>VFFE01006925.1:784766-1091956 GCA_008921705.1 Burhinus oedicnemus
AGGATGCGCTGGGGTGGCGGGACCAGGGCGCAGGCCCGGTGGGGGTCGGGTATGCTCCCGGAGCTGCTGGGGAGGGGGGGCGCAAGGAAGAGCTCTGGGAGCCTGGGGCTGCAGAGGAGGGAGCACCGAGAGGTGCTTGGGGATGTTGGGACTGGGGGGCAGCCCCGCTGGTGGGGACAGCACCAGGGTTTGCTCACAGGGCAGCGGAGGACCCCCAAAGAATGCTCTTGGGGTGCTGGGTGGGGAGCTCCGTTGCGCGATGAGGGATGCTGGGCCTGGGGTCAGCAGCACGACCACTATGGGATGCTCAGGGGCAGCCCCCAGAGCCCTGGAGCTGCTGGGGGGATGCTGCCTCCAGGCCAGGGCTCGGTTTAGCCTCTCTCCGAGGGTTGTTTGGCCCCAGCTGCCTTCATTGCCTGGGGAAGGCACATGGCTGGGTGTGCTGCAGGGCATCACCTCTGTGCAGGCTGAAGTTTTAACACTCTGGGGTGATTATAAAGCAGCAGCTCCAAAATGGCTTGGGGTGCTCAGTTACTGGAAAGCCGTGGGAAACGTGCTGCCTCGCAGCAGACGAGCCCTTCCCCATAGCCATCCCGAGGTTGCTTGGGATCTGGGGGGGGGGCAGGCTGAGCCCTGATGCACCTTGCTGCACCTCGAGGTGAAATGATGCTCAGCCAGGGTGAGGGGCTCAGCCTGAGCTGCCTATTCCCCCTCCCGCCCAGAAAAGCAGCCCCGATCCCCCGCTGGTGCTGCCCCGGCAGCACTGTGCTGCTCTGGCCTGTGCTGGTCAAGAGCCACTCATAAGGAAACGATTACGGCTCGGTGCTCCGGCAGCTGGCTGGAATTTCTTGCCATAAACCCCATCCCTTGGCATGGAAAGAGGCCGTTCAGAGGCACTGAGCCTGGCAGGAGTGATGGGCAGAGCCCTGGCCCATGCCAGCCATGTCCCAGCAGTGGTTGGGGACAGGGAACAAGGACACCCCCGGCACCCCGAGCCGTTGAAGTGCTGGGGAAGCCACTGCTTGCCCATCCTAAAGGGTTGGCTGTTAAAATTAACCCACCGTGACCGGGTTTGGAAAGCCCTTTCCCGGGAATGACAGGAATGTCTTTATCCTGGCCAAAGCAGCGCTGGTGCGGGGCTGTTCAGGGAACCCGCTGCCAGAGCCCGACTTTGCTGTAAACGGGCCAGGAGCCATAAAAACTCCAGAAATTCCTCCAACCCCCCTTTCCCCAGGATCAGGTGAGGGTCTGAAATGCACTGGGGATGCAGCAATGACCCCCCCAAACTGCAGCAGCCCAGCACACTCTGGCAGTGACGGTCCCTCAGCGCCAAGGGACCGGGCAAAGGCAGCGCCGGCAGCTGCTCAGGGCCAGGAAAATGCCTGTCACCGTGCTGCGGTTTTGTGACCATGGCCTGGAAGAAATTTCGGCGGTGTTTTTTTTCCTTCTGGGAAGAGGAGCAGGCGGAGAAGCCCTGCTCGCCGGCGAGCCAACGTGGCAGGGCTGGGCCAGCCCAGGGCTTAGGGGTCGAGCAAGATGCTCCATGCAATCCCCCTGCCCTTGCTGGGTTTTTGGCTCCCCTTGGGGCTGTATCCACGAGGATGGGGAGCCCAGCTACCAGGAATGGGCTGCTCTGCATCACTCGTTTATTTTTTCGTGGGGAGCTTAATGTAGGAACAAAGAATCAAGTCTGGGGCTGGGTGTGATGGGGGTCTCCGTCACCCTCCCTGCTGCCGGGGCTGGCTGGGAGTCAAGGCTGCGCTGCCATCCATGCCAAGAGCCAGGGACTCAGGGAGGGTGCATGGATGCAGGGAGGGGGCTGAGTGCCACACACAGGACTGTGAGTCCCTGGGTGAGATGCTGCCGGCAGCCTCCGGCACGGCCTCGGAGCCGGAGGGTGTAAGCTGGGGTGGTGAGAGGCAGCCGGCGGCCCCACGTCCTTGTTTTCCAGGGCGGCAGGCCAGGGGTTGCTCCCATCTTCCCTTCCCCTCCGGTCTCGCTGGCAGGAGGCTGGGTGCTCAGCTGACAGTCACGGGGAAGGCATTAGCAAAGCAAAGGGGAGTTTCCTCCCCCTATTGCAAGAGAAGACAAAGTGCTTTCCCCTGGCCCTCTCCTCCTGCAACCCTTCCCCATGTCCCCACATCGTCCATGGGAGAAGCTGGGCACCGCCTGGGGGCCCCCCCACCATCCCACACGCACAGCAGGCAGGGAAACCAGCCCAGCGCCGAGTGCTCGCCCATCTCCCTCTGCCATTAAACCCACCACATCCTCCAGTGGCCAGCAACCGGTGTCCCCGTCCCCTGGTCTACGTCCCCTGGTCCCTGTCCCAGCAACCGTGCGCACCCATGGCTGCTGCAGGGATGCTCAGAGGACGACCCGTCGGTCCAGCTGCTCTGCTCGCCCGGCTCGCTGGTGCCGCACTTCCAGGTGCTTGTTTTGGACCTTCTCAAAGTGCTGCAGCAGCTCCATATAGTCGATGTTGGAGGCTGACACCCTCTTGAAGCCAGCGCTTGGTTTGGTGCTGTCCCTGTGGGGGGGGAGCAGAGAGTGAGGGCAGGAGATGCCCGTACTGTAGGCATCCATCATGGGCAGCACCAAGGGCTTGTCCTGAAGAAGCTGAGCCCAGTACATCCTAGTGATGCCGGTGCCCCACAAAACACCCCCAAAGACCCATTTCTCTCCCCCAAAGGCATGAGATGCAGACCAAGAAGTCCTGGGACAAGACAGTGGGGACAAGGGACATCTGCCTTAGCACCCTGGCCCCACAGGGGAGGTTTAACCCCTTTAACACAGATGCTCTCCCTTGTCCCGACCCACTCCAGTCAAAAGCAGCGAGATGTGCCTCAGTTTCCTTGCCTGGTTTTGTGATCAAGTAAAAAATAGCCATGTGCTATGGCGCAGAGGAGGGCTGGTCACAGTGGGGACAGACCCCAGGGATGAGCACCCATGGCTGGAGCCCAGGGGAGCCCACAAATGGGGCTGAAGCCCTGGGCTCCAGCCATGGGTGCTCATCCCCGGGAACTGTTCCCATGTGATGGAGGGGGGGACCAGCCCTGGGATGCCCATCAGGGGACATGCGGGAGCCCATGGGAGGATGGCAGGCAGCTCTCGAGGCCCCGGCATCCGCCTGGGGAGGGGGGCAGCTGGGGCTGGACTGTTATGAAAGCCAGCTTCGGTGTTTGAAGGAATGTAGGTCAGAGTTAATCAGATGCTCAGGCCGTCTGACAGCTCCAGTTGCTTGAACAAACCCCGCTGCCAGGGCCAAGACGGGGGCTGGGGGCGGGGGGGGGGAAAGGAGTGAAAGAAGCATATGCAGCCCCTCATTCGCCCCCCCTCCCCCCCAGTTAAAATCAGTGCTGGGTTGTGGGTACGAGCTCAGCGCCGGAGGCCACGAGGGATAAAAGCCAGCCCAGGGGAGCTGTTAAAAGCCAAGGAGTTGGCGGTGGTAGGGGGTTAATTCAGAAACCTTGTCATCTTGGGAGCTCTTCTTTTTGTTCCCAGGGCTTTGCAAAGGCAGACCCAGCTTTCTCATCAACCCCCCCCCGGCTCATTAGCTGAGGGCTGGAGAGAAAATCCCATCACTGGTGTCTAACAAGCCGGGCAGGCAGCAGCCCTGGGCAGGGAGCATGATGATTTTGGACAGTCCCCAGGGAGATGCCACCCTTGCACATTGCTGCTCATGACACCCTGAAGGCCAGGGGTGGGGATGGAGAAGCAAGCTCCAGGTGTGCATGGGTGACAGGGTCCTTTTGGGTGCCATGAAGGCTGCCTGGGCTGGGGGACACACACTTTGGGAGCACCCCCAGGCTGCCGGCATCTCTCCGTAAACCTCCTTCCCGGCTCTGCTGGTTTCCATAGCGACCTCACAAGTGAAATTTTCCATCCCGGATGCCAAATGCTTGTGGATGAGGCACAGCCCTCCCAGGGTTACCAAATATAGACACAAAAAACCCCCAAGCCAACACTCCCGGCCACGGGGCAAGGAGCAGCGGCGACCACAAAGGAGCCGGAGGGCGCAAGAAGAACATGGGGCTGAGCCCAGGATCGTGGGGATGCTTGGCAGCGGAGGGACGGTGTGTCCGGCCCCGATGCCAATGCCAGGGGTCCGGCAGAGCCCAGTGGAGCTCCATCCCTGTGGCACTTACGCTGTCTGCATGAGCTCGGGGTTGGGCACGCACTGCAGGCGGTGGGAGAGGAGCTGGAAGGCGCTGCTCTGGGGCAGCAGCATCAGCAGACCATAGAGAGCCTTGATCAGATAGGGGTTGTTCTTCACGTCCAGCAGCTGCAGGCGGAGATCTGGAAGAGGAGAGGAAGAGGATGGGGAGGTGGGTAAAAAGCATTTAACTTCCTCCCAACCTATCTCATGGTCCTGGGGAGACTGTAAGTCTCTGCCAGCCGACCTGAGGGGCACCCACATGGCACCAGCAGGCTCCCCCTTCCATTAACTCATCCATCTTTGTGTCCCGCACAGGCCAGGAGCCCCTCTCCTCCCCACAGACCCCAGCTGCCAGCTGGGGAAAGGGGCAGCAGCTCCCCAGTCTCCCATCCCTGCTGCCACTCATCCCCGAGCCCGTCCATACTGTTTGCCTGAGGACATACGTGCAACATGAGATTGCTCTTCAGCTTCTGCAGAATTAGCAGAATGCGCCCCCTGGAGCATCAGGATGGCTGGGTGACACCCTCCCAAGGACTCTCTGGAGCTGAAGGGATCCTCTCCGCTTGGCCAACACCTTGGGCCTCGGTGTTGCTCAGCAGAGGGGAAACCACCCTCCTGCTCCATCCCTTGTGGTGCTCAGGGGTGGAAGGGTCTTCTGGAGCCCTACAGACAGCCGAGGTCCCCCCTGAGGCAGGCCATGGCATGGGGCAAGAGGTCCCTGTCCCAGCATCTCACCTCCTGGTTGCTACTAGCACCTTGGGTGTCTCCCTGCGAAGGTACCCATGGCCAGGGACGCTGCTCTATGGGGGACACATCTGTCCCCCATCCCAAGACTTGGAGATTAAGGTGAGTGGGGTGGGGAACCCTCAAGGAATAGTTTAGGGCCATGCAAAACCACCAGAGACATGTGGGTGCCTCACATGGTGACAAAGTCATGCTTGGGATGAGGCACAGGGCACCACAGGAGGGAGCATGACCGAGGGCCACCCCACATCTCCACTGCCCGGCTGCTCTAATCCTCTTTCCCTAAACATTCTCCAGCCCTGGACCTATACAGGTTCCCCCTGCAAGTCCTTTCTAGGACATTTCCCAATGCCCTCAATGCCCAGCTCCACATCCAGGGAGAAGGAGCCCGGGGCAGCTGAATACCATCACGAGAACCCCCCCCTGCAGCCACAGGTCACCCTGCCATGTCCCCCTCTCCCCATCCCAGCTGCCATCGCCACATGCCTGAGTCCCTGGCCAGGCCCTGGCTGCGTGACCCACTGCTGGGGCTGCGGGGCTAGATCTGGAGAGAGAAGCAGCTCTGGTTTTTTTAGGGCTTAATTCTCCATTTCCAGAAAAAAAACACCTTTTTTCTTGCTAAGGGCCCCAGCAGCATCCACGATGCCACTCCCTTGTCTCCAAGGGTGGCACACATGGCTTCCCCCATCTGACACCCTACCTGCACCCCCCTTGGAGATGCTTAGCGTGGTCCAGGCTCCCCTCATCCTTCCCCTATCTCTTTGTTTGGTGCTAGTGCTGCTCGCTCCCTTAACCTATATCTGGGGGGGTGGGGGTGAGTTGCTCCCCCCTCCCCCATGCTGCCAGTCCCCGGCGGGCAGCTCCAGTGCTGGGCAAACCTCCTGGCAAGAAGTCTCATAACTTCTGCTCTATTTATTCGTGCGGCGGCTGCCACTTGTGAAGGAGGAGCGGGGAGGGGGACACGCAGGGTTTCCTCCTTACATGTGAATATGGGGCACTCGATGAGCTGCACCAGCTTGTCCACCTCGGTGAGGAAATCTACGGTGACCTCCAGATCCCCACTGGATGCGGCCGTTAAGGACATCACCTTGGAAAAGGGTGGCCCAGCAGCAGCAGATGGCTCGCCTGGGTGATGCCCGGCGTGGACCACAGCTCTGCCAACCCTTCCCTGCATCCACAGCTCCTGTGGGAAGCAAGCAAGCAGGGAATGAGCAGGGCTCGCATGCAGGCAGGGCTCAAAGGTCTGCAGGGTGGCCAAGGGACGATGGAAGCAAACAGGAGGAGCTGGCAGGGATCGAGGGGAAAAAGGCAGGCTGCCCAAAAAGCTGGCAGCTTGCCTAGCCAGACAGCAGGCAGGAAGATGGTGGGAGGGAGGATGCTTGCTTTTACCCTCCTGGGCACAAAGGCGATGCCGAGCGCTCCTGTCCTCCATGAGAAACTCTGATACATGCTGGGAAAAGAATCCAAGTGCGTTTTAAGCTTCTTCATATGGAAAGCTGCTCAGGGAGGTGCAGGGTTTGCCAGCACGTGAAAATAATCAAGCTGCTCCAGGCAGGCGGTGAGCTCACCGGGAACTGCACTGCACCAGGCACTGCCTGCTCCTCATCAGGCCAGGAGGCCAAAGCCTTCACCTTCCTGAGAGGAAGAGGATGCTGAGGAGCCTCCCCTCCTGGGCAGGGGAAGGTCAGGGCTCAGCCAGCTTTCCTCTTCTTAGACCACAAAAAATAACGTCGACACAAGGGGAAGGGAGCTGGCGTGTGCCCAGCACAGGCTTGCCCTGCCCTCGTATCATGGGGACGCCGCCTCGGTAATAATGGGCTGTAGGCACGAGGCTGGGCTGGCCCACAGGGTGACCTTGGTGGCCACAGAGGGACCAGAGGCCAGCCCGGGCACCAGCCTCATAGAAACCCCCCAAAGGATACAATTTCTGGATAAGGTCGTAGGCATGCTTGTAGTTCTGGGTGAGGAAGCAGAGGGACACAGTTGTCACGGGGTTGTGACACCAGGATCGGTACAGGCAGCAGAAGAGGTTACGGCTTTCCTGGAAAAAGAGAGAACCATTGGGTTCAGGTCACCAGTGGGAGGAAGGACGCGGCACTGAGAGCCCCAGGTCCCTGACACCAACCCGCCAGGCTGGCAAGTGCCACCAAGACACGAAGGGACGTTTCTGGACCCACCAAGTGCACTTAGCACTGGCATGAGCCCACCAGCCTCGGGAGATGGGAGACCAGTCAGGTTTTGGGGTGGCAGCATGACGGGGTGGCCCTTGGGGCTGCTGCATCCACTGCAGGACAAGGGGCTGGAGGATGGTGGCTGTCCCACCCAAGGGGACACCACTGCATCGCTGGCCTTCAGCATGAGGAGGAGAAGTCTTCCTCCCTCTTCCCGCCTTGCTTGGATGTTGCTGGTGCTGGTGGCAGCTGCTCGGCAAACCCTGTGGGCACATTCCCGGCAGGGACAGCTGAGGGACCAGGGGGCTCTGCTCCTGCTGCCACCTGTCCCCTGGCCCGTGTCGGGGTGGAGGGAAGGAGCCGGCAGCTGCTCGAGGGCTTGGGGAGCCCCTTCCCATCCCGGGAGAGAAAAGCAAGAGTTGGGCAAGTCCTCCAAGCTCTCCTCAACTCCTGAGGAGTGGAGGACTGAAGGGGCCGCCCCGGGCACCCAAGCTCCAGCCCTGGGACCTGCCAGATGGGGCCTGAGCAGCCAGACACGTTCCCAGGTGGCTCCCAGGTCCCTGCCACCCCTATTATATACCCCTCAGCAGCTGAGCCTACTTCTGCTGCCCATACCGGGGTCTTCAGGTCCTTCAGTTGGTTCCTCAGCTGGAAGAGCTCGGAGGACGTCAGCAGGATGGTGTTCAGGGTGTGGACCATGGTAGAGGCGAACTTGAGGTCCTCTTCCCGAAGCAGTATGTCTGCCATGGAGTGGAAGATGTTTTCTGCGTTGAGAAGTAGACAAAGCTGCCTGTGTATCATGGAGGACAGAAACCGGGGGGGGGGGGAAGGATGGTTAATGAGTGCAGCCAAGACCCTGACCTAGGCCTACGCATCACCCCCTTCCTGCAGAGAAGACCAGGGATGAGAGCTACGGGTGCACGGGAGGCTGCGTGAGCACAGTGGCACCAGAAGGGAGATGTTGTGGGGGAATACCAGGCTCCGCATTTGGAGGGTGCAGCTATTCACACCAGGGTAAGGCCAAAAAAAAAAAATACCTGGGCTAAAACACATCCCCGGCTGTGCTGCTCTGGGACCTTGCTGACACCCACCACTGTGGCTCGTTCCCACCTCAAGTTTCCCAGTGACCTCCTTGAGAGGTTTTGGCATCGCTTTCCACCCTGACAACTGCAGGGAGCATGCAGCAGCACCATTACAGATGGCACGTGATGGCCCAGTCAGACCAGTATCCCCCCCGACACCACAGAACTGGTGGGGAGTGAGTGTGGCCACTGGGACAAACTGCTCTCTCCCAGCACTGTGGGACCCGGGAGCCCTGGAGCTGCCTTTCCCTCTACAGCCTCCCTTTCTTCCAGTAACCTGCCCTGCTGCTCTTTGAACTCCTCCATGCTCTGGCTCTCAACAGATTCGGTGCCAAGGGGCTCCGGATCTGCAGCCAATGAAGTTGGAAGATGCCTCTGCTCCACTAGACACCCCACTGGCGGTGCTCTCCCCAAAACACGGTGTAGCTGGCACCGCAGTCCACGATGTGCCTGGCCAGGCCCGGTGGGTCACAGCAGGAATGTCCTGCTTAACAAACCTTGGGGCATTCTCAAGGTTTTCAACATTTTAGACCAGAAACCAAAAACCAGCTTTTTTTTTTTTCTTTTTTTTCTTTTTCTTCCACGTTTGTTTGGATTTGGGGATTTCCTGTTTTTCTCCAGGCTCCTGCCTTCTCGGGCGGTTTGTCTGAGGACACCTGAAATGCTGCCCAGTGCCGGCTCAGCTCTCCGGTGCCTGCATGGGGAAGACCCGGGGGAGCCCACTCAGCATCCCCAGCTTCTTCTGAAACTGGGATGCTCCCAGGGTCCCACATCTCCCCCATGGGCTGACGGGGAACCTCGGCATTGGGGGAGATGCTGGCATCCCCCAGAGCTCCTCTGCTTTCCCCCAGCCCCTACCAAGCACCGTTCCTCACCACATAAGCTCAGCTGGCAACCGATTTTCCCCCCCTGGAGGTATCTCAGAAGGGTTTAGGAGGCAAAACAAGGGGGACCCGCTTCACCGGCTGGGTGAGAAGCATTTGTTAGCTGCTCAGTTTGGCCGGGAGGTGGGAGGCACACCTGATCTCCCCCCCCGAGGTCACATTTTCACCTCCTGCAGTGAGGAAGAGGAAGGAGGTGACTTTCTACCCCCTGTCCCTGTGGGGAAGGACTAGGAGAAGACTATATGGCTACAGAAAGACACCAAAGACCATACCCTAAAGTCTGGTGTTTTAGGGATGCAGGAGGTGGATGGGGAATGAAGAAATGGATTTTCCCTCCCAAGCGGAGGAAGAAATGCCCCATCTTCCTCCCAGTTCTGACAAGCAACCTGTCCCCTCCTCACCCAGCCCCGGCTCCTCTCCATTGGCAGCTCCTGCATCCCACATGGCCGACGCCGGACAATGAGATGCTCTGTGCGGGCTTTTATGTAACCTAACCCAGCTATCGCCTTGGACCCTGTTAAAATGGAATGGGCCGTGATAAATAAGCTCATTTATCCCAATTATTCTTACGTAACCAGCTGCATTCATGGGGATGAAAACACTTCCCCGATTTCTGGCCGCTTGGACATGGGCTGGCTGGAAGAGGGACTGATGGGAAAGCGAAGCATCGAGGGAGGGAAGGGGAAGGCAGAGGCTTTTAGTCCAGGCTGACGGAGCCAAAAGCAAATCAATAGCTCAGCGTTGCAGGCAGGATCCGGTCATCACCAGCTGCGGCAAAGCAAGCCCAGCCCGGGCAGGTCCAAGCCCAGCCCAGGAGTGAGCTGGCTCCACCCTACCCCTTCCCAGTAAGAGGGGGTAACTGGATGCCCCATCCTTGCTGAGCTTCCTCCAGCAGCTGTGCCGGGCACTTGGACTGTGAAGCAGGATGATTTACTGTGCCCAAAGAGGGGACGTTTCCTCCAGGGACAAACACCAGGATAGTTTTACCCCCAATTGCCCGGGTGTGCCAGTACAGCCAGCGACTGGCTCTTCTGCTCAGAGCTAGTGTTTTACACCTTCCAGGCAGAAAGGCTACAAAAACAGCTCAAAGAAGCTCAGCCAAACCAAAAACAGTGCTGGCAAGTGTCGAGGGCAATTCAGCGACCTCCGGAGCTGCCCTTGTCCACCCACAGCAAGGACACCACCGGGTCCCCACTCCGCCGCTCCTCCGTGGAAAAGGAGGGCTCTCGCTTTCCATAAATAGGAGCTCTGACATTTGGCTGGCGAATGTCGTGCTCCCAGCGAGCTGAACGCGAGCCGCTTTCTAATTTCAGGCCTGTTTTTGATTAGCGGGGAAGGGTTGGGTTTGTCCCCCCTCCTTTCGGTGGCACTAGGAAACTGGAAACCATCCGGGTGTTAAAGGAGCAGACGTGCAGAGTCCGTGTCCCTGCCCCGAAGCTGTGCCACCGTGGGGGATGCTGTCCCATCAGGGTGCCCACCCCTCCAGCTACCCCCAGGCAGGGGCTCTCCAGGAACCACCAGCAGAACGAGTTTGCCAGCACTCAGCAGCTTGTCCCGATGCATCTGGAGACCCCAAACTCCCCCTCCAAAGCCCAAAAGCTGTCCCCAAAGGAAGGGACAACTGGCTCGCCATGCAGCTGCTGGCTGCCATGACAGCAGACAGCAGCTGAGCCTGACCACCAGCGCCCGGCAGCTGCTGGTGGGATGGGAGGGGTTCCCTGGAGCCGATCCCCCGCAAGGCTTCGATGGCACGAGGGGAACGCAAGGCTGGCTGTGAGGAGGCAGGGGATGGGGCCGTACAGGGGACAGGTGGCTTCAAACTAACCAGGCAGCAGCTGAGATGCCGGAGGGACGGCTGTGGAAGAGGATGGGGCAGAGGTGACAGTGAGTGGGAGCCATACCCCAGATGTCTACACCCCAGACATATACACCCATGAAAATATAGATCCCAGATATATACACCTCATATACGTATATATATTCACACACCCACCGCCCCCAGCTGTAAGACTTAAAATCCCAGTTGCTGATGGGGCTGGCTGCAGCTCAACCATCCATCCACCTGCCTGTGCTTTGATGTGACAATGGAAGGAGCCAGCTAATCCCCCCCCAAAGCTAGGGGGGATATCTCTCCCTGGGGCTCTCCCTGCATCCCCATGGGTGACATATGCATCCCCTTGCCTGTCCCCTTGCCCACAGGGAACTGGCACCTCCCCGAGGACCTCCCTGTGTGGGAGAGGAGGGGAAGACGAAGCATCCCCGGGGAGGCAGCAGCCGCAGAGCATCACTGCACCGCGTCGCCGAGACGTTAGGCAGCCGTTGGCGCAGGCACATGGCAGCAATAATGAAGTGCGGTATTTAGGCCATTAAAATTTAACTCCTTAAATTAAAAGGGTTATTCAAGCCTTTCCAACAGAGCCAAGGAAGGTGGCTGCAGGCAGATGGGAGGCATGCCTGCAGTATGGCAATGGGGGACACTCTCTCCCTGCCCCTTGCCTTGAATGGGGCCGAGTCGCAGCATGGCTCCCAAGGGACTCAGCGGATCACCTCCAGCCCCTGCCGTGGGGACAGGACCCTGCCCTCCTCCGAGCCTAAAGGACCCCTCTGCAAGATGATGCTGGCCAAGGGAACAACCACGAGGGTCACCACCGCCCTTGCATCGCTATGCCACCCTGGGGTGCCCCCACACCCCTGAGCTGCATTACGCACCAGAGCCCCCCTCCCCGATCCAGCAGCCACTGAGTCACCAGGGCAGCGACATCAATCACAATGAATTCCCATCATGCTAAGGATCAGTGGGGTGGGATGGGGTGGCCTGGTATGGGAGACAAGCCGAAAGCCCTGAGGCAGGGAGCCCAGGGAACGTCAGAGCAATGGGGCGGCTTCAGAGCCACATCTCCAATTAAGGGCAAGCCCCGGCGTCCCTCCCAGCCCTCTTGCTTTGACAGCAGGATGCTTGGAAACCCGGCTAATCTAAACATCATCATTTCAGGGAGCTGCTGGAGCTCCCATCCCACCCGCTCGCCCCTTTAACTGCTTCAGCCCTGTCCCCTGCCCCCAGCCACCATGCAGAAATGGGGCAGTGGAGGGTCAGGGTAGCCTGATGCTTGCTCGAAGCAGGGGTGAAAGTCTGGTTTTCCATAAAATTAAAAAAAAAGATGATGAAATCCAGCCCCGCTGCAGATGGAGACACCGTCTTCTCAGCGGGGACCCGCAGGGAGCCCTCGGGGGGTGAACGCTGTTGGCCCCCTCCCGTTGCCCAGCCATGCTGAGCATCATCCCGCTGTGTTCAATTAAGCAGGTGCTTCTTCATTAAGCACCAGTGATTCACTTTATTAGCTCTGGGCAGAGACGGGGCCCCAGCAGGGAGAGGATTGTTCGTTGTCCCACTTCCGGCAACTGGGACAGAGCCGGGGAAGGAGCCAGCCGGGGTTGGGGGGAGTGATGCTCCGAGGGGCTATGCCCTGCTTTTTGGCTTGCGGGGCTGGATGCTATGAGGAGGGCAGAGCCCCTCCAGCCTTCCTCCCCACCCTCCTCCTTTTCCTCCACTCCCTTCCCTTCTCCTCCCCAAGGCTTTCTGCCACCCTTACTCCCTGCTCCGGGCTCTCTGGGAGATGCTGCGGCTTGACCTGCTTGCCCAGGGAACCTGCAGCTCCTGCGATGCCCATCCTCATCCCCTTGGAATCCTCCTGCCAGGAAAACCAGCATCCCCAGCCCAGCCCAGCAGCTGGGATCCTTTAGGAATTTGCGGAGGAAGCAGCCTCACAGATAAAATTAGGACAGAGGGGAGAGGGAGGAGAGAGCAGGGAAGGCAGGAAGATGCTGTTCTCCTGTCCTTCCCCACCAAGGCGGCAAAGAAAATCCCAGTCCTCCATTTTTCTCCCCACCTTTGCTGAATCCAGGCTCCGGAGCTGCTCCTCTGGGCAAGGGAAACCATGGCAACCCTGGCAGCACACGCGTTCAAAATTCATAGCGTTTCACGTAAGGGTTTGGGAAGTTTAGGCAAAGTGGGGCTCCTTCTGCAGGAGGCGGAGTGACCCTCTGCCTCCCCACCCCTCTACCAGCCACCCATTCCCACCTCAAAGCAAGCCTTCACCCGCACATTTCCCTAACAAGCTCGGGTCCTCGTCAAGCGACAGAGAGGCCCCTGTCTCCTGGGGATGGGCTTGCAGGCACTGAGATGGAGCGAGATACATGTTGGAGCATCAGCATCTGCTGGATGTGGGAAGCTATAAAGTACAACCCAGCCAAGAAGAGCCCCAGGACAGCACGGACAAGTCCTTGGGAAGACCAGCTCCGGAGCCAGGAGCTGTCACGTCTTGCCCCAGGTGAGAAAAGAGCCTGCTTGAGCCAGGAAGACAATGTGACCAAAAGCAGGACTTGCATCTCCTTATTTATGCGACTTTTTGACTCTTCTTCATGTCCTGATGTTCAGGTCCTGCTCTTTTGAGACGTCAGGTCAGCCAGGAACAGGAGCATCGGATCAAAGGGAGCCCATCAGCAGGAAGGGCAAAGGCATTTGGGAGCGACCTAGTTTAATGTGCAAAAAGCCTGAACTTTCTTTTCAACCTCACCAGCCCCCATTTCTCGTGATGGTTATCAAGTTCCCCCAAGAAACTTGGTGAAAGCCACAGACCAGAGATGCGCGGATCCTGGGAGGAGATGAGCGGATCCAGGAAGGAGGTGTGTAGATCCCGGAAGGTGATGTGTGGATCCTGGGAGGAGGTAAGTGGATCCCAGTAGGAGATGTGTGGATCCTGGGAGGAGATGTGCGGATCTCGGGAAGCCAGAGACAAGCCCTATGATGCCTTCGCTTGAAAAGGGAAAGGTGCAGAGCGTTTCACTGCAAACAAGCAAACCCTCCCACAGAGTGTCTGCTCGGCAGAAGCTGTCAGCGTGACAACTGCTGAATGAGCTGTGGTGGCAGCTTGGTGCTGGGCCAGGGCCATCTCAGCTGTAGGACGCTCCCCGGGATCCCCCAGAGCAACCAAGGGGGATCCGTGAGAGGAGCACAGTGCTGCTGTAAGGGCTCATCTCTGCTCCCCTCCGCAAACCAGAGCCCCTTTCTGTAGGTGGGACAAGCAACGTCAAGCCAGGGGAAAGCCAGCAGCTCCCCGGACCTGACACCGCTGGGCTTTGGGAGACAGCAGTCAGGGCAAAAAGCCAGCCACCCATGCATGAGACTTCCTGAGAGGTTCTTCTCATTGTATGGAAAATTTAGGACCACCAAGCTGAAACCCAGGGGTCTCTATAGAAGCCTGGTGAGCTCACAGAAACCAAACCTCTCGCATACTTAAACTGCCAGGCTGGACTGTAACAGCCAGGAGATACTCACGGGACGGGGAAAGATGAAGAATCCCCAAGTGTGATTGCACAATCCCAATTTCCTGGGGAAAGCAGCCCAAATCCAGCTGCCCTGCACACTCTCTGTACTCAGAGCCACTTGCTGCCCCAAGGACAGCTTGGCAATGCTGTGCTGGGTGCAGGCGATCTGTCAGTGGTTTGAGAACTGCCATGGACACAGAGTCATGCTCAAACCTTCTTCCCTCCAGCTGGTGAAACAGCATCTCAGTCCTGCACAGCCTCCGCACCTTGGCTTCTGCTCCTTATAATACTCCCCTCAGACACCGGGACAACTGGGAGGTCCCTGTCCCAGCTGGCAGGATGGCTTCCCCACTGCCCACCTGCCTCCCAAAGCCCAGTCAACTCCTGGGCATGTCCACCTTGATCCATGATGAACCCAGCCTTGTTCCCACCCTGGATGTTTCCTGCTTGGAAAACAGCATCCTTCAAAGAGGTCATCTTCAGTTTATAAAGCAGATATCCAACATCCCCAGGCACTTCTATGATCAGTGACATACCTACAGCTTCATATTGAACGGGAGGGGGAAACAGGACTTCTTCCACGGAAAAGGAAGTTTCTTCAAACTTCTTCAGTTTCTTCCTCTGATCGTCTTCAGCACAGAAGATGACCAACTGCTAATATCCTCTGGGACGGGCCAGAAGCTAAAAGATAACTAAATTTGGAAACTTAATGGTCCACTTGGCCCAAGCCATTGCCCAACTCTTATGTGTAACACAGATGAATGTGACCGCTCCTCCAAGGGGAAGCCCACATCCACCACCAGCCTCCAGCTGCCCAACTGAGCGTGTCCCAGGAGCTTCCTTGAGGAAACCTTACGGTGCAAGCAGGCAGTCATCAAGGACCTGCAAAGCTTACAAGATGAAGGAACACTGGAGCATCCACAGGAGGCTGACCTGGAAAACAGGCAGCTCTCCTCCTCGGAACCCTCCAGGAAAGCAAAAATTAAATCCCCGAGGCATTTCTTCTCCAACTTTCAAATCTGCTGATGACTTGACAGCAAAATGGACAGTAAACGCAAGTCTCACGGTAAATGCAAGTCTCACCCTGGGCTCTTGGGGCTTCAAGCCCCAGGCACAGGCAGCAGCGGTACAGCATGTGCCGGGCAGGGCTGGAACCCCGGCTCCAGGTCACCTCCCCAGGCGAGGTCAACGACTCACGTTCAACTGAGCCCTCCACAGCCTGACCCCAGAGGGGAATTTACACCAGGCAGTGACGTTTTCAGACAAGCATCCCCATTTTGAAGGGGAGGAAGGGTAGGGGCTGGCTGGGTATGGGGGGGAGATGCGTAAAGCAGCAGCAGATCCTTCCTTCGAGATGTACGTTTCCCTTTCAGGCTGACAGCTGTGGCCTAATTTTCAAGAAAACTGACAAGTGCCTTATTTCTCCCCCTATAATTTCTCTTCACTGCAAATAAAATAGGTTAAGGGAGCGGGCGCAAAGCTGTGACAACAGCAGCCAGGAGAGGCTGATCCTGTTTGGGGCGTGCACAGCTTGCAGAGAGATGGGAGCTGTGGTCCCTGTGCTCGCCCTTCCCCTTCCCTCCCCATCGCTTTGTTTTAAGATGAAGAAATAAAACCGCTTGTCCCTCCTAAAAGCGTGGCTGAGGAGCAGGTTGCTGCCCTACAGTTGGATGAGCCTTTACATCCACCCCGTAGGGACAAGTTGTATTTCTTCCCCATAGGGAAGGCAAATTTGGGGGAAGATGGGTCCTGCTGGGCATCCTTAGATCTCTTAAAGCAGAGGGACTGGCTGGAGGGTGGAGTATGGCAGGAATATACTGTGTGTTTCAGGGTGAAGCTTTGCAGAAGGAAATAAAAAAGGGATTGGAAGGGGGTTGCAGGATCCCAGGGCTGGCAGCAGGCAGGGACCCATCAGCTCAGCTTGGGGATAAATGTGCTCCAGGGTGGGAGGTGAAGCTGCCACGTCTCTTCTGTCAACATCTCAACTTGGACCCACCGCTGACTTTTCCCTTGACTTTGCTTGAGCAAACTGGCTGTATTTTGCTCTGCCAGCTCGAATCTGTGTGCAGACACACTCAACACAGTGCAAATCCTCATGTGGCTTCAGGGAGAAGGGACAGAAGGAGCAGGAGGAGTGAGGACACTCGAGCACACCCTAAAGCTCAGGGTAGGAGGTCCCTGCGAGTAGCTCAGCGAGCCTGGCTACGCTCCCGACTCAAGAACGTCAGTTGAAAAAATACCCCCATTTATGCTGTGGTTTGGATGCCCCAGATGTTATTTTGGCTTTAAGCTGGGCTCGCCTCCATGCCTGTTGCCTCTCGCTGCCTTTTGGCATCACGGGGTGGACCCCGACATCCACCCTGCCTTCGGAGCCAGGATCCCTGGAGGGATCCCAAGGGGGAATGCAGCCTGAGAAGCCTCACTCCCCCTGACCCTCCAAGACTCATAGATGTGCCAGAGGACAGTGGCTCGATGCTCCCGGCAGCGCCAGCACCCTAAGAGCACCCAATGCTAGAAGGGGACCTGCTCCAGGTGCAGCTGAGCACTGAGAGCAGCTCATGCACTGAAGGGAAGAAGCACCAAAGGGAAGGAACTCCAAGCAGGGTGGCTTTTGTACAGCTCCACGCTTTCAGCAGGGAGATGAAAATGTCCCAACCTGGCATATCCCATCCCAGGATGTCCCATCCCAGGATGTCCTATCCCAGGATCCCTGGCTGGACCCGCCAATTGGAGCTATGGAGCCTGCAGATGGGGTGAGTGCTTCCCAGGGCAGCATCCAGCCTCGAGCATCCACCTTCAATGGAAACCCACGGCAAAGTGTGACAGTGGGAAGCACCAGAGCATCCTCGACCACCTGCCGCTTGTGCCTGCAATCAGTGGGTGGTGCATGCAGAAGGAGGGCTGCGTGCCCATCGCCGGTGGAGAGCGATGGGCTGTGAGGTGCTCGAAAGCAGCCAGGAAGGGGTCAAAAAAACCCCTTGATGAGAGCAGCAGGAGGCAAAACACTCAGCCCTGCCTTGAGGTTTTTAATTGGCTGCCCTACGCCTTGGGGATATTCCTGGGCAATTCAGCCTCTCCCAGACTCCCTGTCCTGGCTTTTCCCTCCGTGGAGATGAATAAACCGAGATGTCACATTTGCAGAGCAAGAGAAGGAAACACCACCAGAACCCCCAAGCCCCAACCGATGGGATCAGACAGGTTAATTTAGCAGCTAACGGCCAAAACCACCCCTCTCACCTGCACCAACTGCCGCCTCCCCACAACGAGGTTCCTCACCCCATTGGCTGGGCAAGGAAAATTTGGGAGACACCTCGGAAGCTGCTCATGCTGAAGCCCTGCTCTGGGGAACGCGTGGTCAGTGAGCAGGGGAGCTGCAGGCTCTGGTCTCCCCTTCCCCAGCCTGCTTTTCCAGAGCGCTCCTGCTGGGATCCCAGGGAAAGCACTGGGATGGAGCAAATATCCCCCCTTGGGGACCTGCCCTTTGAAGGAACTTGGCTATTTTGGGAGGATTTTCCTCTCCTATGCACACTTCCCCTTCCTTCCCTCCACCCTCTCAAGTCCCAGCCCACTTGGGCACTGCTGCTCACACGTGGTTCCCATTTTTTCACAGGAAAACCCATCAAATCCTTCCAGGCAGCTCTGAGTATGGCCAGTCCCGGAGCAGCTTTGGCGGGTAGGACAGCAAGCTCATCCCCAGGGAATGGTACCTCCCTGGCTCTTCCAGCTCCTACAGCTCAGGGTGGCATCTCCTGTCCTTCCCTGGGAGGTTCAGCCCCAGCATGAGGGCTGGCGGGGGCTGGCCCAGCTCCTGCTATACCAGCAGGGATAATCCTTATCGAGAGGAACCAGGCTCCTCCATTGTGAAGGTCATGCTGCTGATGGCTCCCAGTGTGTTGCAACCCTAGATCCCACCTCTAGCCTGGGGGAAATTAGGTTTGTCCCCTCCAGCTCCTGCTCTATGGGGCTGTGGAGGGTATCAGAGCGTGGCATGATGGCCCGTAGCCTGGGTGAACGAAAACCTCATGAAGCACATCCTTTCGAAGCCCAATGCATGATATAAAACTGGCATTTCAAGAGCCGGAGGTTTTCGGAGGTACAGCAGGGTTGCCGGCTCCCACCCCAAATTTACATCAAAGCCCAAGAGGAGCCCGTGCCCAGCTGGGGCAGTGGGAGATGCGTAAAAGCAGAGCCTGGATGTCCCCACACCGCTCAAACACCACTCTGGATCTCCAGCTGCGGGGTTCCCCATGGCTGGGTGGAGGCAGAGCTGGGGAGAGGAGATTCTGGGGAGCAGGGAGGGGTTAAAGGGAGGCACAGAGGAATGAGCTGGAGCTGAGCAATGAGAAGCCCGCAGACCTTGGTGCAGAGCTGGGGATGCTCGCCACCCCGCTCCACCACCCTGCACTCGGCCAGGGGCTGGGGCGGGAGGGAGCCCCGCTTTCCTCTTTGCAAACAGGCGGAAAAAAAAATAATAAAAAAAATAAAAAGCTTTCTCTGGTTCCTCCTTTCTGCAAGGCATGAGGAGGGGGGAAGGAGAGTGCACAGTTCATTAAAGCAGAAGGGCAGGCAGCCAGCGAGCATCCTGGCAGGCAGAGCAGTGTAGTTTTGCAGGCTCGCTGCCTCTCGACACAGAAGCTTCCCTTGTAGCACTCACAGCTGTTTGGATTTTACCCGAGTTCATATCACAGTTTATCAAAGGGGCTGCATCCCCCCCACCTTTCCCCCCCCCCCTTTTTTTTTTTTCCCCACTTTGCTGAGTACAAGCCGAACGGTTCTTGCAAAAACAAATGCAGGTTTTGTTCTGCAATGCAGCAGCGTGGAGGGTGGGAGGGAGGAAGAGGTAACACATGTGTGTCCCCCCTCCAGCCACAATTCACTGGCTGGTGGGGCAGAGGGACTTTCGGGGCACAGGTTTGGTGCTGGGAGCTGGAGGGGGTATGGTGGCATCAGCACACCCGAAAGAAGGAGGAGCAGGAGGGGATCCTGCATCCCAGCCCTGGGAACCTCCAGCTGGCCGGGAGGTATTGAGATGTTTGGCCAAGCACACCGTGTGTCCAGGGGAACTCAAAAGCATCCACGCGTGGGAGAAGAGGAGGATTTTGGTTAGCCCCAGCTCTTGAGCATCTCTTAAGGAGGGGTGGGTGATGGCCTGGGAGGTGGGACAGCGAGGCAGGAGGAAAGGACGAGGTTAAGGATGGGGTGAGGGGGCCAGGATGGGGCAAGGGGACAGTGCATCACTGCAGGATGGTGGCATCCTGGCGCTTCAGCATTCCCTCACCACCAAAGCCAACACCCACCAACTCCATACAGGATTCCCAGCATATCCCTCACTATCCAAGCCTGCAGCTAAACCCCCCATCCCACTCCCTCCCCAGAGCCCTCCCCACTGGGATGCTGGCGGGCTGCCCTTCCCTTCCCACCCTGGAGAGCACAGCCCTGGGAACGCCAGGCAGGCCCAGCAAAAAGTGATTTAACGTGCTCCTCGCTGCCTGCCTGCCAAGAGCATCGGATGTCTGTGCTTCACAGGACATGGTGGTCCTCGGCTCCCCCCCTCTCTCCGATTCCCCATCCCGGTTAGCATGTTCAAACCCACTGTGCTTTTTTTTTCCCACCTGCCTTTTGGGGAGAAAGAGGTGTTGCATGATAAGCCCCAGCCTCTCTCAGAGGCAGAAAAGTCCCCTCCTGCCCAAAAAGAGGAGACTAGCCACCCCAGCCCCACGCCAAGGGCATCACTGTAAAGCCCTACACGCACCCAATGTGATGTGCTGGTGTTTGTCCCCAGCTTTTCACTATCCAGCTCACTGCTGGCCTCATCCTAGCAAGACTTTGAGACCGCAAGGAAAAGGCAGGATTTGCAGCCAGGTGAACTCTTCCCATCTGCAGGAGCCATAAACCCAGGGCCCCATCACAAGGCTTGGGGTTTTCCAGCTCCCCAGCTATAAAGTGGCTGAATAACCTTATCTGCTCCAGCCTCCGTCTTCCAGAGGGGATGGAGAACCAGCCCACCTTCCTGGCTGCTCCCGCTCCCTGGGGTTCCAGCATCCCCCAAAAAGCCAAGGATCAGCCCTAGTTGAACAGACAAGCCCCGCCATGTGCCTTATAGAATCGTCTAGGTTGGAAGGGACCTTTAAGATCATCGAGTCCAACCATCAACATAACACTGCCAAACCCACCACTAAATCATGTCCCTCAGCACCACCT
Organism: Burhinus oedicnemus; assembly: GCA_008921705.1. Taxonomy (NCBI): domain Eukaryota; kingdom Metazoa; phylum Chordata; class Aves; order Charadriiformes; family Burhinidae; genus Burhinus; species Burhinus oedicnemus. The sequence goes on from VFFE01006925.1 coordinate 805,330, forward strand.
CTATCTGTCTTTTAAACACCTCCAGGGATGGCAATTCCACCACTTCCCTGGGCAGCCTGTTCCAATGCTTGATAACCGTTTCAGTGAAGAAATTTTTCCTAATATCCAACCTAAATGTCCCCTGGCATCGCATGGGAGGTGCCTGAAAAGTCACCCCAGGGCCCCTTCTACGCAGCTTAACCTCAGGAAAGGCTCCGTGAGAAGGTGCTAGGCAGTGGGGAGTTTTATTTAATGGCTTTATAAAACAAGCTGAGACAACCCCTGCGCACAGGTCCCTGCCTGGGGAGCAAAGCGCTGACTCAGGCATCCTCTCTCGCCCCAGGGTGCCACTGCTTGGCCAGAAAATGGCCTCTCTGGGCTTAAAAGTTAAGCCCTTCACTTCAAAGCATCTGCACACAACATGCATGGGGATGTTTCCAGCCACTCGAGGACGTCCTGTGGCCCGGAGGGTTCATTTGCTGTCCTGGCAAGGTACATCAGCCACGAATGCCTGAGCTGCTCCCTCTCAGAGAGCAGCAAAAAGCTTTGGTGCTAGGCTCGGCTTAGCGAGCTAAACCAGCTCCTGGAGCTCAGACAGACCCCGGGGACAGGGCAGGGGCTGCACAACCATCCCTGGGGACGGAGAAGAGGGGAGAAGATGGCTCCTTCCAAGGGCAAGCTGCTAGGGCAGCCAGCCCTACCCTCAAATGGTGCTCTGAGCAGCAAACCTGAAGTCCATGGGGTAGGGCTTAACCTCTCACTTAATCCCCCCCATCCCATAGTGCTGGTACCAACAAGCAGGCATTAAATCCAGCCTGTGAACCTCAGTGCAGGCTGAAACACTCAGTGCCACTCCTCTGCCTGCCTCCTGACCGGCTGAGCAGCTTTCTCTCCACAGGGTCCTTGCCCGGAGGACGGTTGTGCTGCTCCAAGGAGCCATGTGATGCTTTGGAAGCTCCTCTGCATTTTTCTGCTGCTCCAAGCCATCGTCAGGAGGCCAGCAGCTGAATGTGAATATTTGCTTCTTGCTTAAGGGCTCCGTTGAGTCCAGGATGGCCACATGCCAGCTAGGGCAGATAGCTCCCAAATAACGAGAAGGCTGGAAGGTCTCAGGTCTGCTCATCAAGGTGAGAGGTAACACGGATGAGGGACGGCTGATGCTCCTGTCTCCAACAACCCTTCAGGAGCCACCTTTGTGTGCAAACGTGCCTGGCTCGAAAAGAGAAGGCAGTGCTTTGAATCCTGAGTTTCGAAGGCAGAATAACTTTACTGGCTTCCAGCCTAAAAAAAGTCACAAGTGACAGCAAGAGAGACCGCCCCCCAAAGGAAACGCCTGTCTGCTGTGATGCACGAAACTGATGCCAAGCCAAAAGAAAATCCTTGGAAGAAACTATGGTAGCAGGTTTGCCACCGCTCTGGTTCCTCAAGGGGAGAGCGGTGGAAAGTGTGAGACTCTGGGTGATTTGGACCACTGGAGCCCCCTCGGCACACCCCTTCACAAAGAGGATCCCTCACCCAGGCATTCCTGAGGCATCTAAGCAGCTCTGAAGAGGCTTGAAGAGCCCTTTCCTGGATGCTGCCCTTCCCTTCTGCCCCTGCCAGGGGCTCAGCCCAGCGTGTGAGCTGTGCTGTGGCTGTAGGCTCTCCCTCCATGAGGTCCCCTTGGGTGGTGGCACAGATGAGGCATCACACCATGGTTTGATCTGGTGATGCTGTGCTGGATTCCACCGGGGAAGGCGGCAGACGAAGAAGGGCATCTCTTGGATGCACCAGCAGCACTGGCTGATGGACCATGTGCCACTGCTGGGTTATCCCCTAGACTGGTGGTCCCAGGCAAGGGAGAAGAAATGATCTGGATCCTTCCTTATGAATGACAGAAGCTTTTGGAGCTTTGCCTGTTATTTTAAAGGCAGTTTGTGTTTCTATTTAGCTCCACCCTGTCTTCTCTGGTAAACCATCTCAAGATACCCAGCTTGGGACCAGGGTCACTGATGGTGAGACCAACCCACCACAGCCCCCACCTCTGCCTGGGAAGGCTGCGGGTGCTTCTCCCACCCATTTCTCCATGGCGGGCAAGCACTGCAGCAGGTCTGCACATCTTGGGGCTCACACATCCCTACGGAGCAAGAGAGGGTCCCACCTCCAGGGGCTCCTGCAGAGATTGCTGCTCAAACCACATTCCCATCCTCAAGCCCAGAACATACGGTAACCTCTGCCTCCGGGACTTCAAGGACATATCAGGAGAGAGACTAAAGTTCTTTCTGAGTCAGCAACCAGACACAAACAAGCTTGAGTTGGGTTAGAAATAAACTACCTTTAACCATAGACACTCCGCCTGACCTCACAGACCTTCAAACTTGCCCCCTGGCAAAGTGACGGGGAAAATTGCTGTGCTTTAATAAAAACCCTGTTCCCCATTTCCCTTTCCCCTGGGCACTCATCCTTTGGCTGGAAATCATTGCCTAAACTTAACAGGTCTATTTTCCTTCCCTGCTTCCCCGTTCCCAGACTGTCTGGCAGCAGAAAGGGCAGTGGTGGTCCCGGAGGGGAGGGGAAGATGATGTGTACAAGGGGAGCAAAGGGCTTGTGCTGGCAGTGGGGGAGGGTGGCACACTGTCCTGGTCTCTCACGCATCCCCTTCGTGCTTTCCAGCCCATGATAGAACATCACCAGCATCTCCCAAGTCAAACATGAGGTTGGCTTCTCACCCTGCTGTGCGAAACAGCTGAGCTGGCTTGTGGACAGGGGCGGGATGTAATGTGGGAATGCACATACGGCTTCAATTTGAAAAGTGGCTAAAAATAGCACCACAAGGCTCCCACATTCACTGGGGCTCTCCAGCAAGAGATCAGTCTTTTCCAGAGAGTCCGGTAAAAGTATCCCCTGCTCAGTTCCGATCTTGCTTTTTCAGGAAGCAAAAGAGATGTAGCTAAGACCAGCACTTCAACCACCATCAGTAGGTTTCAGAGTTAATCACTAGTACCTGGGGGCATGGCTCGCCCCTCCCAGAACCACCGCTTTGGCTCCAGACCTGCATCTACCCCCACATGAGCCACAACGTGACTTGACAAAGGACAAGTTTTTTTTTTTTTTTTTCTTTTGCTTTACAGGATTTTTTGGGGCATGAGTCACTGTAAAAAGCCCCGGCTTGCTGAGCTGGTGTGAGCTGGTCACATCGTTGGCTGGCTGCTGGGAAAGCCGGCCCCGCCAGCCAAGGCTCATCCTGCCAGAGCCGGAGGGAAAGATTTGAGGTGGCTGCGATATGGGAAAGCTTTTAAATAGGACCCTGCTCCAGCTGACTACTGCACTAATTGGCCTGCTCCCTTAATGAGGAATAGGGCTGCTTGCCCTGCCAAGGGCTGCTCAAACCAGGGGCTGTGCAGACCAGGGAGAACAGAGGGGATGCTATGAGTAGGATACTCTCTCTGCCCTATTCTTAGATCCCTGTAGGATTAAACCCAATGTTTCCAGACTCTTATCAGAAGCAAAAAACCATCTGCTCAGCTAGATTTTTTTTGGGAGGGAAATGTAATGTATTACATTAAAATTTAACATAAGTGGGGGGAAGCCTCTGAAATCCTTGCCCTGCAGCCCAAACAGTGGCTCCAACCCTGCCCTGCCCACATTTCATCTCATTTTTGCAATCCATCATGCTTCACCTCGATGTTAATCACTCATGGGATGAATCTAGCTGCAACTTTTTTCCGCGCTTTCTGGCTGCCTGAAGACTTGGGCACAAACTGCTGCCCAAGCAGGTACAGCTCAACACCCAGCTTGGCTGAGCAGATTTTGAGATCTCCGCACGCTGTATTTGCCGAGCGCAGTGATGGGACACGCCCCCTCCTCCCTCTTTGTGCACGCCTCTGCCTTCAGAGAGGCATCTCTCTTCTCCCACAGGACAGTGGCTTGGGTTTCTTGCTCTCCCCACGTTAATTTGGATGCCACCTCCCTGAAAGCAAGGGAGGAAAATCCTGCCCTCTCCTCCCCGCAACCTCCTCACTGATTTCTCCAGCTCGTTTCGACTGGTAAACCCATTATTTCCCAGTGAGCTGAGGAACTGGTGTCCCTTGCCCCACATTTCATTGCATTAAGGAATCATCCTTGGCTTTCCAGCCTCTGCTCCTTAAGAAGTCAAAACAAAACCTACCAACTCCAAGCACTGAAACACACGGCTATGGGGGATGAGGCTTTGCTGGCTGAGCATCTTGCCAAGCTGGGTGGAGGGATTCACCTGACTTGGCACTCCAAGCCCAAGCCTGTCTTCATGCTCTGGCTGGTCTAGTTGTTTCTTAACGAAACGGGCTCTGACAATGTTATTTACTAATAAGGAGGTACTCTGCCTCCAGGGATGGGAGAGAGAAATATGGTGCCTCGACATGCAAAAGGCAAGTCCCATGTGCTCTGAAACCATCTGCTGTCGAGTGAGGGAGGCTTAGAGAAATGGTTTGGGCTCCGAGGGAGCTCAGTGCTGGGGCTGCTTGACCCTGTCATCCCCATCCCACCCTGTCCGAGGGGTGTTCGGGGACTTCAGCAAGGCTGGTGGCGTGCTCTGACCTGATGATGAAGGCTCCTCTGGTCTCCAGGAGTTTCCGTTCACTGCTGAAGCGCTTGAGCAGGTTGATCATGAACTTGTAGAAGTAAGAGTTCATGGTGGGGGTGGAGGGTGAGCACTCCAAGCCTTTCACACCTGGGGAGGCAGGGGAAGGGTAAAGCAGATTAGAGCAGCCGGGGCCCTCCTGCCAAAGCTGTCTCAATCAGAGAGCAGACACCCAAAATATGGTCATAGCACTCAGCAGAGGAGGGTTGGGGCATGAAAAGAAGATTTCTGAGCCTCCTATAACGGCATCTGCTCTGTCTGAGCAGAGCCAGCACTGCCGCAGCTCTCTCCATCCCAGGAGAAAATGTCTTGTGGTGGTTCCAGCCCCTGAAGCCGCACATGGGGTTGAAATGGGCTTTCTGGGAGATCACCCCAGAGCTGACAGGAGAAGGGGTGCCTGAGGCTCCAGATCAATAGGCAATCCTGTCTCCTCGGATACAGCATGTACGCTCACCCCGAAAACCAGACTGCTGGTGAATTGAAGAGCCTTTAATCCAGCCCCACATGCCACAGATGCCCCAAGCCCAGTGTGCACATAGCAGCAGACGCACATGTTCAGCCCTGGGTCACGGCATGGCGACTGGTTTACGCTCGGTGATGTGATTTCCCCTGAGCAGGAGCCACTTGGTGCAACAGTGTCACACGCAATGTGTCCCAGGGCTAGCATAAAGTACTGGTCAAACCACAGCAGAGCTCCAAGCTTAGAGATTGCACCCAAAAGTGTTTTTTTTCTTTGTTCTCTGTTTGCGAAAACCCTTTATAACAAAAGCAGCTGAAGGTTGGGGAAGGGAGGACTGGCACGAAGGAGCAGTGGTCCCTCCAGCCTGGAGCATCCCCGCTCCTGGAATGCTGGCTGGGTTGGGACACAGACCCGCTCACTGCTTCTGCAGCAGCCACTCTTTCTGCCCAGAAGGCAAAAAAGGCTTCGTTTTGAGGCAGCAGCTATCACTGATCACATTTCTAAGTCTCAAAGCCAGAAAATTAAAGGTCATGAGAGTGGCCGGGCTCTCCAAGCAAGAAGGGCGCAGGAAGTGCCCTGGTCAGAGGGAAGGCGAGAGTGTGAAAGCAGAGAGGAGAGATGGTGGGCTCAGGAGAGCCTAGATGTGCTCTGACACACCCAGACCCAACGCACTTCCATGCTGCAAGGCTCTTTCATGTTTTCTCCTTAGGCACTTGACTTGGGGCCAGAGGATTTCTAGCTGTACAGCAAAGGGATGCTCTGCACCTTCCCGTGGCGCAGGGCACCCGGAGCTGGCAAGCCTCTGCTCACAGCCTCTGCCAAATGGCCAGTATCCCCCTTCTGCATCTTCTCACGGCCGTAAATTCACTCTCGAGGGGCTCCCGTTGCTCATTTAACAGCAAAAGGTGTATGATCTGCTGCTGCAGGCGGCTCTCCCTGCTTGGTAAGCTGTCCTAACTCGGTCCAACACTAATCGCAGGGCAGGAAGCCAGGGAGGACTGGCAAAGGGGCATCCCCCAGCTCAGGGTGCATGGAGAGCATTAGAAAAAAAGACCCCTTCAAACCTCTAAGCGCAGGGAGCAGGTAAAGATTGTTTTTCCTACAGCGAAACTACAGGGGAGATGGTTTATTTAGCAGGAGGTTTATTTAGCAGGATGGCGCTCAAAGCAAATGTTTGGAGAGAGGGTTTTAAAGGTGGCTTGGGGAGCTCTCTCCCTCAATTTCTTCTATGGAAAGACCATGTTGAACCGTGCTAAGGAGGGAAGCTGGTACAGGCGAGTGCCCCAAGGTTATTCCCCGCATCCCGAGAACAGCCAGTATTTCCATCAAATCACCAAAGGAAACCTGAAGAGTTTGATTTAGGTATGTTGTCTGCTTCTACTGAGACTTAGCAGAGCATGGAGCAGCCAATTAAAGATGCAATCAAGCCACCAAAGCCCAGGGAAGCTGATGGAAAAGCCACAGGGCTGTTTTCCACCCTGCCTGTCCGAATGATGTGCAGAGATACAGACGTGGGCTCAGCCGGGGCAGCTTCCCTGGGTTTGGATTTAGCATCCAAGAGAACACAGACAGCCAAAGAAAAAGGAAAATTAAATACAAGGTCATCCGGATCAGAAGCTGGTCGCTGGAGCCATGTGTTCATCCTGCCTTGGTGCATCCGAAACCCTAAACCAGGCTTTGAAGCAGGCATCTCCCAGCGCACAAGTGTTTGCCGTAGCATCGTGTTTCCCCTCAGCTGTGGGGAAGATGATCCGGATGAAAAAAAAATAGGATTTAGGCAAGCCAATGCGCTCCAAAACAAAGGTGCGTTTGTTCAAAGGCAGGGAATACCCGGTGTGAAAATATGGCCATGGCCCACGTGTTGTCACTCCAGCTGCTCAGCATGGCTCAAAAGCGGGTTGAGAAGGGACATGGTGTGGGCAAGGCGACACAGAGCAGCTCTGCCTTCCCACTGCTCCTGCCCACAGCTCAGCATCTCCCAGCCTGTACCACAGGCAGAGTCTCAAAAGCAAACACTGGTTTTCTTTCTGGTGCCAGGGGGTGGGGAGGGGAGGAGCAGATGAAAACCATCTTTCAAAGCTGCAAAAGTGGTATTTTTTGCCCATTTTGTCAGCGGTGCCTAAGCATCCAAACCAGAGCTGCGCTGCAACCCAAGAGCTAGCAGCAGGCAGGGTATCACACCTTCACCCCCACCAGCTAGTAATGCCCCAATGTTGTAGCTTGATCAGGGGAAGGTCTGATCTTGGAGTTTCTCCCTTCTCAAGACCCCAAAAATCACATCCCTGACACCCATGGTGTCAAGGACAGCATTCGTGCTGGGGCTGGTCTCTCTTGGCAGGAGCTCCTGCCCAGTGCTCCCTCCACATGGCAAAGCCAGCTTTGTACCTTACCATCTCCTCACATGCCTTCCAGTGACAGCCAAAACCGTTACACATCCTAAAACGCATCCCAAGGGAAAAACAAGAGGCAGCAGCAACTTTCCTCCTCCTTGAAAGGTCCAGTGCTCCTGTTGCTCGGTGCCAGCAGCAACGTGCACATGACAAAGCCCAGGAGCCGTGTGGCTGTGAATGCCAGTGGGAAGACAGACCAGCCAGAAGCACCCTCAGATCCACGATCCCACAGTGGTGCAGCATCTTCTGCATCTGACTGCAGACTTGGAAGGACCCGCTGGGTCAGCTGGATATCTAAAAGCCCGGATCACCTTGGAGATGAGATCCTGGCTGCAATCTGCAGGACGATCAGCCTCCAGCCCTGTCATCTTCCATCAACTCACTCCTGAACCTCTGACCTCCCTGCCCAGCCTGGAGGAAGCTGGGCAGTGGGTCAGGGAGCTGGGAGCAAGGAGGGATCGGGACACAGAGATGGCGAAAACAAGTCTTAGCCCTGTGTTGTGGGGTTTTTTTTTTGGTTTTGTTTTTTTTTTTTTTAAAGGAGCGGAAAGCATGATGTGACTGTCTGCACGCCCCAGGGAGCTTCTTTATCACCCTTTGCCTCTGGCAGCATTGAGACTGAACTCAAAAGGGATCATTTCTCCCTCCTTTGCCCACCCAGCGCCCAGCAGCTACGCCTGCATGTCCCTGAGGAAGGTTTCCACCACAGCAAGCCGTGCCGGAGCAGCCTTGCCAGTGCTCTCCAGGGATAATGCCAGGGGTGAGGAGAAACCAGCGTGTAGGAGTGTCCCAGGCTGTGAAAGCCTCAACCGAATCTCAGCTAGACTTGAAAAGGGCACTGCATCTTCCAAGGAGGAAAAACGTTTCTCTCGCAAAACCTCCAAACTTCCTGTTTGCTCCGTGTTTATGGGATGTCTAGGAAGTGGCTGGCACCTCGTTTGCCATCATGTAACCCTTTTCCGGCGTAGCCTGGAGCTCAGCTCGCCATCCCGCAGGTTACGGCTTGGCACGGGGGCATCCCCGGCTCGACAGAACCGTAGAAGCAGCTTGACAAGTGCTTCTAGGAAGCACGAGAGACAAGGAGTGAGAAGTGTTATGAAAACTGTGGCTTAATTAATTAAAGCTTGCACCTCTTCCCCTTCCCCCAAAGTGAGACTTTGCAGCTCCGTAACGTGCCAGATTGGCTGTTAACGTACCAGCAGCAGGGCTGGTGGCATGTCACAGCTCTGCTGCCTTTTTATTTTAATCTGGAATGGAGTGGGGAGCTGGAAGAAGTAAGATCCCTGTGCAGAGGAATGATGAAACTCAGCCCAGATATCAGCTATAATAGGAAAAAATGGGAATTTTTGGGCCCACAGGAACAACAGAGCAGTGAAACAAGAGTCAGTAGAAACAGCCTGCGAAAGGCAGGTGGAAATTGCAGCTCCATGGCTGAAACGCACCGTCCAGCCAGTCTGGACCCATCTCAATGACTACAGCATCCTCCTGCATCCTGGGATACTGGGCTAACAAATCCTTTCCTAAGGCAAGATTCACAGCCTGGGGTAGAGCCAGGGACATGAGTAGGCTTCTTGCACCACCTAAGCAGCACCTATATCCATCCCCCACCCATGGGTGCTGGGCTCCAGCACAGCATGGCCAGATCCTGCTGAAAACCACGGCGCATCCCGAAGTGCTCACCAGTGGTTCATGCCATTCCCATCCCTCGCGTGGCCAGGCTATAAATCAACTGAGATAGGCAATTAGGGATCTGTATTAAGGCCCTTATAAATATATATTGTATAGTAGCCTGGAACATTCCAGCCATCTGGCTGCTTGATGGGCTGAGCTGTCTCAAGACCTGAAGTGACCAAAGTGTCCCCAGATTGCTTGGCAGGGGGAGGCCTGGCAGACTCTGACACGAACTTGGCTTTTCCTACCTCGGCCGCAAAGTGCCGAACTCCACTCTGGCATAAAACACAACTTCCACTAATTTACCGTAATTGGTTTCAAACTGGTCTTAATTAAAACCAGTGTGGACTTGCTTAACTCCATTTAAACCAATTTTAAATAAGATTGGACCAGAAATTATTCCTTTCCAAAGCAAGCTAAAGCTGGGTAACTGTGTAAATAGTATCCACAAGGGTATTTGTGGTGGTTTAACTAAAATGATTTACCGCAATTCCTAATTGAAGCAATTTCAGCCTGGATATAGGAAGGGCGAGCTAAGAGCTGGCGGGGCTGAGCATGGGGCATCATGTTTCCAGCTCAATCCAGAGAAGGATCTGCTCCTCTGGAAGCAGTTGAGATAAACTCGGCAGCAGCCAGAGCTGGTCCGTGAGTGGGGTTCGGCTCGAGCGCTGGTGGTGTGGGAGTCGGTGCTGCCAGATGGTGCTTGGCAAAACCCCAGGTGGCGATGTGGGAATCTGCGCGGCATCACCCCCGCTCCACTGTCCCCCGGCAGCCTTCCCCAGGATGTTTTGAATTTTAGCTTTCGCAAACACAGGGCAGCGAAGCCTCGTAGAGCTGGATAAAAATAGAGCCGTAAAAAAGGCAAATCCTCCCCCTTGTCCCCACCTCTCTCTCAAAAAATCCCAGCGCAGGGCGTAGCTGGAAACAGATGCGAACATGTCAGCAGCTCAGCTGGGCTCTGCAAAACCTCCGCTCTCCCCTCTCCAGAGCACAGGACGCTGCTGAGGAAATAAAAGCCCCAAAATTACGGATTGCATGGCCAAGGGCTATGCTCAGCCTGCTTTTGCTGGGCTGTCCGGGCACACGGATGCTTCTTCCCTTCCCACCTGGCTAAAAAGCCGTCGGTTTGCAATTCCCCCCAAGGGGGTCCCCAGACAGGCCGGGGTAGGTATTTTGATGCCAAATGAGGCTTTTGCTGCACTGATCCTCTGGATCCACACACACCCCCACACCCCGCCCCCCCCAGACCCACGCAGGGTCTGCGCTTGTGCCTGCCTTGGAGGAAAGCAGCAGGCAATGATAGTGCCGAGGGGTTTCCTAGGAAGGATGGGAATCCACTACTAGCTCGTTTTTCTTTGCTAAGGTAAATTAATAAGCGAAAACGCAGCAGGCATATTGCTCAGACAACGTACAGGAGAAGAAAACACCCAGCAGAGCTGCACAGGAGTGGTTAAGCTTGGTGGCGAGTTTAGAGCGGGCTGGGGCTACAGCACGGAAACAGGGAGCATACAGAAGATAACCTGCAAGCAGGAACGAGCAGCAACGGGCTTTGCCAGGCCACTTCTCCACCAATATTCCTTGCAACGTCTTGGGGAAACCGAGGCAGCCCAGCAAAGTAACGACACAGGGGGTGTTTGGCTAGGAGTGATCTTATCTACACCACTGACTTCTCTTGCATCAGCCCCTACAGACCAGTAATCCTGGCTTTTATTTGGGAATCCCCAACCTTTCTGGTCAGCCACGTGCTGTAACCATCTTGGGAGGGATCAATACCCGACGGCACGCCAGGCAAGTTACAGCTACGGTCTGGATGGTCTCTCCTGAGGTTTTCCACGGCACCCTAGTGCTGCCGTTGCAGAGCATCCAGGAAAAAATCCAAATCACCCTTTTCTTCTAATTCCCCAGCTCTCCAAGAGGCAGAAGACCGTTTTTAAAGTCAACCCTCATGCACAGCTCCATGCCAGTAGGGAAGGAGACGGCAGAGCCACCAACCATCAGGAAACAGAGCACTGAGCTCAGAGCACTTGGAAGCACCAGGTCTCTCCTCTCTTGCTTGCTTGGCTCCTCTGCTCCCTACTGTTGCACTCCTGACCCCTGTGAAAGCTCTTCGAAACTGGCTCCTTCAAGAGCAAGCAGTCCCATTGTGCGATGTCAGCTGTCTCCTTGCCTTTTGTGGAGAAGACGAGCATAGAGATGTTTACATCTTCATCTTCCCCTACTATTGGAAATGCCAGTTTAGCTAATCTGAGCCATCTGACAACAGGCCAACTTTCCTTTCCTACCTTTCATCCCCCTCCTACCCCCGCAGCCTACAGACTCTTGCCTGGTGTTTTCAGAGGCCACCCTAATGTTTTCCAGACCATGTGGAAGTAGGACCTTGTCCTACACTGCCACCTCTCCCGATCTGTGATTCCACAAATGAGGTGATAAACAACGTAAAGGGAGTGGTTTGGCACACTAAGAACAAAATCCCTCAAAAAGATGTGGATAGGAAACCCCCATAACAGCACATCTCAGGTTCTGTCCAGGCTCTGGAGCTCTGCACGTTCTCCAGCGGGGGATACAGCAAGTCTGAACTCAACTGACTACGTTTCTCAGGGACTTATAGCAGCCTCCTCCAGAGTAATCCACTGACTCCTGGGATATCTACAGACTGACAGTTGGAAGCAATGACCTCAGGTGTGTACTCCTCCATGTATGGAGTCAGCCTCACAGTAAACATCCTATAGCATGAGGTGCTCAGAGGGTACGCCACCATCCCCGCCATCTCCGGCAGGAAGCCAGGTGGGAGAGACCAGACCGAGCTGGAGAGGAAAGTTCCTCCTGCGAAACAAAGGGTCATAACCGTTTCTCCTTACAAAGCTGCAGAGAAAGGAAGGAAGAGATGGGTACAAGAGCTCCCCTGTAAGAGGTGGCAGATGGTATTGGTATCCTTTTGGAGGAGACTTTCTCCTCCCATGCAGAGCAGAGACTAGGCTGGAGGGTTGGTACCTATGCTATCAGAGAATAGTGTGGTTGGGAAAGGACCTTTAAAGGCCATCTAGTCCAACCCCCCTGCAATGAGCAGGGACATCTTCAACTAGATCAGGTTGCTCAGAGCCCTGTCCAACCTGACCTTGAATGTTTCCAGGGACGGGGCATCCACCACCTCTCCGGGCAACCTGGGCCAGTGTTTGCACCACCCTTGTCATCTGAATCTACCCTCTTTTAGTTTAAAACCATTACCACTCACCCTATCACAACAGGCCCTGCTGAAAAATCTGTCCCTGTGTTTCTTATAAGCCCCCTTCAGGTACTGGAAGGGGCTCTAAGGTTTCCCCGGAGTCTTCTCTTGTTCAGGCTAAACAACCCCAACTCTCTCAGCCTGTCCTCACAGCAGAGGTGCTCCAGCCCTCTGAGCATCTCCGTGGCCTCCTCTGGACCCACTCCAACAGGTCCATGTCCTTCTGATGTTGCTGGCCCCAGAGCCGGATGCTGTACTCCACGTGGGGTCTCGCCAGAGCAGAGGGGCAGAATCCCCTCCCTCAGCCCGCTGGCCTTGGTGACAACCACTCTTGCATCATCTGCGCTTTGTCCCAACTTCTACATGGTTGGCTAAGCACTCTCAAAGCAAAGCAGGCAGTTGGATTCCCATCGTACAAACTGGATGGGTGCTTGCTCCATCACCCCAAGGAGCAGGGAGCTCTTGGGCACAGCCCTGCAGACCTTGGCCCTGAAAAGTGGGCAGAATACAACCAATGACAGACTCACGGAGGTCAGCACCCCACCACACTCTCCCAGGGCAGCCGGAGCAGGTCGGGAGGAGAGCTGGTGGGTCTCCCAGGCAGCGCTGGGCTGGACTGACCCTGGCTCATTGTGTTTGGAGAAGGTGTCGAGGGCAGCTGACCTTACATTAACTGGAGAACAAAGTGGCTAAATAAAAACTGGAGCTGGGAATGGGCTGCGGAAGTGGGACACGGCTTTCCTGACTAATCAACCGGCATCTGAAGGAAGCCGAACTCAATGGCAGGGAAACAACTGCATAAACACATCCTGAGGGAAGAAAGGCAGCGAGAGGAAGTGGGGCGAAGACCACGGGGGCACTGGCCCCTTCCGCCTCCCCTCCTGCCCTCGACACTCGGGTGGCAAAGCCTGGAGCACCAGGATGGAGAGCACAGCATGGAAACCTGTGGCGAGGTCAACGGTTTTAAGGGTGCCCGTGCTCGTTTAACTGCAAAGCCACCAACCACACGCTCAGATGTGCCTCAGGGGTAGGAGAGTAGCAGATCTGAGACAGCTCAGCCGGCACAGCTCCTCTCCCACTGCCAGCTCCGATGGAATCTTGGTCTAAAGTAGGATGAAGGGAATGGAGTGATTTAACCCCGGAGTGAAGAGCTGGTACCCTGCAGTCTCCCCTCCAGTGCTGCAACAGCATCCTACTGCCAATAAGACACCGTCCGAGCCAAGGCATGCTAGCTGGGGATGTGTGCTTGGGGAACACTCCCATACATCCCAGTACAAAACCAGTTACCCCAGAAAGGGGTAAGACCCTCTCTTCAGTACCAGAATCTCATGCTTTTTGCTGTACTCACAAACACATCAGCCTGCAGGGCAGAGTTTGTGTTCACTCACTACATCACTACCCCGGGACCACGCAGATGTAGAGATTTCCACTAGCCACTCTCCTGCTCCAAAAAAAGCCCCCCCGCCCCCCCCAAACCAACCCTCGGACAAAAAGAGTCTTTTCCAAGAGCCTCTGCTTTTCTAGGCGCAATCCAGGAGGATCCTGGCTCAGCTGTGACCCCTCACTCCCCGGGGAGCTGGAGCCCAGCAGCTGACCCACTCCCAGCCCTGGGTGGTCAAAGCCAGACGGGACCAGGGCCACGTTAAACATCCAAGGCCAACGAACCGGCTCCTTTTCCCCTCCCCCAAAACATCTGCCTTTGGGTAAAAGCCAAGGACCATGCAAACCTCAGCCCCCAAGAAGTTTCCAAAGAGACAATGTTTTGGTGCAATTATAAGGAAGAGGAAAGTAGATGATGAAGCCAGAGTCCATTAGGACCTGCATGGGGGCAAGTTGCCCCAAGCTGGGGCAATGGGAGCTCCAGCTCCAGCAGATCTGCTCGACATGGGGAGAGCCAGACTCTTTTCGAACTTTACACTTGAAGAAGCGAAGCCAAGTTGCTCTCCCAGAGAGCTCTCCCAGCCATTAGGATCCACGCCATCTAGCCTGCTATTTTTAGATCATCCAAAAGGAAGGAAACCTCAGACAACCATCAGTGTGAGCTGATCTGCAGCTTCTCAGCTGCTTGGCTACCACCAGCAGGAGCTACTCCACCCAGGCGGTCTCACTTCTGACACCAGGAAGGATGGATGAGACTTGCTGGAGGGCTTGTGGGGAGGTCGTCGGCATTGCAGCCCCCACCCCTCCATCATCACAGAAGCTGGCTACAGCTGCCAGTGTGAAACAGGGAGATCTGCAAAAAAACCCAACCAAAACAACCCATTCAAACAACCCAAAAAGTGAGCTTGTTGCTGGTGCGGCCATTTCTAAGCCCAGGGAGGGACGAGCGATCTGGGATCTTCAGAGAAAATACAGCCTGGGGAGCGGAAAGCAAAGCCTCCCTTCTCCGGTGGTGATTTTGCAAGGCTCCGTGGCCGCATCCTGCACAGGGAGAGGCAGCCTTGGCTCTGCGCTCGGGTTGCAATCCAAAGCTGCTGTGAAATGTGCTTTTGGGATGACCTGGCCTGGGGACTACAAACAGGGAGGCCCTTAAATAGCAGCAGCAGAGGAGAAGGGGCAGCCAAGCAACTGCAAAGGATGAGCCACAGACAAGGGAAGGTGGAAAAAAAACTTCCCGATGTGCCGGGAAAGTGCTTTTTTTTTTTAACCCCCAAGTCCCCAGAAAATAGGACTGTCCCTCTTCATCCCTCTTCTGAAGTCCTACCTGACACTCAGAGCAATGAGGCAGTTCATAGTCAACATGAGAAGCCTTGAACAGGCAACATCATAGGCACAGACTGAACCCTCTGCAGAACCATCTATGTATTGGGCACCAGGGCTTGCAGCCAGCATCCCATCCTCAACCCATTTCAGGGCTCTGAGGGCTTTTACAAAGAGAGAAGAGACTGGCACCCAAAGTCCTGTAAGAAATAGGGCAATAACAAGGTCCCTCCACACCAGCCTCTGCAGCATCCTGCTGCTAAACCGAGTCCTAAATCCCCAAAACATGAGCTACAGGAAAAAGCAATACAATAAAGACAGTCCCCTGGTCCATGCCATGGCACTTGATCCCCAGGTGGTGCCATCTGGGGATGGATATATTGATATCAAGAAGGGCCACAAAGATGTTCAGAGGGCTGGAGTACCTCTGCTATGAGGACAGGCTAAGAGAGTTGGGGTGGTTCAGCCTGCAGAAGAGAAGGCTCCGGGGAGACCTTATAGCCTCTTCCAGTATCTGAAAGGGGCCTACAAGAAAGCTGGGGAGGGACTCTGGATCAGGGAGTGGAGCCATAGGACAAGGGGGGAACAGTTTCAAACTGAAAGAGGGGAGATTTAGATCAGATGTTAGGAAGAAATTCTTCACTGTGAGGTGGTGAGACACTGGCCCAGGTTGCCCAGAGAAGCTGTGGCTGCCCCATTCCTGGAGGTGTTCAAGGCCAGGTTGGATGGGGCTTTGAGCAACCAGGTCTAGTGGGAGGTGTCCCTGCCCATGGCAGGGGGTTGGAACTGGATGATCTTTAAGGTCCCTTCCAACCCAAACCATTCTGTGATGATTCTATGATACAATTTATTACTCTGAGAGAGGCTTCTCCTTCCTCCTGAGCAAATCTGACTGGTGCCACCGAGCATCAAGTGAGCACAGGGACTGGGGAGGCATGGAGCTGCGGCACTCACCGGAGGAGCTCATCTGGCCAGCCCTGGCTGGGACGTGAAGCTCCACTGGCCCGGGTCGTGCATCGGAGCCATCAGAGGGACCATGACCCTCCGTCTGTCCTGCCGGTGAAGAAGCAATCTCAGCCAGTACTTCCAGGTCCTTCAGGATAACCTGCAGAGAGAAGGAGAGCGTGGGGTGAGCACGCACAAGGGCAAGCTCTCCTTTCCAAACCCACAGCCAGAGAGGGTGAGATGGGAAGCAAACACCAAATCCCAGTGCATCAAGAAAGGTGTAGGGAAAAGAGGGCTACCTATGAAGTTCAAAGTGGAAATTTCAAATGATTGCAGAGAAGGGGCAGGAAAGAGAAAAGGGGAGAAAAAACCCCTAGTTTCTGCTCTGCTCTGTGAATCCCAAGGGAACACATGAAATTTATGCAACCAGGAGCAGGGCTTGCTTCTCCCTCTTCTCACTTCCAGGAGGTCTGGGCTTTGCTTCCCCACTCCCCTTCATAACCGCTGATTTGGGACAACCCCAGCAAAATCACAGGGACAACCAGCAGCCTGCCTGCCCCCCATTCAGGGCAGCACACCAGAGCAGGCTCGGCTCAGGATGGTGAGGCAGAGCTGCCATTTGGATTTCATAGCTCTTTCCTTCCAGAAATCGCCAAATTAGTCTATATATAGCATTTCTGGAGAAGTTATTACAGGGTGGGGTGTTTTTTTTTTTTCTTTTTGTCCTCAACCCTTCTCATATCTCAGGCTATTTTGTGTCCCCCTTCATTCAAATGTCCTTGGGTCTAGATGTTTCATCAGCCATCCCTGACGCCCTGAGCGTAGCAGGGCTGTGCGGAGCAGAAGCGCTGCCAAAAAGGGCCAATGGCCATGTCTAACCCATCAGCATCCAGCATAGCACATCCCCGACCATGCCTTGCCCACCAGCACAGCATCCCAGGCTTTCCACGTGTTCTCGCAAGGCATCTTTTTGAGGAGCTGCAGTTCTATGGGAGTTTTAACTTCTGAGCCACCAAAAAAACCCCTTATCCCTGGAAAAAAAAAGCCAATTAAGTATTTTTTTGATCATGCAGAACTTGAAAATACGACCCCTGAAAATCAGAAAGAGAAGCTCCTAGGTTTTTCTGTGGCACAGATATCATAAGCTGGGGTTTTTTTGTATAATTAGGGCTGGTTTTCAAGCCCCCAGCAGCCTTTGAGCAGGCAGCGTGGTGTCCAGGTTTCAGTGCAGAGCTGGGTGTGGAGAAGCAGCCTGCCGTGCGCACCACAAGGCTCCAGCACGCTTGGGAAGACCCTGTGCTTATAAACATGATTAAGTCCCAGCCCGCAGCTTCCCGGAGAGATAAAAAAAAAAAGAAGACAACAACAACAACTTGTACTGCTGTCCCCGAAGAATACAGCTGTCAAGGACAGGACCTCATTGCCAGCACGGGAGGTCACTGCCATCGCCAGCCTTCATCCTCTTCCAGAGAAGGGACTCTGTGGCCCCTGGCAGAGGAAAGATCTTGGTCCTCCCTCTCCATGCAGCTTTCAAACATCAGTGGCTCAGATAAAGCAATGCTGTCGGCATTCTGTTTCAAGGGGAGGATGCCACTGAGCAGAGCTCATGATGCTGGGTCTCTTGAAGCTCTATGTAGATTCTCTAGTGGCTAATCATCTGGCTCAGCTGAACTTATAGCCTTCCAGTGGGGGAAGGCATTAGTTTGGGTCTCAGGCTCTCACAGCTGGGTAAACAACACCTGTGGAGGTTTCCAACTCTCATTGTCTTTGGATAAAACTGGCAAAGAGACTCAGGGTTTGCTTACCAGGGCTGGCAGGCAGGCAAGAGCAGGGACTCCTGCTCAAGCTACTGATTTTGCCAAACAGCATGAGTGCCAACACAACCAGGGTGACATCCTACCACGCCAAGGCTGTATCAACACATGGCTGATATACCACGTGAACCAGCTGCCCGTGACTGCCGTCCTGCTGCATTTGCTGCTGCCACAATCCCCGCCCTAGAGCCCACCCATCCAGCCAAATCCTTGGGCTGTCGTCCAGTGTAGACTTCACCAGCAGATCCCACAGCATCAGGAAACAGAACCAAGACCCTGGGCTGAGCAGAAGTCACCCCTGCTGCCTCCTAGAACATTTAGAGATGTGTCTTATACTCTGAGGTTGGATCATTAGTTTTAATGCAATGTGCGCTGGCAGCCCAGAAAGCCACCCGCATCCTGGGCTGCATCCGCAGCAGCGTGGCCAGCAGGGTGAGGGAGGAGATTCTGCCCCTCTGCTCCGCTCTGGTGAGACCCCCCTGCAGTGCTGCCTCCGGCTCTGGGGCCAGCAACATCAGAAGGACATGGACCTGTTGGAGCGGGTCCAGAGGAGGCCACGGAGATGCTCAGAGGGCTGGAGCACCTCTGCTGTGAGGACAGGCTGAGAGAGTTGGGGTTGTTTAGCCTGAAGAAGAGAAGGCTCCGGGGAGACCTTAGAGCCCCTTCCAGTCCCTTAAGGGGCTCCGGGAAAGCTGGGGAGGGACTCTGGATCAGAGAGTGGAGCCATAGGACAAGGGGGAACAGTTTTAAACTGAAAGAGGGGAGATTTAGATGAGATATGAGGAGGAAATTCTTGACTGTGAGGTGGTGAGACACTGGCCCAGGTTGCCCCATCCCTTGGAGGTGTTCAAGGCCAGGCTGGATGGGGCTTTGAGCAACCAGGTCTAGTGGGAGATGTCCCTGCCTATGGGCAGAGGTGTTGGAACCAGATGATCTTTAAGGTCCCTTCCAACTCTAACCATTCTATGATTCTATGAACCTTCTGGAGCTGTGTGCCGAGCTCCATCTCTGACATGCTGCGTGGGCTCAAGATGCTCCAGCCAGGGTGCCTGGGCAGCAGTGACTGGCCCCGCCAAGGACACGGCTGGATTTATTGAGCTTTGGAGAGGTTAAGAGGTGTCCCCCCCAAGCCAGCTATATTGGTCACAGGCAGAAGGTGGAACAAACCAGCACAGGCTGGATTTTACAAATGAAAAACATGGAGGAAATAAGAAATGGGAACTATGGGTGCATGAACACCTGGAGGAAGAGGAGGAGCCAGTGGCCATGAAGACTGGGGGTTTTCCAGCCGTGGGAAAGAGGCAAGGAGCTCTGGCTCCTGCTGCTTCATCCCCGCATGCTCCGGAGCGGGTTCCCAGCTGGGGATGGAGGAAAGCCAGGAGCGCTTGGTATGCACCGCACATCCCTGCGCTAAGCAAAGCTGGAGCGGGTGGCTGGCTTTGTGTGAGCAAGGAGGCTGTAAGAAAGCAATATCCTACCATTGCCATGGCAACGGGCCAGCTGCGCCAGGAGTGAGCCAGTCCCATCCGTCAGGAGCTGAGCGGCCGTTGGACCCAACAGTGCTGGAACACAAGGGCTGAGCCATTTGCAGCTGCTGGGCCAGGGCATGAGCCCGACAGCCAGCCGAGAGGAGCAGCCACCAAGGATGTTTTCCTGGCCCAGAAGGGATTTCCATGAAGGTTTCCCAGCGATGAGGAGATGTGGGGCAGTGTGCCCCTGTTTCGGGTGAGTGTGGGGCAGTTGGTGTGAACTGGAAGGAGCTAGGGGAAGTAGCATCATGATGGATGGGGAGACCCGGCCGGCATCGTGAGCCGTTCCCAGTACAGGGACAAAGAGCAGCATGGAGGAGGGTGAGCTCTTTGCATGGCCAGGGGACAAGGAGCACGTTATCAGACAGTTATAAATACGCTGTTATAAATAAGCAGCTATTTCTCCTCCCTGGGAATGGACAAGATTCCTCCCTGTATTACCTCCAGAGTGCAGATATTTGAGGGCACACAAAACTGTCAGTCTCTCTGGCTTCTCCAGATCTAGGTCAGGTTAATTTGCCGCTTGTTCTGGTTGAACAGAGCCGAGACCAGCTCTGCTGGTGGCGGCACGGGGGAAAAGCAGCCCCTGAATGGCACGTGGTGCACGGACGCACCTCCTGCGTGCAAATCGTTGCCTTGATGTTCCCAGGGAGGACTTTGCCTCTGGCCAAAATGCTTAGCTGGCCCTGGCAGAGGAAGGGGAGGTGACTCCAAACCTGCTGCAGGAGCGAGACTTAGCACCCTGCAGAACATGCTGACTACCAGGACACTAGGACAGCAGCTCCTGGGGCACACACAGTGACAAGGATAGGGACTGAGCTCCTGAAAATGCTGTCCTTGCTGGCATTTATGGAAAAGTTTAAAAAAAAAAAAAAAAAAAAGTTAAAAGACTAAAATGCCTGCCGGCAGCAGGGAGGTGCTCATGGGCAGCCTCAGATGTCTGAAGGCAGTGAAACAAGGAACAAGGTTGATCTCACCAAGGGGAAGATAGGAATCCGGCTGAAGCAAGATGCCACCAAGATGGAGACCAGGAAGGTTAAGGACTGCAAAGCCCTTCTTCAAAGGGTACCAAGATCAGGAAGGCTGTGGAAAACCACACAACATTACCAGGACTGGCAAGACAGAGAGGTGGAGGAGCAACCCAGTGGGGATCAGGGAAGCCAAGGATGCTGCTGGCTGCTTCCTCCTGCTCCACCACTTCAACGCAGTCCCTTGCTGCCACAGTGTGCGCCAAGGCTATCCCAGTGGGCTTCCCTTTTTTTTTTTTTCTTCTCCTCTCTCCAAATCTTTTAACTGTAGCCAGGGGAGGGGAGGCAAGCACAGGCAGGCAGTCCTGGAGCCAACAGTGGCCAGCAGTGAGGCTGGCCGAGCCCCAGACACACACGGTGTGAAAAGCAAACTTGCATTCCCTCCGCCTCCACCAGCTTTAAAGACAGAAAAAGAAAAGAAAAAACACCATTAATCTTCCCACACCAATTTAACTGGCCCTCTTTTCAGGTCCCCAGCACAGAAACTTTTATCCTCTGATCTTGCCAAGACCTTTACCCCCCCCGCCCCCGCTTTACAGCCACTGGATTTCAGCCTGTGGCCGGTTGGGGACAGGGAGCAGAGGGAAGGCAGCGGGGCTGGGGGCTTCTCCTCTCCTCCCCAGGGCAAATCCTGCTAGGTCGTGCTAACCCATGCTCAACAGCATTGGCGAATACAGCAGGCGGTGGGGGGGGGGTCACTTGGTAATAATGGCCACAGCCACCCAAAACGGTGCACTGCGCGTAGCAGGAGCACAAGCACTGTCACAGCTCGGAGCACCTCTTTAAATGTGTTTAATTAGCGTAGTGGGAGCTTAACGCGCCACCTGATGCCAGGTGCAGGGCAGGATGCCAAGGGGGTATTTCTTCATGCATTAGAGGGCAGGGAAGGAGACAGGACAGGTCCAGCCAGCGGGATGGGGCTGGAGGAAGCTGGAGTTGCCCCAGAGCATCCCTGCGGGCCACACTGTGGGGGGCTGGATGCCTGCAACCCCTTCAAATTCAGCCCCCAGAGTCCCAGAGCTTACAATAGGCAAAGGGTTTGCTTTTATTTGCTACCCTGTCCCCCATTCAGCACCTCCTTCTGCACCCCAGGGAGCCACGCACCCAAAGCCAAAGTCACCAAATCCTGCATCCTACACCTTCATCCCACCGTGGACCCACTGCGAGCCAGCTCCCTGGCACAGGGATTGCCTGTCCTCTGTGGCAGACACATTTTCTGCAGTTTTAGTCTGCTCCGTGATTTCACCCAGGAATGCTACAGGCACCTTCTGGAAACCACCTTAAGCCCAGACTGCCGGTTTACCACTGGTTGTTCAGTGTATGTATAAGCTGTGTATGTGTAGGTATATGCTAACCACGCCATTACGGTCCAGAACTGGTGCTGAGTCGAGAAGGTTCCTGTGGATCGTGCTCCCCCACCAAGAAACTTTGTATTCCTGCAGGACGCAGTGCACAGATGATCTTTCAACCCAGTGCTCTTGCAATGCCTCGAGTCCTTGGAGAAAGCATCACCCCACCCTGCTTTAAGACTTCTGCTTAGGGGTTGCTTCAATGAGTGGCAGGCTGGGCTGACCATATTTTCCACCACCCAACTGAAACTACACACCTCTCCCTATACCCCTCCATTTCAGCCTGAAGCTCACCCTCTGTATAACTTCACTCCTGAAAACAAGTAGCCTCCCTGCTTTGGTACTTTATAGCTTTGAGTCTCTCTCCAGAGAAGCTTTACCACCAAAAAAATTAAGATAAAAGCCAAGCAGCCATACATAAGAGTTCCCCGCTCCGCAGCCTTTAGTTTACACCCTCTGCTTTGCATGGGGTCACTATATTTCAGCCGTGGTGAATTAAAGGCTGGGAGCTGGAGCACAATGACTCCAAAACCAACAGCGCAAAGCTCCAAACCAAACTACGCTGACAGCTATTCGCTTTGGCACCAGCTTTTGTTCAGCTTCATTGTACTGGGTATCGGGCGCAATGGGAGAAGTTCGCCAGGATTTAGTGCGACAGCACAGCTCAGAGAGCAGGGCAGAGACCTGGGCTTTGAAACCCTAAGGTGCCGCAGCAGGACACAGAGGAGGGGTGTGGGAGTTAACAGCAAAGGAGGGAGATGAATACCAGCATGCCACAATACCTGGGGTTCCTCCTCTCTTGGTTTAACACTGGAAACCCAAGAGAAGGGCAAAATGTTTCAGCTTGTCATGGAGAAGTTGGCTTGAAGGTCATGCAGACGTTCAAGTCCATCACTACCTCCACAGGCTCAGCTAACCTTCTCTAGAAAAGGGTACCAACTCGTCTAGTGCCAGGAGGAGACACTTCTAAGGATGCTCTAAGAGATACAGCTGCACACAGCAAGCTAAGAAACCATTTTGATTGTCTTGCTGTAGTCAAAGCCTTTCCTGGCCACTGCATAAACACAGGTAGGTTTTCACATTAGCAGAGCTGAGAGGAAGCCAGAGTCTATCCTGCTTCACATCAGACACCAGCTCCACCTCATGCGTCATTCCTGCATGAGTCAGACAAAAGTCCTGGCCCAACTTCCAGCTCCCAGCAAGATTGAGAGGAGCAGATAAGCAAACAGGAACAGGTTCAGTTGTAAAGAAACAACTCCATTTTGGAGCTGGAGAAAGGAAAAAAAAAAAAAAAAAACCCAAAGAAAGAAAACCAGCAGCGTCACTGCTTCATGGTTTTCTCAGAGATGCCCTCACTGCCTGGTGTGTCCACCTGAACTCAGCGCCTGGGTCTAGCCAGGAAGGACCCAGGGAACCAAATGGCTACATCAAAAGCTGCTTTTGCGTGAGGAGCTTGCCGGGGGAGATAACCTGAAGAGCAGCTATTCCTTTCAGCAGTGCCTACCAGCAGCAGTGCTTTTAAACTGCGGGTGGAAAGGTCCAACCCACTGCTCCCAAAGGGCACCTGGGCTTTGACTTTTCACCTTTTTCTAACATCAATTCTTGAACCAGGTGTCAGGGCTGAGAGACTCGCACTGACGAAAGGAGCAGCTTGTGCAGAAAAACCCATTCCCGGCAGGGTCCTGTTAGTCTTGGAGCCATAAGGAAGTTTTTAAGCACATCAAATTTTAACCAGGGCTTTTAAAGATTGCCTTTAAAACCAAGTCTCAAATGTGGGATGGAGCATCTCCCTGCTGGAGAAAGCACGGGAACCGGCACGAGGTGACGCAGTGCAGCAGCACAGCATCTGACAGCCAGGAATCCTGTATCCTGACTCGTCTACATATCAAAGGGAATTGCTTGCTTCAGCTTCGTTCCAACTTCTCTGCGCTGCCTTTGTGAATCTTAACTAGGTCTCTTGACCATTTCTGTACTGGTGCAGGAGAACTGGGTAGGAAGGGGAAGAGGAGAGAAGGCAGAGATGACTCAGGACACCGCAGATGCATCATGAGATACTGGCCCCAGTTCAGCAGGGTGGAGGTGGTGCAACACCTTGTGTTCCTCGAACGATAAAACCAGATGTGACAACTTAAAGGGCATGGATCCAGCTCCATCCAGCCTGAGTCCCTCTTCACTTTGGGCTTGATTACTTACGGCCAGTACACAGAGAGACTTGGGGCAGCTCAGCAACACCAGACCTTAAAAACAGGGTGCCTGAGCACGGTCTTTCAGTCTGATGCAAAGCCCTGGCTAGCAGCGACCCTCCAAAGCCAGATTCTCCTTTGGTGATGAGCTAGTGAGAAACAACCGCGCCAGGACAGCTTCAGGGTGCTTCAGGAAGAGTGTCAGCTAGCCTCCAAACTGTGCATGGGTGCCAGGGGCTCTGCAGGCACTGCAAAAGGATGTTCAGCCTTCCTGGGAAGAAAGATGGTACCAGCAGTGCTGCCCCGCAAGGTTCCCTCGGGGAGGGCAGCATTGCAGGATGAAGACAGCAAAAAAACCCCCTGACAAGGTGTGTACACCCTGCGCTGCACCACACAATGCATGGAGCCCTACCTGGAAAGGGGAGAGAGATGTTTCCTCATCAGAGAACTGATGGAGAAGCCGAGGCAGGACCTCATACTAACCCAGCGATCCCCAGCCCGTAAGCCAAGAGCTTCTGGGGATCCTGATCTGCTCCAGGACAACACAAACGTCCGTACAAATACTGTACCAAGCAGGGAGCAATGGCTAAGAGAGCACCCTACGTCCCCTTTTCTAACAGGCACTGACATTGCAGGTTAGCTAGCTCAATCTTTCCTCATCGTCCCCAAAAATGCCTAGCTCAAAAACCTCCTACTATTTCCGTCATTTCTATTTCCTCTGCAGAGAGCAGCAAATCTGGTTGGGAGCCAGCTGAGCAGTGGTGTTTAATGGATCGACTTGTCTATGGATTTCCTTAAAAAAACCCAAAACCAAAACCCAACCTCCAAATATTTAAATAAATAGAAGACAGGATTAAATAAATCAGCTTAAAATTACTTTTGAGCCATTCCCAGTTATGTCACATGGAGGAAATGCATCACTGGGGTCCTTTCTTCACTGCTTTTTTCAAATATTAATAAGCAGCGTAATGGCAACATGACTCACTGAGATCTGCTGCCAAGCTGGAGAGACTATCTGCAAGATGCAGGCTTTCTAGAGCATTGCAAAGGCAGATGTGTGCTTGGGGACTCTTTTGGAAAGGTTTGCATCGTAAGCAGCAGGGTATGGAAAATGGCCAGGCAGTTGCTTGCCTTTGCAAGCGGCAAGTCATTCCCTCGCTTGCTTATTCCCTTCCCTCCTCTCTTACCAAGCCCCCTCACACATGGGAGTTATTGCGGCATTGGGGTTTGATGCCCTGAGCGTGTAAGAGAAAGCAGAGAGTGCGTCATTTTTATTCCACGAGGAAGGTCTGGCCCAAAAAAAAAGAAAAAACCAGCCAGGATCGTTCGTAGCTCTGCGTAAGAGGTATCCAGCTGATGGCTGAAGTGCTACCAGTGCCTGGGCCAGCTGTGTGCTGAAGCTGCCAGCCTCCCACCCAAGCACTGGAAACACTCCAGGGTGCAATGGAGAAAGGGAGAAGATGCCAAAGACACCAAAATTGAGATGACTGGAAGGAGAGAAGAGGGGTGAGGAAGAAAGACAAGGAAACAGGAAAATGGGGCAGCACCTGGGGAAGGGAGCAGCCTGGGAGGTGAAGAGCACTGCACTGGGAGGGCAAGGTGCAGACAGGAGCAGGCAGGAGAGTGAAGGCAGAGTGAGCTGGCTCACTCATAGCTGCCTTTTTTGCTCACTTCCAAGCCGAGTGGTTCCCAGCCAATCTGATGCCACTGCAAAGCCGATGCAGAGAAGGCAACCAGCTAGCCAGAAAACTCCCACCGAGGGCACAGCTCCCCAAGGGGCTTGGGGCAGATGTCCCAAAGGCATGTTGTTCCAGACTATGAGGTATATCTGATTTCCGAGTTGGAGGACACTGGAAGGGGCTAAAGGAAGAAGCGTGGCCCAGAGCCCAAGCTGCACAGGTCTGAGTGATGCCTGGGGCCGAGAAGAGGCTCATGGGCATCTACTGCAGCCCCAGCAGGTGAGGCTGGCACTGCCCTGCTAGCAGTGGGTGCTGCTTAACCACCTCATGACTCAGATTTTGCAGCATTGGCCGGACACAATCCCCCTCGCAAGGCGCCTGAATTCCCACTCACCAAGGACCTGACCACAACTCAGCTCCACGGGGAAGACATCAGCTCTGGGACCTGAAGCCCCAGCTGTCTTCCCAGGCAGGCAAAAAAGGACTTTTAGGAGCTGGCTTTGAAGGATCATAGAATAGAATCACAGAATAGTTTGGGTTGGAAGGGACCTTTAAAGGCCATTTAGTCCAACCCCTTGCAATGAGCAGGGACATCTTCAACTAGATCAGGTTGCTCAGAGCCCTGTCCAACCTGGCCTTGAATGTTTCCAGGGATGGGGCACCTACCACCTCTCTGGGCAACCCGGGCCAGTGTTTCACCACCCTCATTGTAAAAAATTTCTTCCTTTTATCTAGTCTAAATCTATCCTCTTTTAGTTTAAAGCCATTACCCAACTCTCAGAGAGAGAGAAGAAGGTTTATACAGACAGAAGGTCCCAAACACACCAGTCTAACAGAGAAGTCTGGGCTTTCAGCCAGGGAGTCACCTGCAGGCTCTGCACTGGGTCTTCTTCAGTTTAGCCAACAGGGTTAACCCCGCCCCTGTGCCAACACTGGCCAAGCCTCACAAAATCCCTTGGTTCAACCCAAAAACAAAACCCAGAGCCCAGCTAGATGTGGAGACAGTAAGCTTTCAGGAGGACTTCTGCAGCAGCTGCAGCACTCACCTCATCCGACTCGTCTGAGAGGGTCCGCAGCAAGATGGGGAAGAGGCTGTCGGTGTGTCGGAACATCTAGAACCAGAAAGATGGATGGCTTCAGTCCTACAGGCCTGGTCATCCCCTGCCATAGGACCCCTTGCCCCAGGGGAGGCTGCCAAAGGCTTCACCAGCATTTTCCATCTGAGCTGGAGAGCTCTTCTTCCTTAAGCTACTGAGTATCCAGCAACCAAAGCCTTCTCAGAAAAGGCAGGTGGACACTTGGTTGCAATGCTACCAAGATAATTACAGCCAATTCAAAGGTAGGGAGCAGGCTGGGAGCAGACGAGCTCAGTCCCGTGGAGGAAGCAGTAGGCTTACATGTCAACTCCCTGACCTACCTTACGAGGAGTCTTGATGTACAAGTGGTAGAGCCATTTCAGGACTGCAATTCTGGTCATCATCCCAATGGATGTGTCATGAAGGTGGCAGTCTAGCACCTGAACTATTCCATCCAGGTTCAAGGTCACCTGGATCCTCTCGGAGCTGCATGGAAACAAGAGAGGCTGGTTCAGCACTGTAATGTCTAACTCACACCTCCCACGGTGGGGAGGTCTACAACACACCAGAGGCTGCATCAAACATCTCAGCTCAAACCCTGAGAAACCTCAAATTGTCCCCTTGGGCCTGCTCCTGCCCCACTCAGCCTGGCCACCCGCATTTCTTATTCTGCGCATCCAGATCTGCTCATGGCAAACCCAGGAACTGTGCTCAAGTCTTCATGAGTTATGACAGCCAGGAAGCAAGCTTCAGGCTTACAAGCCTGTGTGGTCATGGCTGGCCATGGCCAAGTTTGCCCATATGGCATAGGTAGCTTCTGGCTGGCATTACGAGATGGGGAAGCACAATGAGAGACACGGCAGCACACCAAAAACTTGCTCTGGAAACAACAGAAATCTTCCAGGCTTCAAGGTTTACCACTTTCCTGAAACAGCCGGTACCTATGCGTGTGAAAAGACACCATGCTACATGAATCCAGTACCATGGCTGTGTTGAGAAACTGATCTGTATTGCAGTCATCACATTTGGGGTTTGAAGACTAAAGATCCATAAAACACATTCAGAATCCAACTCAAGTTTGACCAGCTCAAAAGTCTCCAGAGAACGTTAACCCACATGTCCTCAAACATCACTTGTTGGGGCCACTCAATCAGGTGAGGACATCCAGTTTCCACTAATCCCAGCGGACTTGTGCTGAGGATGGCAGATGGTGCTCTGGCTGGCAGCGTTTTTGGGATGCAGCTCTCTGCTACAAGGCTGCCTTGAGAACATCGTCTTGTTTCCCAAAAGCCATCCTAAAAGATGAGGCTAGCTCTCGATCATCAACCAGGGATGAAAGCAAACAATTCCCTTAGTTCATGAGGACATTGCCTCTTTTATAACACTGACAGCCTGCAGACCCTTAGCTCTTACTATGGTGAAAAACTCCCCAGTTTTTCCCCAAATAGCTGGGACCTGCACTGGGACAGGAGACCCCAGCACAGAAGAGGTCACGTTACGGCATTTTTTTGTCCCATTTGTGAACCTGAAGTCGACTTGATGGTTTCCCACCTCCTCAACAGCAAGGAGGCGGAAAGTACCTGTCACAGGAGACCAGGTTAAGGAGAGATAGTTGGACTCAAGACGGTTGAAGCAGACCTCCAAGAGGTAGCTGCATTGAAGAGCTAAGTCAGTCCTGTCCTACCCAAGCTACTGAATTATTCAAGGCTGGACCAGACACTTCCCAATTCTTCTGGCATGTGCAGAGCTGCTCTGCATCTTGTTTGATAAGAAATCCTAAGGGGCAGATTTCTCATGGTATAATTTGCAAGTAGAGCTGCTGCTTAATAGGATTTGATCTTCCCCAGGATACAAGTTGTACGGGCGAGACAAGGAAGCTGCGGCCCCTCACAGCCCTGCAGATATCTGACTGCTTGATCTGCATCATGTTAGCAGATGACGGGGTCTGCAAATTGCATTTCAAGTTGGACTAAGTTTTGCTTTGATGTTGCAAACAACTGCCGAGAGCCAAATGCTCAGATGTGCAGAACTGAGGGGAAGGACGGACGGACCCAGAGCACAGGGAGTTTGGGAGGGGACGTCCAAGGGAGCAGCATCCCAGGTGATGTAAGCCAGCCTGAACCAGCCCTGTATCTGGTTTTCCTGCAGAACCAGCTCCCGCTGCAGCGGTGCAGCCTGTCACCCACCCGGCACAGGGCTCCCAATGGAAGAGAAACACGAATCCTTGACCCCATTACATCTCCACGCCAAAATACACATCGCCTGTGCAGGATGGGGAAAAAAAAATACCCCTCAGGGTAATGTGTGTTTTCAGAGGGAAGCCAAAGGATGGCACAAAGAAGTGGTGTATGAAGATAGCCGGTTCGGCCTCAACACTGTCACATCCACCAGCTCTGCTTTGCTGTGAGGCAGGTGGGGAGGACATGGGTGGTATTGTCAGAGGAGGATGCTGGACTACTTCCAGGACAGCAACAAACCATTTCCAGTTTGGCTTATGCCAAAGTTGCTCATGAAAACCCCTTCCCCAGTGATGCAGCACCCACAGGGGAGTGGGCTGTGGGCAGAGCTTGGGTGGCTCAAGTCAAAATCCACCCAAGCTGACCCCAGGAGCTGGCTGGCAGTGCTGGGCTCACCTCGAGTCAGCCAGACCCCAGCCATGCCATGCACCACCACCCTGCAGCTCCGCTGGGCTCAGCTTCTGCTAAAAGCTGGGCAAAGCTCCTTGCTGGCTGTCCTCTCCCCACATCTGCCGAGATAAACCTTTTGCAGGGGGGGGCGGTGCTGGCAGAGAAACAGCTGGTTTACTCAGCACAAAACGAGGGCACCGCCATGAAAGGCAAGAGGTTTGATGAACACATGAAATTAGGCTAAAACATCTCCCACTAACCACACTCATCTGCCTCTGAGATTGAGCGGCACCAGATTCCCACGGGCCACTGCCTTTCCAGGGGGGAAGGCAGCAGCTGAGCATGGTGAGTGCTGCTGTGGCTGCAGCTCCGAAGCAGGCTTGCAGCTCGCCCTGGCTCTCCTTAATCCCCAGGCAGTGTGGAGCAGGAGCAGCAGTAATGGCATTGAGTTAATGCGATCCTCTGGGCCTGCCACGCCGGCTCCTGGCGCCGGCATCTGCGGCAGGACAGATGTCAAATGCAATCACTTCCATCTAACCCACTACCCCAGATTCTCCTCTGGAGGATGAGTGCGGCCCTGGCACTGCCTCTGTGGTTCGCCTGTGATGGTGAGAATATGTTTTTAGGGCAAACTGAGCAATGATATGGGCTGTACCAGGGTCTCACTTCTGGATACTGGAACCCTTGGCTCAAGTTGAGTGGTAGAGCAGGAGACCCACGCCCCAAGCACATCCCCCCATCTCAGAAAGCACAGTAACAGAGCTCACTTTCCCACTGCGTTCAACCCACAGCAATGTTTTTCACCCCATGTCCCTAATCAACTCATTTTCTCCTTTCTCTCCTTTCTTCAAGGGCTTCTGCCATCTCTCTCCTCAGCAGTTGCCTTTTCTCTGCCAATGCTTGAGCTGTCATCTCACTCCTGGCCTCCTGCCTGGCCCAGCTGCTTTCCTGACCCCGTTTTCAGAGTAGGTTAAGGTCTAGGCCAGGCTCTAGCCTTTAAGTGGCCTTGCCAAGGGTGGAAATATCCAGGTGCTTTCATTGTGGTCCAAGTCACAAGGGCAGCTCCCATACAGGCTGGCAGCTGTGCTGCTCAACAGGCTCAAGCCAGCGGCCAGGAGGTAAATAGCTCCTCTCTGTTACCCATCCCACAAGCTGTCACTTTCTCATCCTGCATCGCTCTTATTTCAGCACTCTTGGCTTCCTTCTCCTTCCTGTGGTTTCCCAGTACTGGAAGCGCCCACAGCACCAGTGCGAGCAGCTCTCCCAGTGAAGTGATGAGGCTAAGGTCTAGGCAGAGGCATCCAACGGGCTGGAGATCACTGTGACCAGGGCTGGGGCAGTGTGCTCAAGGTCCCCCTTCAGCTCATCCACTCAATGGTGCAGTGGGAACAGCGAAGGGAACCCATCTCCTTGCTCCAGGCTGGAGAGGAAGGCCAGGAGGATCCTCCCCAAGGGAGGGGGACACCCTGGACCCAAAAGCTGCAGCAAGGCAGACTCCACCAGACAAGCTGCTGCAGAACGGGACTCCAAGGCAGGCTTGGTGCATGAGCTCAAAACAAGCCACATGCTGCCTTCAGCCAACCATCCCTTGGGTGCTGCAGGGCACTCAGCACCATCCCTACCCTCCAGCCAAGTGTTCGTCACCTCGATAAGCTGCACCCTCAAGGTGTGCTGGGTTCTGGGCACGGGGCTACGGCAACTTCCAGCCATGACACAAGCAGCAGCAATTTTAGCTTTGTACGAAACCCTAACTACCATGTTTAAAAGTCCAGTGTAAATGCAGCCTCTAGCAGTTTAGCCACGTGGCAGCCATTCACCCGTTCTGCAGAGCAACAAGCAGCTTTGTGTGTCCACGTGTTGCTGAACATCACCCAAAAAACAGAAGCCTTCCTTGCATCAGGAATGGACTACAAAGGCTCTTCTGAAGCTCCCATGTCCCTTTAGCTAGTTTGGTGAGGGATCACAGTCCCATCACCCTTGTCCAACTGCCATGCATCTCACCCAGGCAGCCCTGCTGACCACTTGCCAGCCATGCCTGACAATCCCCCTGGCAGTATGGTTAGGAAGTTGTCTCAAACCATCCAGATCTTGTAATGAAACACCGATGCAGTTACAAGAGCCTAAAAGCCACTTTCCAGTTGTTTTGATCCAGTGACATGGGACAGACGTCTGCATCTTCTCCTGCAGCAGCTCAGACTGACGGAAGGAAGCCTGGACTCTGCTCCAGCCACCTCTACTTCCTGAGCTTGGCTCGCACCAGTGATCGCAGCATTGGTGGGGTCAGCTGGCCCAGAGGAAGGCTCCAGCAGCTCTGAAACACAGTTCTGCTCCACTTCCAATGACGTTTTTTGCAGAAGCTAGAAGCAGGGACCCCCACCTGCACAGAGAGCCCCACAGCCCCTCCAGCCCTGTGCAGCCAGGCTCTCCTGGGAGCCAGTTTCTGTCTTGGCACAGCCACAGTCCCCATTTCCTAGGCAATGCCACCAGGAAGCTCCCTCCAAGTGAAGCTGGCAATTACCCTGGAAGCATTTTGGATCACCAACAGCACATTTCAGGAGCAGGGGAGGGTGTGCATGTCAGTTTGTGGCCATAGGAACGTGCCCAGCATCCATCTATGGAGCAGTCAGACGTTGTCATCTTCTTGGATGGCATCTTCATGGAAGACGTCCCTCTGCAGACGCCGGGCCATGAGCTCCTCTGCCCCTGCTGACCAAGGTCCTCCTCCTTTCACCGCAGACGGCCGCACAGGGAGGGCAGGAGAAGGGGGCGTGAGAGCTGGACGCCTGGTGCAGGGCCATGCTCCATCACTCGCTCGCCAGGGGAGACTGGGGGAAGCAGGGGATGGGGGAGGAACGAACAAAAACACAAGCAAAGAGTGACTTCATCTTAAAAGGCAGCTGCAACTTCCTCCGTTTGCAGGCTTTCCAGCTTTTCAAAGCAACGCAATGGTTTCCTGTGGTCCTGTCTTGACACCCAGTGGGCATTCAGCGTGCAGGCAGCTGCCCGCCTCCCCGGTGTGAATTACAGCTGCAACTGGCTACGGGTGCCAGCTCTCGCCTTCCTCCAGGTCCAGGGCCGAGTCAGACAGCCTGAGCAATAGATGGAGCACCGGGCAGATGTCCAGGGCTCCTGTCGGCCACGTACAGCCCTCCGACCTGGCAACAATCCCCCCCACAATAGGTGCCACAGTGAAAATCTTCCAGGTCCCAAAGCTGGGCCAGCAGAGAGATGACACAGGATGGAGAAACAGGCTTTATGGCAGGTAAACTCCAGGATAAAACCCAGCATCTCCTGTTGAAAAGGGCTTAGGAGGGTTCAAGAACAAGTCTCTCTGTAAAACCAGGTCTCTTAGAGACATGAAGGGTCTTGCCTGCTGTCCCGGATGGTTTTCCCCAGAGCTTGGGGATCTGGCAGACCGCTTCAGCTTGGGCAGCCATTCTCCTGCCTCTCAGTGACACTGTGACCAAGTCACTCCAGCTCTCCCTGCTTCTGTCCCCTTCGGTTGTCACTCCCTCTTCTCCCTCAGCTCTTCAGCACAGAGCTGCAGTTATCACTTGTCCTCCTGTCTTAATGCCTGTCCTTTTCCTTCCCCTTCCCTATTTCAGCCCTACGCATACCCACTTCTGTGCCTGCTAAACTTTAAGGGCTGTGCAGGGCCAGGATGCAGCAATCACAGGAAAGTTGAGGAAAACCACTTAACAGCCATAAAATGAAATCTAGGGGCAAAGCAAAAGATCTGTACTTTCAAGAAAGGAAAAAATTAACGGCATCATTAAGACCAGGATGTTGCTAGGCTTTGCAGAAGTGCAAAAGAGGAACGGAGGGGTACAGAGCATCAACCTGAAAAGCTGACGCTTGCAATGTTCTGGGATGTGTTATGATGGGCATCACGCGTCAGCCTCGCTGGTAAGATACACCTAGAATACCGCAGCCTATTTCGGGGACCACAACAACAAATAAATATACGCATCAGCACAGTAAGTGTTGGAAATCATGACCTCTGAGGAAAGGAACTGCAGGCAGCAGGAGGAAAGGGAAGACACGTTACAAGAGCAGATGGATTTGTCCCCAGATTCACTGACAGCTGGATAGGAAGAAAGGTATTTGCAGGAGAGATGATTTAGAAGAGATCTTGGGAGAGATCATGCTGGGCACGGAGCTGCTCTCTGCAGGCACGGGACTGACCAATGCCACGCAAGGCTGGCAGGGAGACAGGCTGGCAGGGGGACAGGCTGGCAGGGGGACAGGCTGGCAGCAGATGCTGCCGAGACCCCTCGCCTCTCCGGCAGCTGGAGCTGGATGGTGTGGCCCTGGGTGCAGCCCCACAGCAGCGTGCCATGGTGGGCTGCCAGGCCTGCAGCATCGAGGGCAGTGGTGCCCAGAAGCAGGGTCAGCACTCTCCAAGCTCTTCTGCCAGCCCCAGACAGTTCATGTACCACCTCCTCACGAGGCCTCTGCACCTCTGGCAGACCAGCACACCGCTGCTCCTCTACCACCATTCCTCTGCAAAGGCAGGAGGAAACCAAATGCCTCCTATTTTGGCCAAGCTAGAAGAGTCATAACCAAGACAACCATCCACCTTCTCCCCAGCTTCACCCTATTCTTTTAGCCAAAGCGTCTAGCCACGGGGGCTTGAAGACTGGCAAGGTGCAGAACTCCGAGTGCATAGACACTTGCCATCTCACCATACCTCCCTGAGGGCTCTGCAAGGTCTCCTGGGGGGGCAAACACCTCAGTTTACCATAAAGTCACAACATTTTGGTGCAAATGCATCAGACAGAAGCAGTCAACTCATAGAGCATCCCTAGTCATCCACCCCACTGTGACCCAGTAGACCCCAACTGCTTTCCAGGCCAGAACATTCTTCCCCACAGCTTTGTCAGCATCTGTCAGTCATCGTCTGTACACCGAGAAGCCTTCCCTTCTTCTCAAGCCCCTCTGAAGCAACAAACAGACCCTACCTGGTTACTGTGAAGGCACTGCTGCTGCTGAAGTTGGAGTCACCAGACGCATCCAGAGAACCTGGGGGCAGATAAAAAGGACCCACAGTTAGTGGGATGGCAGGGAAGGCGGAAAGCAGGACTGGGAGGCTGGAGAGCTCAATGACCTTCTGCAAAGACGTCACTAGCCATTGTTTGAGGGTCCGGGGACCCTGAGGATCCATTCTGCCTCCAGTGAGCTTTCTACACTCCTAGTCACGCTCTTCTGCACTGCTAAAGACACTGGATGAAGCCAATACAGGACTGCACTTACACAGCAAAATGCAGGCTGCACAGCTTCAGACCTCTGCCCCAAACTGGGTCTCCTCCTCTGTGATGGAGACCCACAGACACCCTTCTGATGGTTTCAACCATTCTTGAAGAAGGATTTCAGGACTGCAGAGCTGCCTTCCATCGTCCAGATTTCAACACCTAGCAATACCACACAAGCACAGGAAAGGCTGAATCCAACACAGGACATCTCCACCTGGCCAGCTCTACCGTGGCGTGACTCTATGTGGAAGCCAAGTGACCCAAACAGCTTTCCAACCTCTGCTCCCTGCTAAAACTGAGTCTTTACAAGCACGGTGACAAAGCACTGATAGGATAAACTTAACTCTTCCTGCCACCTTGTGCCAACTGCCTCTACTGACACACGGAGCAGCGCTGCCACATCAGCACAACCAGAGAGCGGAACTGAGAGTTTGTGATGCAGATGCATCACAGGTTTATCTGCTCCTGCCTGCTTCAAGGTGCAATCTGACCTCAAAGGGTTAAAGAATAAAGCAATTCAAGTCTCTGGTGATGTTTTAAAGCTCTTCTGCAATGGATTTTAATAAAAGGAGGTATTCTCGGGACAAATAAGGAATAAAAAAGAAAATGTTTCGCTGCTGTGCTACAGCACTACATTTTTCTCCTCCATCTCTTCCAAAAAACACACCTGCTGCATTGGCCGGGAATCGAACCCGGGCCTCCCGCGTGGCAGGCGAGAATTCTACCACTGAACCACCAATGCTGCCCTGTCTGCTGTGTACTCTTGCCTGCCCCGATGCTGCCACCCGCCTGCTGCCCCACGCAGGTCTCTGCCTCCTCCTCTTCGACATGGCCACCATTATACAAGAAAACCCTTCAGCCTTTTAATTCCCACCTTCCCGCTGCTTCTCACGGCAGGATTTTCCAAAAGCTGCTTGTGGGCGTGTTGCAGAAGAGCACTGGGCTGAACATGCAGCCCCAGAAGAATACAATAGATTAACCCACGTGATTTAAATGTTACACGTATT
Source organism: Burhinus oedicnemus (assembly GCA_008921705.1). NCBI lineage: Eukaryota > Metazoa > Chordata > Aves > Charadriiformes > Burhinidae > Burhinus > Burhinus oedicnemus. Next base: position 840,839 of record VFFE01006925.1, read on the forward strand.
TCAGACGCCTGGACAACAAAGATGTGCCAGAATTAGCATCTAGTCATCCCAGGACAGCAGCACCAAAGGGATTCTGGAAGGCTAAAGCCATTGCTGTTTTCAGGCATCAGTCCACCAGGACCCTCTCTATTAGTTTCTTCTCACTTGAACACTCTTCCAGGCCTCCCATCCCGCTTGCAACCTTTTGTCTTTTCTGTTCTGGAAATTTTAGGACTGGGACAAAACCTGCATGATGGTCTCAAGAGCCCTGTGAATTTGGAAAAGACCCAAAATTCTTCTTTCTGTTCTCTGCCCTTCCCCAACATAGATATCCTCCATGCATGTGTTGATGGTCTCCCAGGACTAACACAGCTCTCGGAGCTCTCCTCGGGGTGATGGTAGCTCTTCCCAAACCAGCCACTGCAGGACAGATGGGCTATTCTCTTCCCGTGTTATGTAGCAAGACACTTTTAATGCTTAACCACAAATGATCTTTTTCAGGTCAACTTAATGACAAAGTTGAAGTGAAGCGTGGTGAGGGGATGGGGATGCTTGCCAGGGAACACAGCACTGCACACCGCTTGGGCTCCAGGCTGGATCAGGGACCCTGCTACGCAGACAGCACCAAACGTGTCTGTCTCAGCAGAGGATCATCTGTGAAACCTGACTCCAAGGCTCAAAGAAATCACAGAGGTCCCCTGCGCCCTGAGCTGCCCCAGGACACCAAACCAACTCAAGAACTTCTCTTGAGGACCTTCTCTTGACCTTCCTCATAACTCTAATCGCTCAGACCAATGGAGACTCACCGCTGGACACTGCCTCTGGCTTGGAGAGGGACTCCTCCGAGGTGGGCTCTGCTGGTAGGGTCATCGACTGCTTGGCCTCATCCATTTCATCATCCTCCGGGATGACCAGCTTCATCAGGCTCTGGTTGCACACGTTTGCCACTTCCTTGATGTCTGAGTTGAGGCAGGGTAAGGAACACACACTTCCGTATGTGGCTAGGTGCCACATCTGGCCAGCTACGGAGAAGCCACTGCAGTCCCACCAGGGCTGCCCCAGCCCAGCTACTGCAACCCCCATCACGTCCAAAGGGTCGGTGTGGGTTTTAGCACTTGGTGGGAGGACCTCTCCTGGCCCTCTCCAGCCGTGCAGCTGACCCCAGGGACAGGAAACAGGCACTTCCCCGCAGGTTGCTGGAGCAGGAACAGGAGCAGCTCTGAGTTACAAGGATACTCTTCTTGCGATCATCGTAGGAGAGACACGGCAGGACAGCGGTCAGGATCCCTGAGGAGTAAGGCAGCATCACCCGGCCAGCCAGCTGGATAAATTCCCTCATCCAGCACATGGCTGTCAGCTGGATCAGGTCATCTGGAAGACATGGGACAAGCAGAGGTGACAGAAAGGACAGCACCGGCTGCTGAGCAAACTCCACAGGCCAAGGACCACCTGCAAGCAGAGAGCTGCCTCTGCTCCACCCAGAGTCACTAGTCCAGCGAGACCCTAGTCTGGGACAGTTTAGTCCTAGAGGAGACAGGTAAGACCTGAACCTGCAGCAAAGTTGAGAATAAGCACGATCATTACGTTTCAGAGTTAACCCAGCTCAACCCATAATCCAGGTTTCCTCACTTACAAGTATTCTGTCAAACTTCTCAATGAATAAGGGTACTTCCTCTGTCACCCCCATAGCAGCTGTGTGTCTGGGTCAAGCGTCACTCCTAGAGCCGGGGTTTTATTAACCTCCCCACATTCTGTAAAAGGGAGTGCTGCTGGGGCAGTCAGTCGACGCAAGGCAAGATTTTAAGCTTAAACAGTGTAAATTCATTGGGCAGCAGTTCAATCAAGAGAAAGTACTCTTGGTCTATTTTCTGTTTTTCTGTCTGACAAGAAACCCACTCCTATTCAGCAATGTTTCAAGAGCAGTTTAAGCTCGATAAGCACAGCTCAGGGACAAGATCCTGCTCAGGAAATGTGTCCAGCTGCTGCTGTAAACCCTCTGCCACTGCCTCCACAGCAGACTTGCAGGACTTCCAGCGCAGCACTAACACAAAGCACCAGGCACATCACCTTTAACTGTCCTTGCCTATGCACCTAGTGCCACCAGAGGTTAAGATAAACCCCTAAGGAGATCCTTCTAGATATGCTGGATATCCACCGGTGCCACGCACAGCCGGATATTTTACTTTCAGGCACGTCCACTTCGGGAGGATGCCAGACCTGTATTTGAGGCTGGGGGATCAGTAGAAGAGCAGCAGTGCCAACTGTGGGAGAGCTGCCTGTCCCCCCTTTCAGCGGGATTTGCATGTGTGACAGCAAAAAAAAAGGGCAAGCTGGTGAACAGCCCACTGGAAAACTCCTGGCCTGAACCTACGGTCGGCACCACAAACCCAGATGTGGATGCTACTGCTTGGTCCTGCGCGCTCACCCGCCGCCTGGCAGTGGATCACCAGGATATTGGCCATTTCTGCAAACTTGACGCTGGAGGGATTCTTCTTGATCTCCTTGAGGAACTCCCCGAGAGCCACCTCGCACCTGCAGAGAGGCAGAGTGGCTGGTTAGTGCTCAGTTGCCTTGGACAGAGAAGTTACGGAGAAGTTACAGAGCCCAGCCTCCTAGACGCATACACAGAAAGGATGCTGGTGGCACGGCAGGCATGCCTCCGCACAGGGGCAGGGCCAGGAAGGATGAGGTTGACAAGCTCACCCTCCCCCAAGGCAGAGACCACATGCAGCTTCGAGGATGGAGGCGATGACTGCCCGGAGCACCGCCGGCACCTTCCCGCAACTCCCCTAACAGCCACCCAGGCTCTGTTGAGATGGAGGTGTGCCTGGGATGAGGAGCACAGAGCTGAGCAAGCTTTTAGTGCTTGTTCCTTGACACGTGGACGCTGGGAAACAAAGAAGCAGGGAGGAACCAGGAGGGCTTGGCAGCGGGATAGACCCAGGCCAGTCTCACCACTTACTCGTGCCCTACAAAACAGGTCCAGTTACTGTCTCCCAGTGCAAGAAGCCAAGATCCTCTGAGCTCCCTGACAACACCCAGCTGCTGCTGTGCTTCAAAATGCCTCTGTCTTGAGACCAGCAATGGATGCAAGGAGCAAGCTCGCAATGCTCGCTCCTCTTCTCCACGTGGGAGATGCTGGGTTGATGCTCTACCTTGCTGAGCGAGGCTTGCATGCTGCAAGCTTCTTCACAGAGCTCATACCCCATCCTAGAAACACATGTGAGCCTCTGCGGCTCCGATACTGGGTGCAAGGGCTGGGAAGGCAACAGCTCAACCAAACCAAAACAGTTTGCCCCCAGCACAGACCACGGTCTCCTCCACAGCCGCTCCAGCCACAACAAGCTAGGGAAGGGAAGCCCTTGCCAAGGACACTTTTGATCCACCGACCAAGCCAGCCAGATTGCTCCATCTCCCACCACACACGTGGGGTTTCGCTGCCGTTATACAGGAGAGTTGCAAACAAATGAAGCGGGTGACAGACAGACAGTGAGCAAGACACAGCTCTCGTGCCCAGCCAGCCTCCACACTCACATTTTCCGTATCTCCTTGCTGTTGTCTCCCAGAATCTGGAAGAGCCCATCCAGGATTTCTGGCAGGTAATCCAAGAGGTTGATGTCAGGCACGGATTCTAAGACCAGGATCTAGCTCGGGGGAGGAATAAAAATGAAGAGGTGAGTTTTGGAGAAGCTAACTAACATCACCAGCACAGAACTGGCACAATACTGAGGAATTCCAAGCGGAGCTGTGTGGTATGGCGGCGAAGGACAAGCGGACAGCGTGGAGGTGCCCATCTCGGAAAGAAGCTGGGCTAGCACAGGAAGCAAGCCATCAACCTAGAACATTGCTACATTTCCAATCACAGCTCTGTAAAACCAAGCAGAGATCAGGAATGACTGCGCAGATGCACACAGGCAGACCTGGGACAGCAAACAGCATGGCTGAAGGAGAGCGCAGAGGCACACATCCCTCCCCAGACCCCAGCCAGGCACTAAGAGCTCCTGCCTTGCACAGAAAAGAGAAAGCAAGTAGAGATACCTTGCCTCCTGGAGAGCAACATCCCTCCATCACCACTGGGTGATGGAAAGCAGTCTGGCACTGTCCCTTGGGAGACTGTAACCTCTAGACCACAGCACACCTATTTATCCAAGCAACGCTTTGCCTGTATTTTCTAACATGGTGTGCAATGTCCTGAACCAGGTTGGCAGAAGCGCCATATGATGTCCCTGCAGCTGCAACAACGAGGTGACAGGGAGCTGGCATTTTAAAGAAGCAGGTAAAAAACTCTGCTGGCTTAAAAAACCTGCCCAAGTAAATTCAGGTGCCTGAGTTCACACATCGCCGTGGATATCTGCTGTTTGCCTAGACATGGGATGCTGACAGGTCACAGTATTTTGGAGTTCAGACTGGCAGGCAGACATGGCACTGTGTGTACCTACCCAGGATATGATGAACTGGCGGGCATACTGGTTGTTAGAGTAAATCCTCTCGCGCAGCAGTGGGATGAAGCCTACCAAGTCAAACTGGTTGCTCTCTGTCACAATGTCCTGCAGAGCCCAAGCAGAGGGTGTTAGGAAGGATGGCCACCACCCCACGCCCACGCAGCCACCCTCACCCAGCCTTTTTTAAGGCACATGACAGGAAAAAGATGACAAGCAGTTGATGCACCGGTCTGCGGGTCAGGAGACCTGGGCAGAAGGAATCACGTGGTTTATTTAGGCGATGAGCTAGTAATATCCCTTGGGCAGGGACTAACGCTGAGGGGGACCCAGAGAGGGAGGCTCCTGCCTGCCATGTGCCGGCCTGGCTGAAAAGGAGGAGGGTGGGACCATCTCGGCTTCATGCTTCAGTGGTGCATTGCACGCATGAGCAAGCACCTTTGATGTAACCACACCTGTCAGGGGTGGGAGGGTCCCCTCTCTTTCCTTTAAAGCTCTTCCTACACGCTTGGTGGATTTTGCTGCACCACTGTGTCTCTCGCACCAGGGTGGTGGAGTAGATCCCCCAGCAGGAAGGTTCGCAGCAGGTGATGAGGCGACTGTGTTAACTGCTGTGCTAACGAGGAGCAACAGGGGAGGCAGGACCTGGCAGGGAGCCACTTACCTCTGAGTAGTAGAAAAGGAACTGGGAGGTCTGCCTGTCAGCAGGCAGAACAGGAACTGAACCCCAACCCCCCACTCCAAAACAGCAGCAGAGCAGCTCCGCTCATGTCGCTACTTGCCTAGGCATGGGAGGAAAAACCTTTCTGCTGCCTGGGATGGGGCTGCAACCCTACTCGGTCTAAAACCTTGCTTCCCCAGAGACCTGGCTCCCAAGAGCTGAACACACACGTGGCACTGCAATAACCTACCTGCCCCTCAACCCAGCTGCCTGAGATTGCCACCAGCTCCTCAATCTAAGAGGCTACGGTTGGTGAGAGAAAAATGTTTTGACCATAGCCGCAGGACTAAGCTGAGATGGTTTTAGCAGCTGCAGCCTTGGGGACTGACATATCCCCAAGCCAGGACATGCCTGCAGCCTTCACCAAGGATTTGCTGCTGGAAGGGAAAATCTACCTTGAGAAGCCGGTCGAGGAGCTCAGAGCCACTTTTGACGTTTGGGTCAGGATCAGCAGCCAGCTGTGAACGACAGAAACAAGAGCCACTGCAGCAGTGGGCCCCAGGTCTGGTCCCTGCTCTGCAGCGGAGCTCCAAGCAGGCTCACAGGACTGTTGCTCTCCTTTGGCATTACAGGGACGGACACAGAGAAGTCCCTTTGTCTCCAGCTCCTCATTAGGCTCCAACAAATTCTCCTGAGAGACTTCCTAAGGGGAATATCAAGCATCCATCACCTCCCCAGCTACGCAGGTTTTCACGGGCCAGCAGCCACACTCTCAAGTGGCAGAGAAACACAAGTTGCCAGTGAAAAGCTGCAAAGACAAGCATATGTAGACATCGTTTTCACCCTACAGACCCCATAAAGCCGTCATGCTGCAGAGCCACCTTGCCCACAGCAGTTTCGTCAGCCTCATTTTCTAACACCACTCAACAGGAGCAGGAGGTGAGGACAGAGAACAAGGTATCTTATGGTGAACTTCAGCACCCACATCATCAGTGGCTACTGTGCTGCTGCAGAAACTGCTCATTTAGTCCTTCAGACCTGCCTGGGTCAAGGCAAACCAGTTTACTTGGAAAGAAGACCAGGGATAACTTGGCTTGTTTGACCCAGAGAAGATGAGGCCTATGCAACAAACCTTAGTTCTGTGGTGTGGGAAAGAAAAGCACATGGGAGTTGAGAGGAAGCTTCTTACCTTGCTGAGGCCATCGAAGAGCACGTTGAAGTGTGGGAGGACGGAGCCCCTGGCCACCTTGACAATGTTGTAGAGAGCCTCACAAGCGTAGTACCGCAGCCGACTATCGGCATCGTTGAAACACGTCAGCACGGGCTCAATCAGCTCCTTCAGGTAGAGCCCAGAGTCCTGGTGGACAGGAGGAGACTGGTTAGTTGAGGACCATGCCACAGGGAGAGGGAAGAGATGGCGTTGCCCTGGAACATACAGCAAAAATTCAGGCCCACGATAGCTTAGTGCACCTATGCTGGACAGGATTTATTAATGAATTTTGAATTTTATTATCAAAATTATTGAATTTTATTATTCAGGTACAGTGAGAGTCACCCAAGCAAGCTGAGAAATTGTTTCAAATTATTGTCTACACCAGCAACTGAAGCAATTACTGCAGCTGTACTCAGCTGGTTTTGATTCCCAAAGACGTGCAAGAAGTTCAGGCAGTTATTCAAGTGCCTTTCAAAGCAAGCGGGGCTGCCTCCTGCTGCATGCTGTTCATCTCTGCTGGAGACTGGCCCCAGAGAAACCTGTCCCTGCCTCCCTCTGCCCTTCAGGCAGGAGATGAGGCAGATGCCCAGCAAAGCCAGCGATCACCAGCCCTCACAGCAGCCAGCCATTGGCCAGGATTTACCGACTCTGCCAGCTGGTTTTGGCATAAACCCACCGAGGTTTCCAGGCAGAACATCCCAGACAGCGACAGACCAAGCTCACCTGCACCTTCAGTTAAGTAAAGAAGCCCTTGGTCTGCTGGGCTGCTCTTTGTAACATCAGGAGCTGGGTAACATGGAGGAGCTGGTGATACAGGCTTCACAAAAAGACAGGCAACCAGCAGTCCCCAAAGCACCTTCCTGCCCTGTTGTCTCCAGGAACACCAACCCGTGGTCACAGAATCATAGAATGGTTTGGGTTGGAAGGGACCTTAAAGATCATCCAGTTCCAACCCCCTGCCATGGGCAGGGACACCTCCCACTAGACCTGGTTGCTCAAAGCCCCGTCCAACCTCGCCTTGAACACCTCCAGGGATGGGGCAGCCACAGCTTCTCTGGGCAACCTGGGCCAGTGTCTCACCATCCTCACAGTGAAGAATTTCTTCCTAACATCTGATCTAAATCTCCCCTCTTTCAGTTTGAAACTGTTCCCCCCTTGTCCTATGGCTCCACTCCCTGATCCAGAGTCCCTCCCCAGCTTTCTTGTAGGCCCCTTTCAGATACTGGAAGGGGCTATAAGGTCTCCCCAGAGCCTTTTCTTCTGCAGGCTGAACCACCCCAACTCTCTTAGCCTGTCCTCATAGCAGAGGTACTCCAGCCCTCTGAACATCTTCGTGGCCTCCTCTGGATCTGCTCCAACAGGTCCATGTCCTTCTGATGTTGGTGTCCCCAGAGCTGGAGGCAGCACTGCAGGGGAGTCACACCAGAGCAGAGCAGAGGGGCAGCTTCAGCCTGTGCAGCTGCTTACAGACAAGGAGCTACAACAGCTGAAGAATTAAGCTGGACACATCTCTTGGATGAAGTGACTGTGGGGCTCCAATTCCCAGGCAAGATTCATTTTACACACTGAAGTCTGTCTTCCTGCATCATGGAAGAGCCACGCTAGGCTGACCCTGACTCTGCCCACAAGCAAATATAGTGATTCATGAGGCCGCCCCCCACAGTCCAAAAGACTATCACAGGAGTTTCAGGCAAACCCAAAAGTGGAGGCAGGAGGTTGGTTTGTTTTGAAGTTAAAAACCTCCTACTTTGGGGAAAGAGGCTGGCATTTCCTGAGCATCTAGGAAAGGAGATGGTCAACAACACACGTACTAGCAGATCAAAGAGTTCAACTCCAAGTTTTATCAGGACCCCTCAAGGCCACCAAAACCAACTCCTCCACCCCCCAGCGCCAGCTGCACCAGCAGCTCTGGCAGCATGGAGCGCCTGTCCCCACGCTGTGCAGGAAGAGAAGGTGGGTTATGTGGCCGGGCTGTGGGCAGAGGGGAGCATTGCTCATTCTGGGGAGGAGGGTTTTGCAAAGAGACTCTGCGCTTTAGCAAGAGGACGAAGACAGGAGTGCTGCTCAGAAGCCACCAGCAGTTAGAATAAAAGCCATCAGGCTTCAAAGCATCTGCTCAGACCAATCACAACTCTCGTTAGAAGAGGAATTAATTAAAATCTACCTCCTAGCTCTTCCAACAGGTACAGCCTGCTCTTCCCAAGCCCTCTGCTTTCTTTGACGTACACCTGATTACAGAGCTAAACTACTCCTTTCCTTGCAAGCGCTTTCAAAAACCAGCTGCGTGGTTTGACTCAAAAGCCTGATGGAGCCGTGAGCCTGCAGCGTCCGTGCTCCCCTCCCTGGGGATCCAGATGGTCTGACACAGCCCTGGAGGAAACTTACTGAGCTCATTCTAATGAGAGGGAAGTTACAGAAAAAGACTTTAATTGGGACAGAAATCAGCTGACTTCCCACGCAAGGGGCATCAACATAACACCTCCAGAATGGGACCAAGCAATCCACCTGTTCAGCAAGTAGAACTTCTGCCAAGGCCAACAGAAAGCTGCTCGCTCAGGCTAACGCAGCTCGACACCTTACACCGCTTGCTTACTTTGACTACAACTCTGCCACCATTTGGCCCAGACCTTAGCGCTGCTTCCCAAAGGCCTTGCCCGCGCTGCCGGAGCTGGTTAAGCCGGAAGGGCTGCACCTCTTCTCAGCTCTGTTAACACAAATTAGTACTCAACCTGCTGAGTCTAGTCCAGCTGCTGGAGAGATAGGATGGACAGATACACTTAAACCACATCTAGGGAGATGCCAAGATAGGACCCAGGCCAGAAAGCGCTTCCGTGCCCAAAGCACACGGCTAGGTCTGTTCAAATGCAACCCAGGCGTATGCTGCAATGCAGGGAGGCAGCTGGGGAGCTGCGGGGGCCCCCAACCTGAGTCTCCCCATTGTGCCGACCCAGGAGGAGCTGCTGTTCTCCCATTGAAGCCAAAAAAACCCCCACCCACACCTACCTTGCCCAGGGCGATGGAGCAAGCGGCCAGGCCAATGAGCCCCCCTTTCCGGCTGTGGGGATGCTGGGAGAGCGCAAACTCCTGTGACAGGATCTGGATCACATGTTTGATTTGAGATGTGTTGTTCTGAGCCACAAACTCTCGCACCAGCCTGGGGAGAGAAGAGGAAAGCACCCAGAAGGTTTTAGGTTCTGTCTGATGCAAAAGCTCAGGGGCTCAGCTCCCCGTGGCCGTCAGAAACAGAGATTTTCGGCCCACAACAAACACCAGAGAAAGCGGTACTAAAACAGGGAACACTGATGGAACCCACAAGTGAAACCAGAGCTCTCCCCTCCTCCCTGCTCACGTCCAATAGCGGCTCGCTGCCCCCTTGCTGCTCCCAGCCTGCAGCCTCCTGCACCCTTCAGGAACCCCCAGCCCAGTATGGGCTCCCAAGGGCCACCTTGCCGCAGCTGTGTGCCTGCAGAGAAGTCATCACCAGATCTTCAAACATCCTCTCAATCAGGGTGGGTGACGAGGGTCTTTTACCTCCCGACACGGCACAAGATGGCATCAGAGACCAGCTCGGCATGCACCAGGAGCGCTGGTGGCTCGGTGTTGCCAACCAGATGTGCACCCAGCACCAAGATTTTGGACCCTTGAAGACACCCACACATTGCTTCAGCTGATATTCCACTTCATTTTTAAAATATACAATCATACCGCGCAAGGCCTAACAAAAAGCAGACAAGGCTTCCACACGCAATGCCTGCTTGTCCTCTGAAATGTGCAGCTTGTTACCTGGAGGTATTTAACGCATCAGCCACGTTTAAATAAAGAGACCTGTAACCTCGCTCCAGCCTATGCAACCGCTTCAAGGTCCCAGCTCGCCCGACCAGCCCTTCAGCTCCAGCTCTCCCTGTGGCAGAGCCACCAGGCAGCTGGGGAGGTGCAGGCAGCTGTGCAGGCAGTGGCACACATCTGGAGCATTGGTGGTTCAGTGGTAGAATTCTCGCCTGCCACGCGGGAGGCCCGGGTTCGATTCCTGGCCAATGCAGCACTGTTTTCCCTTTTTTTGGCCTTGGCTTCATTCTATAACGTGGGCCCTGGCATCTCAAAATCACAGCCTAAACAAGGATCTTTACCTTAATCTTCAACGAAGGTGCAAAAGCTTCCACTGTCTAACTCCATGCAGAGGTTTTTTGGTACTATATTGAATCTCATGCTGCCCTCTCCCAAATGGGTGCCACCGGCCAGTCACCTACTTTGTAATGCAGGAAAATCGTTACAGAAGATGTTTATGAACTTTTCCCCCTCAAAAACGATTAACACCAGCTCTGTTCTCACCCTGCTCTGAGCAAAGTAGCTGCCCCCTTTCTCCCTGGGGACATCCCGCAGCTACCCGCTCGCTCTCCCTACTCTGAAGCCGAGTTCTCCAACGGTTACAGCCTGACCCACTCTTACAAACTGCTGCTTTAGGGCAAATGGCTCCATCTCCAGTGCCACCCCAGCAGCAGGCTCCAGCAGGAGGAACACACCCAGTTTGAGCAGCACAGACTGCCTAGATTTAATGAACACAGCATTTACAGACTTCCTTCAAAGTCTGAAGGGCTCAAGATTTAACCAACAAGGCAAAAGGCAGCGAAAAGCAATGTGCAGCGTTGGAGAGTCTGCAGGTAGCAGGAGCTGTTCTGTTACCAGCCAGAGAATGAGAAGGTCCCTGAGCTGAGAGACAGCAAGTCCCTCCTTGCCTCATGCTGTAGACACGGGAGAGACGGTGCTAGAGCCGTTCTGCGATGGGTTTAAGCTGACCTAAATCTGTGTATCTGCAGAAAGGGTTGGCCCTTGCCTTTCTCCTCCTCATACCCTTCCCAAATTGGGTTTCCATCTCGATCAGTTGAACTGGCTGATCCCAAATCAAACTTTGGTTGGTATAAGCCAAGCACAAAACCCTCATCCTGGGGCAGAACAAGTCGGACCAGAGCTGCTTGGGTAAGACAAGGAGTATCACCCCTCACAGCAGCAGCAAAGGGACAGTTGCTGAAGAATCCCAGAGGCTGGAGTTGTGTGGACAGTGCAGCACATCCACCACAGCCCACCCTAAAGAAACTATTCCCGTGAAAAAGAGAGAAAATGAGAAAAAAGGTAAATAAGTCAAGCAGAAGAAGGAACTGGATGTGCTGGCTTTGTACCTGAGCAAACGCTAACCCTGTACCAAACCCCATTTTTCTCTACTGCCCACGTACCCTCCCATGCGGGACCTTCCTCTTTCAAGGCACCCACCCCGCATCTCCTGCTGAACCCTCAACAGAGCAGCTTCATCCCAACGTCCCCCGCTGCCACGAGTGGTGGCCGCTCCCCTCGCAGGCTCGCTGTAGCCACATCTCCCACCTTAAATTCACTCTCCAGCTCAGATCGTCATTCCCAGCCTGGGCTGGGCTGTCCCCCGAGGGAACACTTCGCATCTCCTCCATGAGCAGAGCAATCAGTGTCTGGAGAAGACACAACCCTTGCCAGGCAAAACCATGGACCAGAGCAGCAGAGAACAGCCCAACGAACGCAGCAAGAACGAGAAGACACACAGGGAACATGTAGGGGGAACATGTAGGGGTAGCACTAGAGGGGACATGGCCATGCCAGCAGATCTTCTCCTGGGATGCTCTGAAAGTAGGGCCTGAGCTGTACCAAAACAGAGGTGATGCAGGATGAAAGGCAACGTGGGATGGCACCATGATGTGAGGAACCCAGGCTGACGGGCATGGCCACCCCAGCCTGCTGCCCGGCCAGACCCTCATGTCCCTGAGCCATGGGCAGGGCTGGGCACGGAGCTGGCCACCTCCACGAGCCTGGCAGAAGAGCAAGTGCCGCGTTTCCAACAAGTTTTTAAAGTTACACGGCTCATGTGCTTATCTCATGTGGTGCTGCCCAGTGGCACTGGGGACCCACCATCACACCAGCCGTTCTGCAAGGGGCTCGTTGGGGACAGGCCCTCCAGGACCAGTGGGTCCCTGCTTGCCCCCAGATGCTGAGGGGCTCAGGAATAAACTCCAGTAACCAGTGGTGAGGGGATGGGAGACGGCCCCTTCTCTGGACTCCCGGGCCCGCAGACCCCCGGTGCCCCAGACCCTCCGGGATGACCCCTTCTCCCTGCTCCCCGGTTTCCCCCAGTGGTGACCCTGGACCCCTCGGGTCCCTGCGGGGTGACCCTCTCCCCCGAAGCCCTTCCGGGGAGCCGGTCCGGTCCTCTCCCGCCGCCGGGCCCAGTGGTGCACGGCGGGACCCCCACCCGCCCCCCAGCATGCCATGCCGGCTCCCGCCACCCCTGGGGCTGCAGGTGGCCCCGGGTCCCCCTTCCCCAGCCGCCAGGCCCCGTGCGCTGAGTTAGCCCGGAGCGGCACCGCCCCCGTTCCTCTCCCGGTTCCCGGCAGCCCCCGCCCCTCACTTCTCGATCTCCAGGGCCGCCACCTTCCTCTTCTCGTACAGCTTGTCGTTCAGCGCCCGCACCACGCTGGGCGCCAGCGGCGCCAGGTCCCGCTCAGCGTTCATGGCCCCGCCACCCGCTCCCCGCCACCCGCCACGTGACCCCCCGGCCCGGCCGGCCCATGTGACACCACCTCCCCCACCTGCACAGCGCCCCCTCGCGGCGCGGAGGGCGCCGCCTCAGCACCGCCTCGACCGGACCCGCTGGGTTTATTGCAAACCGACCGCTACGGAGTTTAATTGCGCCCCTTCCTCGAGTTAATTAACGCCCTCCCGGGGGCTTGGGGCACAGGTCACTTGTGAGTGGGGAGGCCCCGCAGGTAGTAGACCCAGGAGACCCCGGCCCCCCCGGGGCAGGAGACCACCATCTTGCTGGTGACAGGGGCCGGGCCGCCCTTGAAGGAGACGGTGATGAAGGCAGTCTTCTTGGAGCGCAAGCTCTCGGGGGCCCTGACGGCAAAGGCCGGGTGTTCCACCGTGTACTGGAAGGCCACGGGCTGCAGGAAGACGTTTTTGAAGGGGATGGAGGTGGTGGCGCCAGCCTTGATGAGGAAGGGGCCCTGTGGCTTGGGTGGGAGGGCCAGGCCGAAGAGGGGGATGCTGTACTCCCCCCCAAGCGGGGAGGAGAGCTGCAGCGTGGCCCTGGCTTCGCCCAGCTGGCAGGGCTCATAGGTCACCTCCACACTCACTTCCGAGCCCCCCGGGCTGGCGGGAGCCACACTGATGGTTTTCTCTGTCTGGAAGTCAGCGCAGTTGGTCTGCACAGGGGAGAGAAGAGACCATGGCAGGGCCAGGTCACAAAAGCAGAGCCAGCAAGGGTCCCCACCGTCGTGTTGGCCAGGGTCCCTGTCCCTTGCCTGTCACTGCACCTTCTTCCCCCTACACTATACCCCTGGTGAGTGCCCATGATGGGTGGCCATAGGGGCTACCCCAAACATGCCAAGCAAGGACAACCCTGCGCTTAAAACGCCAAGAGACCTTACTGCCAGAGCTGGGGTTTAAGGTGGAAGTCCAGGCACCATGGAACCTGCAAAAGCAGCTCCACAAAGGCACCAGTGAGGACAGTTGAGCTGGGGACAAGCCAGCATTGGTGGGAAGACCCCCAGGCTCACACGGCCGCCCTGGTGATGCCAGGCCAATCTAGAGAGGCAGGATCCCTCAACAGAGGGGGCTGATGCTGGCCAGATGAGCTGCCTCCCAGCAAGAGCCCAGGGCAGGCTGGGCTTACCTGGAGGAGGTAGTCTGTCTTCTGCCGCGCATAATTGATGATTTTGGTGGTGATGGTTTGACTAGAGCCTAGGGTGGTGCAGAAGTAGAGGGGCTTCTCTGGCCTGCTTGTGGTGGCTTTCAGGTGCAGGTTGTAGTAGAAAGAGCCCAAGTCGCTGCTCTGGAGCACCAGGCGCCCAGTGCTCTCACCCATTTTCATGGGCTGGTACTCAAAGACAAGGTCAGCCTGGCAAGAACGAAGGGAAAAGCCACTGGGTCAGGCAGAGACGGGGAAGGCAGGGCCCAGGACAGGGGAAATCAGTCCCTGGTGTGCTCACACAGTGCTGGAAGGCAACCCAGCACCCTCCCTCATTCTTAACTCCATCTCTCTGGGGCAGAGCCTTGCTGCATCTGGGGGACAGTTCACTTGGGGGACCGTCCTCAACAGCGGAGAGCTCCAGCACTATCTCAGGAGCTTCCTGCCCTAAAATGCCCCCATACTCCCCCAGGGCACACAACAGCTCCTATCAATCGAGGCTGCAAACGCCCTGCCAGTGGGGCGAGGCATGCCCTGCAGCCACTCTAAACTGAAAATACCCACAGTAAGTAAGAAGCATGTGGCACAAGGACCTGCCATGTGAGGCCTGATGGGGGCATATTACAAGGGATAGCATGGCAGACTCCACCAGCGCAGGGTGATTCCCACTAGGGATATTCTAACACACTGCTTCCCCTCCAGTTTATTAGCAGGTGGGAGCTGTCACCCTTGGAAAGACGCCCCAGATGGTTCACATAGGGCATCACCCTTCAAGAGCACCCACTCCCAGAAAGGCTGCAGGGAGAGGAGAGCGTATTGAAAGAGCTTTGCACCTACCTCTGACTGCGCAGGAACAGTGAAATGCGGGGGAACATTGACGTCGGCCACTTTGCAATCTATGGCAAATGTCACCGGGACAGGCAGAGGGTTGTCCACCTTGACGCTGGAAGACACTCTCTGCCGAACAGACGTGCTCATTTCAACAGTGCTGATGGGTCCCGAAGCAGTGGCCTTGAAAGTCACCATGTAGAACAAGTACTCCTCAGTCACCTTGTTGAGGAAGGTCACCTGAATCAGAGAGAAAGGGAAGCACTGGTCATTCTGCACATAAAAATATACCACCTTGTGGTAAGCCAGCTCGAAGGGCCCCCCACGCTCAGCAAGACCAGGGAAAGCGTGTGTGGTATTTCTACTTGATCCTCTCCCCAGTGTCCTGACCCACCTGTGCTTAGCAGCCCCCAGCAGGACCCTCACAGAGACTGACATGAGTGGGGTGTGTGGAGAGATGCCTGCTGTTCAGTACCCACCTAGGACACCTACAATCCCACCAGTGGGCATGTGGAGGTATGAAAACAGGCGTGTAGCTTCTCAGTGAGCCCACAGCTCCTTGAAGGGCCCCACAGCCCAGTGTTCACACTTACCATTGTGTTAAAGACTCCTTCCTTGTAGGAGAAGAATGTGAGCTTGTAGTCCTTCTTGGCAGAGCCTGGCACATCAATGTATTCCAGCCCCTGCAGTACAGAACTGCTTTCCAGGTTTTCTGGTTTGAGTATGTCTACCACCACGAGGAACCTGTGGGTGAGAACGATGCAGTGAAGGTCAACAGGAAGGACTCCCATAGGATACCCATCGTGTGGGGGTAAAACACAGCCCCTCTCATCCTCAGAGCCTCAAGCAGAGGGAGCCAGCTCTCATCTACCATGGAGGAAAGCCCTCCAGGTTGGGTCTGCATAGGCAGAACATGGGTAGCGCGATCCCAGACACCTACGGCCAGAAACGGCCAAGGAGAGTGAAAAGCTTGCAGGAAGGAGCTTCCAGGCAGTGGGAAGCCCTTCCTTGTGCTGCTGCAGGGATTGCTGATGGGACAAGACTTCCTAGGCTGGACTCACTCACCTCTGTGGTCTGTTCAGCCAGTTGGAGACGGGGATGAGCTCAGTGTAGGAAGTCCTACACGGTACCTGCCGGAAAATGGTCCCTGAACACTTTGGGGTCTCAGCAATCCCTTGCAGGAGGTAGTACAAGCCTGTCCCATCCGGCAATGGGAAGAAGATGGAGCCCTAGAGACAAGAAATAGGATAAGTGAGCTCTCCTGCACTCCGTCCAGACTGGTTACTGGCTTTCAAGCACACCCAGACAGTCCCATGTCTTAGGCTGTCGTCTCAGCAGCTTTGAGCAAGTCCAGCTGGCAAAGCTGTGACTGCAGCCCTGTGTCCTGCGCAGGTAGAGATGGCAACATCATATCCGCTCGGGCTGGCACACCTACAGGACACAGAGGCAGCATGGCTGGGCAAAGCAGAGCTGGTCTGACCATCCTAACACCCCTTTCCTTGCCTTACTAACCTGGGCACATCAGCTGCCAGCCCTGTGCTTGTGCAGGGACAGCCATGGTAAGGGGCTGACAGCCCCTGCTAAGCTCCGCTGCCCTGGCAGTGCTGGGATTAGTCCCAACATTATTGCCAAGAAAGCAGCCTGTAAGCTAACACGGCAGTGTCCCACCAGCCAGGGTGGGTGATGAAAAGTTCATATCCAGTACTCATTTTGGGTGCCAATGGGTCACAGCCACCTGCCCAATGGCATCTCCTCTGCCTCCAGAGCAGCCGAAAACTGCAGGACTCTTCATGCAGCATTGTACATTAAAGACATACTGAGCACATGCAACCCTGTGGGACACAGATCTGCTGAGCACCCTGGAGAGTGAGCCCAGAAGTCTCCAGCCTTCACTCTGGCCTAAATTCTGGCATGGTGTAAGGTCAGCTGGAACAGGACAAGGACTCCAGCAGCCCCAGCACCCTAGAGCCCTTCTGACCTGACCCTGCTCTTGATTGAAGAGCTTGTCCCTGGTCTGTCTCAGAAAATACTGCCCATGAAAACAGAGGGGCCAGTCACCCCCACCTGCCCAGCCTGAGACCTGCAGGAAGGGCTCTTTCCAAAGCTCCTGCATTACTGAAGGTGATGTCAAGAGAGATCTCTCTGTCATTTCCCACCTGACTTCTCATGGCAAGTGGGGCACTGAGAAATGGCAGGGCAGCTTTGCCCTTCTTGTTCCCCGCATGCTGCAAAAGGACCCCAGCAGGGCAGTGCTGGCAGAAGTGGTCATTGCCCAGGGCTTGGGGAGTCTGTGCAGCCCACAGGACTGAGCATGGGGGTCTCTGAGCCTCCCTGGGCTGCACAGGCAGGGACCAGGAGCTGCACAGAACAAATCTAATTTCCTGGACCTTCAGACAACCTGACTTTTTAAGTTAGCTGCTCCAATACGTTTAGTGATCAGTCCAGACTTCCCACCTGAACTTTGCTCACACCTGGCCTCTAACCACCAAGAAATCCAGCTTCCAACACAGGATCACAGGACAATTTCAGCTTGGAGGGGACCTCTGAAGCTCATCTCATCCAGCCTCCTGCCCAAAGTAGGGTGAACTATGAGGGTCGCACTATGAGGGTCAACATGCTGGTACAGCTCACATACCTGATGCTTCTTGTTCTCAGAGCTCATGGTTAGGGGTTTGTAAGTGATCTTGTAGGGCTTGTTTTGCTGATTGGCCTCTAGGTGGAAAAATTCAGGCCCCTTCCAGTGTTTCCCCTCAATGACAGGTTGCATGGTCCAGGCCTTGTTGCTCGGGTTGGACAGGAGGATGGTCTGGCTGTGCTTCTCCCGCACGTTGCATACAAAAGTCAGTGTCTGCAATGGAGGATCACAGAGGCTGCTTGGTCATACCGAGGAACCCTTTCCACTCTCACAGCCTCTGGCTACCTCTATGCCAGGCTCTGGAGCACAGGGAGCAGCATGTGCAAAATTGCCATTTGAGCCATAGCTTTTGGTGTAAATCAAGTTGTTGATTCTTAGAGAAGGGAGAGGAATGAGTCTTTTGCATGCTGGGGTGACGGGGGCTGCCACCTCCCAAGGAGGGGAGAAAGAAAATGGGGAGTCCTGGCAGGATCTCTCTCCTGTGCAAGGACAAGACCTGCAGCCACACAGCCCCTTCGTGGCCTGGCTGAAGAGCATCTCCGGGCTCTCTTTTGGGAGCAAGAGCCAACACCTCCCAGCTGCAGCTTCCTGGAATGCCTGTGAGGGCCAGGAGTCCCTCCACGCTGCATCCCTGTGCCCCAGGAGCTGGATGCAGATGCCTTGCCCACTCCTAGTGCCGAATGCCCTCCCCTGCCCCGACAGGGAGGAAAAGCGTGGCTGTGGGTGCAATATTGTGGGTACAGCAGGGTGGGTCTGTGGGGAGGGTCTCAGAAGAGCCGTGCAGAGTGTCTCCACAGCAAAGGTGCTGCAATGCAGAGCCAGGACTGCCAACGTCCTCACTGGAGGAGCAGCATCTTTAAATAGGGGAGGAAGGCAATAACAGGGCTTAGACATTTTGGGAATCCTGCCCAGTGTTTTTCTCAGCTCTCTGGGACAGCCAGGCAGGATGACAGGCAGGAGTGAACCTATGCATGCAAGTGTCCTCCAGACCCTGCCCAGGGAGAGATGTGGTGCAAATGGTGGAGTAAAGGGGACCCTTCCTGACTCTGCTTTGATTACCTCTTTGGTCACAGGAGTTTCCATGCAGCATCCTGCCAGTGTAAGCCGGAGCGGCTCACTGCCCTGGATGAAGCACTGCAGGCCCTTGTACTGGATAGCATGGCTCAGCTGAGAGGGGCGGAAGGTCACAACAAAGGGGACATCCATTCCTGGGGAGATGTAACCCTTTGTGGGGCTGATGGAGAAATCTGGCTTGAAGCTCTTGATGTCCCACTCAAACCTTGCCAAGGAAAGCACAAGGACAGGAAGGTAGGATTAGCAACTAGGAGGCTGTGAACGCAGTGTGCTGTTTCTAAGCCTCTTGCGGGCTTTTCCACCAGATCTGAGGCATGATGCTGAGCTACGTGGCAATAAGGCTTCAGGTTGGGCAGGATTCAGCTGCACCCATCTGTAAACAAGCCTTTGGTTGTATCTCTTCCTAACTTCCAGGGCCTGACTGCACAACTTTCCGCTCAGATGGAAAAGCAAAGGGGAACTATCTTGGCAAGCTACAACTCCATCCAACCCTCATCCAAGCTCTCAGCCCTCAGAGAGCACAGAGTTTTGCATTACTTGACTCCTATGTCGCCCGTGTTCTGCATGATGATGTGCCGGGTTGTGTAGCTCTGCTGCACCACTGCTCCAAAGTTGAGGTGTTCCTGGTCCAAGATCACTTGGATGCCCTGGCAGGAGCCCCGCACCATGAAGAGGGAGCGCACCAGACCATTGCACTCCAACATCACTTCTTCGGTGAATGGCTGGATGCGGCACTTCGGGGAGAAGTTCACCTCCACTTTACAGGTATCTCCTTTGGGCTTCAGACTTAGTTCACTGATGGGGTTCAAGCAGAGAACCTGCCCAAGGAAATAAGTGGAGACTACTTCATCTGGCAAGTGAGCTCTGAATCCTCCATAGAGTCTTCCAATTCCTGTTCTGTCCCCATCAACATTGCCCCAGTCCTACTCATTCCTTGGTACACATCCCTAGGTACCAAAGGTATTTTCCCATGACATGTCCATCTGGCCATGGTGAGCTGTACTGCATCTTCCAAAGTAATTTCACATGAGCTCCAAAAGAGCTGTAACTCTTGGTCTTTAAAGATTACCTTTCCATATCTAATATACATGGCCGCATCCTAACATATGTGTCTAAAACTGGTGAGAGGAATTATACCTTCTTCTCACTTCTGGCTATTAGGGGAGTTCTGACACCTGGCTCAGATGAGGCATTCACATTGCAAGTATCTGCTGGTAGAGCAGTCCCAGCAGGGAAGACAGGACAGCATACAATTGTAATTAGCTTCTAGCTCCTGCCCAGAGCAGCTCATAGCTACCTGCAGGCATCCCTGTAGGCACACCGAAGTGCTCTCCAGTGAAGGAAGGGGCCTTACCCCAGCTTCTTGCAGCTCTGGCGTGGTGGACATGAGACGGAGCTTAAAAGTGAGAGGGGCAGCACTGTTGTTTGCTATGGTGACAATCTTCTTTACCGTCTGTCCAATGGAGAGGGCTCCCAGCTTCACCACCTTTCCTTGTGGTTCCACAACATCAACCTGAGGCAGGAGGGATTAATATAAAACAAAACAAAAGAAGGAAAAAAGGTTTTCTGCCACCCTCGTAGCAGAAAACCAAAACATAGTAGGCTGGGGAAAAGAGATGAGGAAAATGAGAGAGAAAGCCATGCTGGCTGTCTGCCACCTGGAGTTTTAGGATTTGGATTCCATCTCACCTTCATTTCCGTGCCCCTTCCTCGGACCTCAACAGTCTGCTGGCAAAGACCATTGATTTCAAAAGGGATGAGCTCATGGTAAGACGCAACCTCTCTAGGATAGAAAGTGATGGGCACCTCCGCTGTCCCTCCTGGGCGTAGGACGTACCCTTGGAAGTCCACCTCCAGGTGCACAGTGCTGGTGAACAAGCAGTTCAAACTGGCAGAAAGCACAGCAAAGAGGAGCAGAGGTGTCACAAGGCTGTGTGCGCTCAGATGACAACATCAGGGCTACTTAGGGCTCTCCTGTCGCCTCAGGATTTCACCCACAGGCGTCACCAGGACATCGAGCAGGCCTGTTCTAAGCAAGGGCCAAAGGAGTGTGCGGAGGAGGCCTACCTCACATCCTTGTCTGCCTTGTTTGTGATGACGAGGGTCTGACGGGCAGGTGGCATCCCAGCGTGGTAGATGAAGCAGGCTCCAAAGTTGAGTCTGGTGGTGGAGAAGTGGACAGTGGGCACTACCACGGTGGCCAGGAACATGCAAGTAAACGTGGGACCCTTGCTGATCTGGTGAGGAGAAAGACGGCATGAGCCAGCTGAAGAGATGGGAACTACAACTGCAAACACCAGAGAAGGCTGAGGAAGAGGATAGGGGACAGCTGACTGCAGTGACAATAAGGAAAAGCAGGTGCCAAAGGACCCCAGAATGGAAACAGAAGGTGGAAGGCTTGGGCTGAGAGGGAGGGAGTTTTTGGAGAGTCATGGCCCTGCTTTGTGCAGTCATGTGCTGGCAAGACCTGTCTGAGCTGTGAGACTCAACTCAGCAGGGGCCCGGCAAAGAAAAACAGCTCCATCTCCATAAGCATCTAGGGCCCCCCCCAAATTAGGGGCAGAGAGGGCCTGGGGGATATGTCCTGCCACAAAAGCGCTTCCCAAAGTGGTCCTGCGTAAGCACTCATTATGATATTCTGCTCAGAAACTGTCAGGCTCTTTATTTCAGCAGCAGAAGCCTCTTTGCCTCAATCAGGCTCTTTAGCGATAAAGCTCACCGCTAGCTCTGGGCTCCTACTGTCACGCTGCTGCAGAGGGAAAGCAAAGGTCCCGTATTAAATGCTGGTGCCTCACCTGCAGCGTCAGCTCTACGTCCTTTAAAGAGCACATCTTCTGTGGGTGAAAAGCCAGCTGGGTCTCTGCTTTCCCCTCCGCCTGCACAGCGCCCATCTGAGGGGTGACGGTGAAGACCTGCTTATGGACTGTGGGGCCACTCAGTTCCCAGGAGAAGGTGAAGCTGAACTTGCCGTTATTGCGGATGCTGAAGATGCGCTTGATGTTCTCGTTTAGCTGTACCTATGGGGTGAAGGTGGTGAGGACTAGGGCTTGAAGCACATGCAAAGTGCTGGCCAGCCCAGCAAGTGCTCCTTCGTCTTTCATATTCAGATAATGACCTGTCTGAAAGATCAATCTCCCTCCCTCTAGGGAATCACAAATGAAGAAAACCATTCCCTCTTCTTTAAATGTATCTGCAAAGCTCCTGATTAAGGCCCAGTCTTGCAGGGCTTTGTGGGGCAAATGGTTCAGGGAACCAGGGGTGCTCACCTCCTTGAAATCAATGACGTTGATCTCTTCTGCACTGAGCTCAGTGACACAGCCATTGCCGTCCTCACACCTGACAGACACGTTCATGCTATAGCCGACGGCCTTGATATTCAAGGAGAGGGGCTGGGTCTTCCTCTTGACATCGCACTTGAGGTTGAAGACCACCTCTCCTTCTAGTGTTGGTGTGAGGAAGACTGTAACGGGAAATCTGAGGAGAGAAGATCCCTTTTGCTCTGTTCACTGTCTCTTAGCTTTCTTGGCCCCACATTGCCTGCTCGACAGGACAGCTGCTGTGCAACAGCTGTGGTGAGACCCCAGGCCTGGGAGAAACCAGGAGCAGCACTTTGCCCTTCCAGGGCCTTCCACTATCAAGCAAGCCGTGGCGAACACTGTTTAGGGTATGATGATCCCATGCAATGAAATGGCAGAGGATACAACAAGGCAGCAAACCCTGAGCTAACACTGACCTTACTGGCCTGCTTATGTGCTACAGGGCAGCATCGGGTTGAGACCCCACTTCTGTCCCAAAGACCGAGGACAGCACTCCTACAGACTCTCAATCTCTGTGATCTATATGGCAGGGGTAACATCCTCTTTGCAAAGAGGAATCATCCAGCTCTCGTGACAGCAGTGGGTGCCACCATACTGCCTCTTTGTAATTTTTGTGAGTAATTTCTGGGTATGTGATCAAACACAACCAAACTACAGAGATTTAAGGAATTACCACTTCTCAGGTGAGCCACGGTGACTGATATGGGATGCTCTCTTGTCTTGCACCCTGTGGCAAGCCAAAATTCATAGAATAGAATCATAGAATCACCTAGGTTGGAAGGGACCTTTAAGATCATCAAGTCCAACCATCAACCTAACACTGCCAAAATCACCACTAAACCATGTCCCTCAGCACCATGTCTACCCGTCTGTTAAATACCTCCAGGGATGGCAACTCCACCCTTTCCCTGGGCAGCCTCTTCCAAATTTGATAACCCTTTCGGTGAAGGCATTTTTCCTAATATCCATCTTAAACCTCCCCTGGTGCAACTTCAGGCCGTTTCCTCTTGTCCTATTGCTTGTTACTTGGGAGAAGAGACCTACCCCCACCTCTCTACAACCTCCTTTCAGGTAGCTGTAGAGAGCAAGAAGGTCTCCCCTCAGCTTCCTTTTCTGCAGGCTGAACAACCCCAGTTCCCTCAGCTGCTCCTCATCAGACTTGTGCTCCAGATGCCTCAGCAGCTTCGTTGCCCTTCTCTGGACACGCTCCAGCACCTCAATGTCTTTCTTGGAGTGAGGGGCCCAAAACTGAACACAGTATTTGAGGTGGGGCCTCATCAGTGCCAAGTACAGAGGGATGATCACTGTACTTAGCACTGGGGAGGCCCCACCTCGAATACTGCGTTCAGTTTTGGGCGCTCACTACAAGAAATTCAGTGTCTTTTAAGCCACTGCAAAGCTTCCTAGAGCTAATGCGTTCTCCTTATGCCTAGGGAGGCTATGGGTGGGCATGGGGCCACCCATGGTGGATCAGCAGATAAGCTAGTGCCTTGTTATACTGCTGGAACTCATGATCATGTCTGATGGCAAGCCATGGCTGCAGTTTAGAAGAAGAGAGCATCCATTTTCTGACAGGTCATCCTGCAAAACACAGCTAGTTGTGTAAGCCTGTTGCTGTCCCTCAGGATGGGCTTAAATGGTGCTTGTGTGCTTTGCTGCTCTTGGTGGCTTTGCACAGACCATGTGTGGTGGGCTCTGTCACTAAAGGAACACAGGGAAGAGAGGAGACCTTGCCTACTTAAGGCTGCTGGCTCAGGGAGTCACAGGGTTAAAACCCCCAAACATGCTTTTGTCATCAAAACTAGATGATCCAAAGCCTGAACTTCTCCAGGAAGGGGGCCTAGAAGACCGGGTAACCCCAACACAGCCATTTTGTGAAGAAACCTGCAGTTCCGTGGTGTCCCTGTTGGGAAGGAATGAAACAAGGCAGATGTATGCTGTTGCTAAGAGTCACCTGGTGACTGCAGAGGGGAGAACACCTCAAAAGCAAAAAATGCAACGTTTTGCACGCGGGAGAGGGAATCTGGCCTGTGAGCCCTGTTACCTTGAAAGAGGAGCAATGGAGCCTTCCAGGGGCTCTATTTTCATGGAGGCATTGCATCCCTCTGAGAAGAGAGAGCTTTCTCTGAAAGCAAAGCTGAAGGCTTCCTTCTCACTGTTGATTATATAGATAGTCTGGTGTACCTCGTGCCCTGGGGAGAGGACAAAGCAGCTGCTGAAAACCTTTTGTTCCTCTGGCCACCAGACAACTACTGTCCACTGTGCTCCTGCCTGCCAGCTGAGCCCTGCAGGCAAATTGCAGCAAGGAGCATTGCCTGCAGCATGGCACACTCAGGATGCCAACATGTTTCATACTTTTGACCCCCTGGGCTCCCCTCCATCACCCCCAAATCCCCTCTTGCAAACAGCCCCAACTACATGCCATGTCCCTGACACATGCCCTCCTCCCTTCCCCTTCCTCTCCCTCATACTCGTGGGTGCCAGGAGCTGGATGCTCTGCTCACAAGAGCCCATTTCCATTTCCACCTTCCTTGTGGGAGGCTGCTGGAATAACAGAATCACAGAATCACCAGAGTTGGAAGGGACCTCTGGAGATCATCTAGTCCAATCCCTCTGCTAGAGCAGGTTCACCTAGAGCAGGTTGTACAGGATGGTGTCCAGGCGGGTCTGGAATGTCTTCAGCGTCGGAGACTCCACCACCTCTCTGGGCAGCCTGTTCCAGTGCTCTACCACCCTCAAAGGAAAGAAGTTCCTCCTCAAGTTTAGATGGAACTTCCTATGGTCAAGTTTGTGCCCATTACCTCTTGCCCTATCACTGGGCACCACTGAAAAAAGACTGGTCCCATCCTCCTGGCACCCTCCCTTTAAGTATTTATAAGCATTGATGAGATCTCCCCTCGGTCTTCTCTTCTCCAGACTAAAAAGACCCAAGTCCCTCAGCCTTTCCTCCTAAGAAAGATGTTCCAGTCCCCTAATCATATTTGTAGCCCTTTGCTGTACCCTTTCCAGCAGTTCCCTGTCCTTCTTGATCTGGGGAGCCCAGAACTGGACACAGTACTCCAGATGTGGCCTCACCAGGGCAGAGTAAAGGGGGAGGGATGACCTCCCTTGACCTGCTTGCCACACACCTCTTGATGCACCCCAGGATGCCATTGGCCTTCTTTGCCACAAGGGCACATTGCTGGCTCAACAGGACTGCTAGAGCCCTGGAGAGGTACACTTCTGAGCATGTAAGGTATAACCATGGTGCTCACCGATTAACAGCAAGTGGAAGTTCAGGTGGGATCTGTCCAGAGTCACTAGTGGGTCAGTGGTGTTGCCCACCAACAGGAATGGGACTGAAATGCTCTGCTCAGGAATTGTAAAGACCCAGAATGATTCTGTGATGTCCAGGTGCCGTGGGATGAATTCAAACTTCATCTGGGGGAGAAAGAGGCAAATGAAGGAAAGCTGCTGCCCTTGGCAAGGGAAGGGGAGGGCGTTGCAGTCTACACCACCAAGAAAACCCAGGAACCTCCCCCCTGCATTGCTGTGAGCTCAAAGTTAGGCTGCTGTGCCACTTTCAGCCCAAAAGCACGGCAGATGTGGGGTACAGGGTGAGAACAGGTTCATCTGCCAGTTCATTGACACTGCAGTCAAAGGTTTCCTCATGGTCTTGGCAAGCTCACAGTGAGACAGGATGCCCAGCAAATGTAGACATAGCCGGTGTTAAACTGGTATACATGTGTACTGGATCTACCATCTAAATTTTCTGCACGCACCTCTGCTTTCTTTCCTGGCTGGATCTGTCCTCTCTCTGTGAGGCAGAAGAAAGCCACCTGTTCTGGTGAGGCTTCAGGGTCTTGGCAAGTCCACTGGAAGGAATACGCAGAACCAGTTGGGTTCATAACCATGAAGGTCCTGGGCGCACAAAGCAAAAAGGACTACTAAGGTTGTGTTGGGACATTAATGACTCTGTCCTGCAGCAGACATCAGGCACTGCCAGTCCTGGACACCATCTGGAAGGAGTTACTTGGTGTAGGGGAACAACTGTGGGAGCACAAACATTTCACCTGCTTTCTAGGGGCTTTGTTTATCTCCCAGTTGTCTATAGATTAACGGCTATCGACAAAGATAAGGATATAGCCAAACTCTTTCATGTTAAAATGGTAAAATCAAGTGAAAATGGTAAAATCAAGTGAAAATGGTAAAATCAAGTCCAGTAAGACTCCTTTGGAAGATGGTACTCTCTGTTGTGGTTGCAGCCTCCACTGACTACATCTGACTAGCATCTGAACGGAGCGAGAACGTCCCAGGGATGCCCTTCAAAGGGACAAATGTTGTACTGGCCACATTGCACAGGCTGGGGATACATGGTCCTCTCAGACCGACTCATACCTTATTGAAGAAAGGGACGAAGAGAACAGAAAAATTGGCCAGTTGATCTTCAGGGACCATCTTGTTCCAGCCCCAAAACAGACTGGTGGCCAAGTGTCAGCAGATCACAGACAAGGTACGGACGTGCTGTGGGACTTGGAAGAGTAGCTGGAGAGGTCCCTGGTTAAGGGAGGCGACCAGGAGATCATCAACAGGAGAAGCCATGCCCACACCTACCTACTGTTCCTGCTGCCCACTCCAGTTGCTGCAAACTCAATCACTCTTGTGTTGAGATCAAACATTGCCCCCTTTGGTCCCTGCAACTCTGGGTTGCGCCTTTTTGCAGTGATGTAGTCAGAGTCTTCCAGTTCAAAGTGGCAGTCTGGCATCAGGCTTTTCCCCTTCACAACCACCTCTGGGCCCTTCTGATTTGGCTTCAGGTTAGGAATACTAGGAAGAAAGGGACTGGTCTTAGCCAGACTAACATTTCCAGCCAGCCAACTGCTTGTTTATCTCCTTGTACAGCACACAGTGTTGCATCCTCCCTCCGTGCAAGCACTGAGCAGCAAGTCAAACAGAACTGCGCTCCCCGCCACAGAGGCAGCACAGGTGAGATGGCAGAAATGTGACCAGTTATGTATCTAGAGACCAACCACAGCACATAGGTCTCTATGTACAGAAGGTGGTCAGGCTTAACTGATCAGGAAGCATAGCTAGGGACTAGCTGGCCCTTGACAGCCTTTCTGGATCTCTCGTTCCAGATTTTGCAACCCTCCAGGAACTTAATATTTCAATACATCATCTTTTCCCAGTGCCTCTATATCTGCTTCTACCAAGGATGGATGATCACCTTTCTTTTCTCCTGTATGTTGGTTGATTATGCTGCCTCTCTGGGGCTCACCGTCCCCAGGTCTGCAACTCCCACCCACCCCAATCAGAGGCAATACCATGACTATCCATCAGTAGCATGAGCTGAAAAGTGTCTGGATGTTGGGTACCTGCAGAGCATACGGCTCTCAAAGTCCCCCACACAGATCGGAGAGAACTTCATCTGGAAGAGCTGTTCCTGGCCGGCAGGGATGGTGCCGCTGCAGGGCTCAACAGAGAACATCAGGGTGGCACTGACAGTGTTCAGAGATGAGCTCAGCAAAGAAGAGACCTGCTCCACAGTGCAGCTTAGCTGGCTTGAACAACGGCTAGACTGGAGCTTCACAGAGGCACCAGAAGTGGAAGAGAGGAAATCCCCTGCGGTGAGAAAGAGGTTATAGCAGACATCTTTCAAGGAGAAAAATCCTCTTTTCCTAGCACCTCTGCCTCCTGCTGCAGGTGGACATAAGGGGGCTGGGATGCACTTGGAGCATCTCTGGCCAAGTGCTTTCCGCAGGACTCCCCCCAGTGGAGAACAGGGAGAGTGGTCAGTTTGCTTTTGGTTCTCCGTTACTGCTTGCTAAATCATAATCCCAGGAAGTCGTGGGGACCGGTGTGAAAGTGAGAACAGACAGGAGGGAGAACAGGGTGGGGGGCGGTGAATACAGTGAAAAGACCCAGCAGAGACCCAGAGAACTGCTTGAATCAAAACACACCACTGAACATCTGTGAAAGATGCTCAGGCTAGATGTTAGCAAATTAAATGGGCCCAGGACTGACATCAGACGCTTCACTCCATACTGTTAAATTCTCTCCAACTCCAGGACTGGGGAGCTAGATGCAAACTTCTCCTGCAGAATGGTTTCTGGCTAGTGTTCATTCCCAAACCATGTCCAGGAACTAACAGTAGAGATGACTGTTACACCATCTGGGAAATTTTCTAGGTGCTGTTTCACGTCCCAGTACAGCCAGCTTCACCACTCAGCATCCAGGATAGTGTGAAGTCCTGCTCCCCTGTTCCCTGCTTGTGTGTGGTGGAGAGAAGGCTTTGGGCAACAGTGCTGCTCTGTCCTTCACACCCTTTCCTTCCTTCCTGTTTGTCAGGCCTTCGAAACCGATGACCAGACAGCTAATGGCATAGCCCAGCAGACAGACTTCAGCATGAGTGTGCCCTGTGCTGGGGAAGAGCCAACACCAGGACCCACAGGGGAGGGAAATAAGCACATTCAGAGTGTCGAGGACTGGGTTGGGCTCTCCCGTCTTGACCGTCAGACAAGCTGCCCGTGCTAGGAAACCTGTGAGTTGGCAGCTCTCCTCACTCCTGTTTCCAATAGGACCTCTTGGACATGCAGCCCCGTTTCCCCACAGAACCACGCTGCTTCCAAGGACACTGTGTGCTCAGACACAACCACATTACTGCAGGTTAATGTGTCACGGCCCCGCCATTGAGCTCCGGTAGCTGCTGCAAGCAGGGTTTCTGCCTGCAGCAAACACTCTGGTGCCCAATTTAGGAGGGTTAATTTTAGACAGTGACTTTGCGTTTGCCGTGGACTGGGGAACTGCCCACAGACAGTGATGGCAGGCCAGCTAACTCGTTACACCATCAATTTTCCCAGTTTCAGAGACTTCCCAAAGAGGTGCCCTGATGTCCCCCTTCTCAATCCTGACCCACCACGTGGCTCTCCCCTGAGGTGGGCTCAGCTCCCATGTGAGCACAAATGTCAGAGCAAGCACAGGAGGGCCTGAAAGGCAGGGAGGGGGCAAGGAGAAAATCTCCAGCTGCAGCTGGGAAGATGCTGATGAAAGCAAATGACTGGACAGGGATGAAAAAGCAATTCATGTTTTGAGGTGAAGTGGCATGGTCTTCTCCCCAAGCCCTCAGCTACCAACTGAAACACCCCGGCCACCCCCAGCTGCCACAGAGAGCTAGTGCCTCACCATCCAGACTGGGCAGGAGCAGCTCCCCAGTATGGCTCACTGCCCTTTTGCTCTCCATAGCCACCATCCAGGTGTATTCCAGGGCCACATTCCCTGTATTGGACAGCTGGAAACTGGAAAAGCAAGAATGAGGAATAAAAAGTCCAACAAATACAAAGCAAGTAGAGAAGTAACACTGTACGGTGGGCTCCCGGCACCCCTTTCTTTATGCTGAGTGGCATCTGCTTCCCCAGACAACTCTGCCACGGCTAGATCGCTGCCCTGGGCTGCCCCAAGACAAAGTATTTCGAAGTTTCTTTTGGGGAAGAGTGGCTGGAAAGCTGCCTGGCAGAAAAGGACTGGGGGTGTTGGTTGACAGTCAGCTGAGTATGAGCTGGCAGTGTGCCCAGGCGGCCAAGAAGGCTAATAGCATCCTGGCCTGTATCACGAATAGTGTGGCCAGCAGGACTAGGGCAGTGATCCTCCCCCTGTACTCAGCACTGATGAGGCTCCACCTCGAATACTGTGTTCAGTTTTGGGCCCCTCACTCCAAGAAAGACATTGAGGTGCTGGAGTGTGTCCAGAGAAGGGCAACGAAGCTGGTGAGGGGTCTGGAGCACAAGTCTGATGAGGAGCAGCTGAGGGAACTGAGTTTGTTCAGCCTGCAGAAAAGGAAGCTGAGGGGAGACCTTCTTGCTCTCTACAGCTACCTGAAAGGAGGTTGTAGAGAGGTGGGGGTAGGTCTCTTCTCCCAAGTAACAGGCGATAGGATGAGAGGAAACGGCCTGAAGTTGCACCAGGGGAGGTTTAGATTGGATATTAGGAAAAATGCCTTCACCGAAAGGTCATCAAACATTGGAACAGGCTGCCCATGGTGCTGAGGGACATGGTTTAGTGGTGATTTTGGCAGTGTTATGTTGATGGTTGGACTCGATGATCTCAAAGGTCCCTTCCAACCTAGGTGACTCTATGGTTCTATAAAAAGGAAATGGCAGACATGGTGCCCAGGAGACTTAATCCAAGGGTCTTATTCTGGTCTTCATCTCTTGGTTTGATGTTATTTTGACTGCAACCAGATGAGGACAGGCAACACACAATAACAGCAAAACCGTGGCTGTTCTCAGCAGAAAGGCACAGCAGAATTGAGCCTCTCCTGGCATGGCCTGGCAGGATGGCAACCACCATCTCCTGTTTGGCTTTGTGTGCAGATATACGGGCCCCAGCGCCCAGCTAGGCCTTGGAAAGGATGAAACAATAAATTATTTGTTTAAAGGGATGAACAGCAGGTGAGACTGAATGTAAAGCCCTAGAAGGGACTCAGGTCCACATGTGGGAGATCTCCAGGCCCTGGGATGTGCCACATTATGTGTGGAAGTCGAAATCTCAGACTCAGCAGGCAGCAGCACCACCTCCAAAGGCTGATCAGCCTCTTACAAATTAGAAGAGGTTTATTAAGTGGCCAAGCAACGAGCATGTCAGCACAACCTCTGCCGGCACAGGACCATGAGTAGAAGGAAAAGCGGTGGCCACTGGAGAGCACAGCGTGGCTCTGGGGAAGCAGATACTGGGTCAGCCCTGGGCAATGTCAGCTCCCACTAGCAGGTCCCTGCCTGGCCTCCAGCACTCACGTGAATATCCTCGTCTGGAAGACCAAGGTCTCCTTGAACTCAATCACGTCCATATCCATCTTGAACTCAGCATAGTCAACGACAGCACTGAGGCGAAGCTCCACCTCACGGCTGCTCTTCTCCAGGACAGTGTGAGCTGGTTCTGGGTCTGTCTTGATCACCTCCAAAGAGGAGAGGGAAGAATCACTGAGCAGAGCCCAGAAAGCCAGACTGAGCAGGAGCCTTTCAAGCCTCTAAAATCAGCCATATTATAGGGGCTAGGAAGGACCATTCCCATTTATTTCCCTGGAAAGATGACAAAATTTGACCCTTCTGCTATAGTATTTGTTTCTACCTACTGATCAAAGCAATCACCACCACAACTGTGAATACACCCATGGGGACTATGACCAGGTATGAGTCCCTGTGTTTCAACCCTGTAGAGTGTCCAACCTTTTTCCTAGCCCCCTATAAATTCTGCAGGCTTCTAAATTAGGATTAAGTTCTGCTGCTGGAACTCTGTGCATGGAGAACCCCAAAAATGAACAAACCTAGAAAGGACCTTCTCCTTCTTGTCTTAGGAGAAAGTGCTTTCCAGATGTTATGTGTGGGGCAACAGCCACACTGGTGGGGGCTGGGGATGGGCATTCTGTGATGGGAATGAAGTCACTAGGAAAGTCTCCAGCTGCTGGTGCTCTGATGGGGAAGAAGTTTGTTTTACAGGTCTTACAATCATTCAGAAACTAGGAAAGAACCATCACCCAAGGTAAGTGCATTTGGCAATAGTGACAGTAAAAGCAAGAGTTTCTGGAGATGATGCTTCTCCGGACTCCTGCGTGACTGCCATACAGTGCCTGGGCTGTCCCATAATGAAATATCCCACATGATATAGAGACCACCACCAAAATCTCTGGTATCAGTGTAGACAGAGCTCACCCACAACGTGCTGGTGGTACACAGAGTGCTAGTGTTGATCTCCACTTCAAAACAAGAGATCCAGTGCACTGGATTTAACCCCTTCTTGGTGAAAAGGCACTGAATCAGATGAAGAGATTTTAACACCATAAAATGTGTTATAAAATGTGACCTCCATTCAACACAGGCTGCAACACTTCAGCTTTTGGCAGAGGCTGATAGTTTGCATGTGGCTAAATGCCTCTTCTCAAACTCAATGCCTCTCATCAAAAAGACTTTCCCCATCTTATGTGACTGTATCAGGTCACTGTGCGTCCACTTCTCCCCTAAAACGCACTGCTCGTTAATCTCACGAATGGATTAAATGTCAGGAGGAAGCAGGAGCTGCTTAGCCAGCAGACATGTCGGTCTGCTGCCGTTGGCAATTCTTTTTGTAGAAGCTCGGTTAGCTTTTGCTATTGTTGTTCTTACCTTCTTCTTCACAGGCCACGTGGCTGCTGGGTCCCTCGTGGCATCCACCCACTTGACGGTGTGCAGGCGGTCATCCCAGTCAGTAATCTGATCTGGCGGCAGCTGGAAGGCAATCCTAGCCACCTTACACTTCACAGGGTGCATTTTGAAGGCGACCGCGACATCTGACTTCAAGGTCACTGTGATGTCCTTAGCACAGCCAGCATGCAGGTGTCCCACCTAGGGAGAACCAGAGAGTCAAGACCAAACTGGAATCACTGGCAAGGGCAGGACTGACGGCAAAGGGACGGATGTGGTGAGCAGCTGTGCCAGGAACTGGCATCTTACTGTGTATTTATCTGAGATTTGATAGAAGGAAGTATAAACAAAAGATGCCGTCTCCTGTAACATGGAGCCTTCTCTGTGGGGTTGACAGCCCTGTCCCAGCAAAGCCAGGGATTGCGTCTCCTACGGGGCACTGGAACGGGCTGTCACCAGTAAGGGGTGCCTCCTTGCTAGCTCCCGGGAACCCGCTGGGCAGGGCTCGAGCAGCGGGGAACGGCAGAGCTGTCCAAGCTCACCTGGGGGGAGAAGTGAAATGGGGTGTCTGCCAGCCACTCAAACCGCATCGCCTCCTCTCTGCTGCGATTGGTGACTGTGAAGGTCACGGGGTAGGGTGTCCCGATGTGACAGTCCCCGAACTGGATGTGATCCATTCTGGCAGCTGTTAAGAATGAGAGCGAGAGATCTCAGTGTGCGGTGAGATCCATCTGCCCCCACCACATGCACAGACACGTGTATGTCTAACTCTTCCTTGCTCCAAGCCTTCCTGCCTCTGGGAGATGCAGCTCCCCATCCTACCACTTTCAGGGAAACACCCTGGCACGTCCCTTAACACGTGGCTGTGGCTGTGTAGAGGGACATGCAGTACAGCATGGACTGCCGCTGTGTACATGGCAGGCATGCTCACAGGCCACCAGGTCTGGCGGGTGACAGCACAGGCCTGGTTATATAGAGGACGCAAATTATCATACGTGGTCTTCATCTCCATAGTACACCTTTGGCTGGCAAACCTCCTTTTACTCAGCTGAATGCTGGTATGTCTGACCCTTCCCTGCCAGCCTGCAAGCTTCCCCCTTGACAGAGGATCTTTCCTTGTGTTCTCAAGTGTGGCTGCTCTGCAGGCTACAAAAGGCAACAGGATCTGTCCGCTAAGGCTGGACCACACCTGCACTGGCACTGAGTGAGCAGAAATGTGTATTTTCCTGTTCCTTGCTCCGTCTTGGCAGCCTTTCCTCTCTTACCCTCAATTATGTCTTCCTCCAGATTGCTCTCAGTGTTCTCCTCCTTGCCGTCTGCCACTAGTCCATGGATGTTATCCAGTGTGAAGTCATCCTCATAGCCTTCACCCACCAGCTGAATGTTGGTCTCTTCATATGGGTTGTCTATCACTGACAGGTGGATCTTCCCTTCCACACGTTGGGCCAGGGTGGGTTTGAAAAGCACGTCAAACTCTGCTAATTCCCCATGATGCAGGACCACAGAAGCGGTATGAGGCTTCCTCTCTGCACAGCAATAGAAATCAGAGACAAGTGATACAGCCGTACAGAGGAAATATTTCCATGGGGCGTAAGAGGAATAAGAAGTTGAAACCCAGCTGTCTCCAAGCACAGGTTCTCCCACCACTGACTGGTTCCCACATTCACAAGACTGACACCACCATGTATATCACCTCAGGTTAACACCCAGCTCTGCATCCAGCCAGCTCCCACCACACATAAAGCAGAGTCAAAGAGCGGCTTTGGCCTTTGGTGGCTAGCTGTGGGCTCAAGGGCTGCATCCGTTGATGCTGGTAGCTCTCCACACAGATCAGAGACCTCAGACGGTCCATTCAAGTGGTGATAGTTCCCCACAACTCAACCCACCATGTCCAGAACAACAGAAAAACTTCCTACAACTTGCTAGGAGAAAACCCTGCAGAGTCCACATGAAAAACTAAGGGTACAGAGAGCCCCAGGAAAGAAACTATGCCTAACATCTGGCTGCTGCTTGGCCAAGCCAAGAGCAGGGCACACATTCTCCCTGTGTGGATAACCACACTTCATGGTTAATGAATTTACCTTCTCCAGGAGAGTCCTCCTTCATGCCCACAGCTTGGTAGATGCAGTGTGTGGTGGGCCTGGCTTTCAAGAAGAAAACGCCCCCTTCATCCAACAGGTCCATCATCAACTGAGAAAACGGAACACAGAGCACAACCACACTGGTGTGGGTACAGGATGGCACGTGGATCGACACCATACTGCTGCTGGTTCAACAGAGGGAACCCAGCACACTTCCTTGCTTCAAACACAGCTCTTAGCACAAAGCTTATGTGAAATCAGACAGAAAAAAAGCATTCAGAGGCATTTAACATCTAACATTTAACATACTATTTAACATCTTTGTTGGCAACATGGATGTAGGGACTAAGTGCACCCTCGGCAAGTTTGCCAACGACACCAAGCTGTGTGGAGCGGTTGACACGCTGGAGGGAAGGGATGCCATCCAAAGGGACCTTGACAGGCTTGAGAGGTGGGCCTGTGCCAGCCTCATGAAGTTCAGCCAGGCCAAGTGCAAGGTCCTGCACATGGGTCAGGGCAATCCCATGCACAAATCCAGGCTGGGCGGAGAGTGGATGTAGAGCTGCCCTGAGGAGAGGGACTTGGGAGTTGTCCTGGTCCCAACAGGGATAGGGTTAATTTTCTGGCACAGGACACAGGTATTCTATACCATGCCCAGTCTATAGAGGGGAGCTGTCCGGGAGAGGGGGAGGAAGTCTGGGAGCAGGCTGGGGCTTCCTGGGGTCAGGTCAGTGAGCACTGGTACAGTAACCATGTTTGTACATTCCTCCATCAGTGTTATTGTTGTTGTTTTCCTCTTTCCTTTGCTGTTCTGTTAAACTGCCTTTATCTCAACCCACGAGTTTTGCCTTTTTCTTCTGATTCTCCCTCACTGCCGTGGGGGGTTGAGCGAGCGGCCGCGTGGTTCTTCGTTGCCGGCTGAGGCCAAACCATGACAGGGGTGTTGGTAGATGAGAAGCTCAACATGAGCCAGCAATGTGCGCTCACAGCCCAGAAAGTCAGCCACATGGGTTGTATCAAAAGAAGCATGGCCAGCAGGGCGAGGGAGGGGATTCCGCCCCTCTGCTCTGCTCTTGCAAGACCCCACCTGGAATACTGTGTCCAGCTCTGGAGCCCCCAACAGAATAAGGACATGGATCTGTTAGAGCTGGACCAGAGGAGGCCATGAAGATGATGCGAGGGCTTGAGCACCTCTGCTGTGAGGACAGGCTGAGAGAGTTGGGGTGGTTCAGCCTGGAGAAGAGAAGGTTCCAGGGAGACCTTAGAACAGCCTTCCAGTATCTGAAAGGGGCCTACAGGAAAGCCGGAGAGGGACTTTTTACAAGGGCATGTAGCCATAGGACAAGGGGTAATGGATTCAAACTGGAAGAGGGGAGATTTAAATTAGATCTCAAAGAAATTCTTGACTGTTAGGGTGGTGGGACACTGGCCCAGGTTGCCCAGAGAAGCTGTGGCTGCCCCATCTCTGGAGGTGTTCAAGGCCAGGTGGGACAGGGCTTTGAGCAACTAGGTCTAGTGGGAGGTGTCCCGGCCCATGGCAGGGGGGCTGGAACTGCATGAACTTTAAGGTCCCTTCCAACCTAAACCATTCTGTGATTCTATTGGGATATAATTAAAATATAACCAAACAGGACAGAAAGTACTAAGAGTAATAAGCAGAATGTAATTAAAGTACAACTGAGTTTAATTAAAATGTAGTAAAAAGGGATCAAATACAATTTAATCTAACCAGGACATCACACATGCCCATGTGACAACAAAAGTGTGAGAAGAGAGAAAAGAGGAAAAATACCCCAACTTTCCTGTGTTGTGTTGAACTGAAAAGGATAGACTGGTCAGAAAATCACATTTCCAAGAGGAACTCCCTTCCTGGAAAGCAGAAGTCAGTCACTTGTTAAAAAGAACTTCTGAGACCTGTTCCCAGTCTACTATGTTTTCTGGGACCTTTCCTCGATGGAACAAGCACTTGTTCCCAGACCAGAGCATTCCCTGAGCAGGTCCTCACCTGGACAGATATGGTGCCACTGTTATGAAGGACCAGAGGGAGTTTTTCTGAATCACCCAGCAACAGCTTCTTGAAGAGCAGCAGAGGATTCCCTCTCTTATTGTGAAGGACCGGGCGCAGGACCGTCACCCGAGGCAGATTCCCATCTCCACTGATATCGAAGGTCAGGCTTTGTGCTTTAATCGCTGCAGGGCTACAGCAGAGGCAGAGGAGAAGTCATTATGGCTGGCACTAACCTGTTCACCGCTTGCCAAGCAATGAAGTGAGTGCCACCGATTGCATTTTCCCTGGCTGGTGCTCCTGTACCCCGCGACACAGCTCCCCCTCACCCCTCTCCTCCCAGTCTGATCAGGGCCATTCACAAGAGGAATCTGCTCTAAAGAGCCAGAGCCTTCCAGAATAACAGTTAAAAGTGATTTCACTTAATCAAATTATGCAGTACAGCAGGTAAAGAATGAGGCAACAGATGAGACATGGCAAATTCACTGGGCATGGTGGTAAGAGACATATGCAAAAAGCACAAGCGCAGCATGAAAACAGTATAAACGCAAGAAGGGAGAAGTAAATAAATAACACTGTCAGTAAAAATTATTTCCAAGGACACTAAACCAGGAACTGCTTATTAGGGCAGAAAGCTGACTTTGCCCAGTTCAGTGACTAAAGGGTTGGGGAAAAGCAGGTCAGAGCCCCAGTACAAACACAGGTCCCAGGACAGAGGAACTGGGCTCCTCTTTTATAAGGTGCCCAATCGCTCCTTAACATAAAATACCTTAACATACCCCAGGTAATCACATTGGATCATCTCATTTTAATATCAACAAGGAGGAAATAATGCATGCTGACTTGTTGGCATGGAAACCTCTCCATCTAACCCTCTGTCCTTGGGAAGCTCAGCGGTTGCACATCTCCATTTCTTTCCGATTCAATAACTTCTGGTTGGTATCTAATGTTACTCTGTCTTCATAGTTACTCACCTAGGCTAAACTATGACTGTTATTTTTCTGCTCTGCTATATCTAGTAGTTACTGCCTCCTAGATAATAATCTAATGCTAAGTACCGTACCTAGGGCTTCTGAAAGAGTTAGGGTTAACAAGAGGTCTACATCCTCCCAGAGGAGAGGCCCTAAGGTCACCCCTAAGATTTCCTAGAGTGAGTTACCTTGCCTGGACATCGAGGGAAGCCTCAAAAGTGCACTGGTAGTTCTGCATGGTTTGTGGAGTGAAGGTCACCGTGGCAAAGGCGTGGGAGCGGCTAGGCACACACATCCGAACGGGATCCACCTTGAAAATGTCGCTAACGCGGCTGTTAAGCTTGGAGAAACACACAGAGCAGTGATATAAGAAAACATCCTTCAACATGACACAGTCTTATTCACACATGCATCACAAGTAAGAGCCCCAGACAGCATCTTCCTTCCTGCTTCCCTGGACAGGCTCCTTCCATCTCAGATGGTGACTCCAAAGTGGTGCTGACTTTGCACAAGGAGCTGCCATAAAGCCCAGGAGTGCAAAAGCTTGCTCTGAGCACCGGGCAGCCACCCTAGCATACATGGGAGGTGGGGACTGCATGGAAAACCCTGCAAATAACCCAGAATTGGCCTTTAAAGAGAAGGAAAAGACCAGGGGGCCTGAGGAAATGGTCTGCTTTGAGCCCTGGCACATCAGTCCAGTAGAAAAGCCCCCTCTGAGCGTGCTTCCAGGAGATGTTCAGAAAGGTTCAGGTCTCCCACCAAAGACCTAGAGGGGTGAGCCAAAACCCTGCTTAAGACATGCTGAATTCAACCCAACTGTCATCCCTGCATTGCTGCTCTCCTCCTGCACTGAGCTGGACTAGTCTGGGAAAGAGGAAGCAATGAATCTGGAGAACAAGGGAGGCTGTCACACAGCCTTTAAAGAACAACAGTCTCCATGGCCTCTTGTTCTTACCTTACTGGGGATGGGTTTGATGGAGAGAACCACGTCACAGGGGACTTTGTCCACATTGCGGATCTTGAAGCGAGCTGTGGCCCGGTGCCCAACCAGAACATGGTTGAAGATAAACTTGTTCTCATCTCTGATGAACACGCCCTTGTCTTGCACTGTCTGTAGGATCTGGCAGAGGTTGATGTTGCTGCAGATTTGATGCTCCTCAAAGATGGACTCTATGTCATCAACCACAAATGCTGCAAGCAGACCAAAGGGAGGGCTGAGGATGGAGAAAGCTTCCTGCTGAATCTATCAGGACCCTGTTGGCCTCTCAGAGGGCCCTTTCTGCCCAGGTCCCTGCAAAACCCAACCTGGGAGGGGGAGTTTTGGGTGTGAGGATGGAGCTCAGTCACCCTCAGTCTTAAAGGGTATTGCCTTCCTTTTATCCTTCCATGCATCCCCTTTTATCCTTCCATGCATCCCTCCCAGCCTCTCCCCACTGCCGGACTTGAAAAGGACTGGAACCTCAGAGGATTTTAAGATGGGACTTCAGGGGCGGGTGCCTCTGTATCCAAGCAGTAAGTTCAGGTGCTGATCAGTAGCAGGTCTGGCCTGGAAACCTGTGGATGGGGCGTACCTGGGAGGCAGGACTCAGCAAACAGGGTATAGGGGATGCCAAGGGGATTGTCCTTGGGGTCTCTGTCGCTGATATCGATGGACAGGTGCTCCTTGCATGTCCCCACTGGCTCTGCGTAGCAATCCACTGTGATCATCTGCTGGCCCCCAGGAGGGATGGAGCCAAAGCCAGGGTACACTGTGAATATGCCTAGGGTGAAGCGAGCCTGCAGAAAGAGTCCCAGGAGAGGCTGATGTCTAACAGCCTTACCTTGAGCATCCCCAGCAAGGAGTATACCACTTCTTGGCCTCCGGCTGGGCCCACGCCCCCTGTGCCAGGGCAGTGAGGGATCACTCCACAGCCTAGAGACAGCCCCAGGATGACAGGAACAAGTTGGGAGGAGGTGTAGGCTTGTCCCGAGTGGCAGAGAGAAGGGAGTTTGGGTGTAAAGGGTGAAGGTGGTGGCTGAGTTCCTTCAGCCTCCAGGGGGAAAACAGGAGAGCAGAAATAACTGTGAGAAATGATGGGAGAAAAGAGAGGGGATTGAGAAGAAGAAAAAGCAAGGTCATCTCATATCAGTGGACTGGGAGTTCAACAAGGATGTTCCGCCTATGTGGTATTCACAGACCTATTTGGGCCAGCAGATACCAAACACAGGACCTGTGTTTCTTGACCACACAAATCACAGAATCAGAATCACAGGGGTTGGAGGGGACCTCTGGAGATCATCTAGTCCAATCCCTCTGCCAGAGCAGGTTCACCTAGAGCAGGTTGCACAAGATGGTGTCCAGACAGGTTTGGAATGTCTCCAGAGTCGGAGACTCCACCACCTCTCTGGGCAGCCTGTGCCAGTGCTCTGCCACCCTCAAAGGAAAGAAGTTCCTCCTCATGTTCACATGGAACTTCCTATGGTCAAGTTTGTGCCCATTACCTCTTGCCCTATCACTGGGCACCACAGAGAAAAGACTGGTCCCATCCTCCTGGCACCCTCCCTTTAAGTATTTATAAGCATTGATGAGATCCCCCCTCAGTCTTGTCTTCTCCAGACTAAGACGACCCAAGTCCCTCAGCCTTTCCTCCTAAGAAAGATGTTCCAGTCCCCTAATCATCTTTGTAGCCCTTTGCTGTACCCTCTCCAGCAGCTCTCTGTCCTTCTTGAACCAGGGAGCCCAGAACTGGACACAATACTCCAGATGCGGCCTCACCAGGGCAGAGTAAAGGGGGAGGATAACCTCCCCCTAGATTTTCCACAACTTCTGGTCTGAGCCAGAACATGGGACTGAGCAGCTCCTGCCTCTGCTTGAGGCTGGGAGATGATGGACCTCCAGCTGCCACTGCCGGGTGCACACAGACCATGTCCCATCCTATGGCAATGACCCCCCCGCTTGGGCACAGCAGCATCCTCCCACTCCAGCTGCAGTGGTATGTGTTGGGGAGCAGGAGCCACCAACCTGCACGAAAGGGTTTGTGTCCTTTTGCAGCGACTGCTTGCTTTGCTTGACTGAGGGAGTCCTTCTGCTCAAGTTTTCACTGTCTTGGGAGCGGGTGGATTTCCTTCTTTGATGTGCACTGAGAGGAAAAAGCAGAAACATCCTTCATGCTGTGCTCTCCCTGCATTTCTCCGAGGCCAAAGTTGACCTTCCTCCCTGTGGAGGGAAGTCGTCCTGTCCCAGGAGGGCTGCCTGCACCACCCATTGCTGTAGCTTATGGACAGATCAGCAATAACACCAGCTTTGTCCTACGCTCGGGGATACCGAGGCATCTTTCTGCTCCCTGCTCACAAGCCAGTGACGCAGATGGACATGAGGCCCCACCTCGAATACTGTGTTCACTTTTGGGCCTCTCACTCCAAGAAAGACATTGAGGTGCTGGAGCGTGTCCAGAGAAGGGCAACAAAGCTGGTGAGGGGTCTGGAGCACAAGTCTGATGAGGAGCAGCTGAGGGAACTGGGGTTGTTCAGCCTGGAGAAAAAGAAGCTGAGGGGAGACCTTCTTGCTCTCTACAGCTGCCTGAAAGGAGGTTGTAGAGAGGTGGGGGTAGGTCTCTTCTCCCAAGTAACAGGCGATAGGACAAGAAGAAATGGCCTGAAGTTGCACCAGGGGAGGTTTAAGATGGATATTAGGAAAAATGCCTTCACCGAAAGGGTTATCAAACGTTGGAAGAGGCTGCCCAGGGAAAGGGTGGAGTTGCCATCCCTGGAGGTATTTAACAGACAGGTAGACATGGTGCTCAGGGACATGGTTTAGTAGTGATTTTGGCAGTGTTAGGTTGATGGTTGGACTCGACGATCTTAAAGGTCCCTTCCAACCTGGATGATTCTATGATTCTATTCTCTGATTCTAAGAACCCAGGTGTTGTGGCTGTCTATCACATCCCAGCCATGCCGTGGTGCCTCCTCAGGCAGGATGGGTGGTGCAGGTCTTCTCTCACCTTTTCCTTCGCAATACAGATGCATCCTGGTCTGCTTGGTAGATGAAGAATTTGAAGTCAAGGATGCCTTTGTTCTCCAGCGTGAAGGTGCAGGTTTTCCTGGTGCCGGTCATCATGGCACCGAAGTTGATAAGCGAGGCAGGGGAAATGCTGTACTTGCTGAACACAGCTTTTGCTGATACCCTCACGGGGATGATGGCTATGGTCTCGCCTCCTTCACAGATGTTGGGCTCAATCACCTGCAACCGGAGGAGGGATTGGTAAATAAAGCAGAGGCCAGGCTCTATCTCTGTCCTCTGTCCCCTCACCCCACCCCAAGTCCCCATCAGATCACCCTCCCTGTTTAAATGCCTCCTCCAGAGCTAGATTTTCAGTTCCATTTAGGAAGCACCACAAATGGTTTCTGAAAGACTTCATTGTTTATGTATGAGAGGATTCCTCAGCTAAAGCCTGCCTTCCAGAAGATACACGTCCTGCTTACCCTCCCAAGACATGGTGTGCTAACACCACCTGGGCCAGGCAGCTCACCTGGCAGTGCAGGATGGGTTTGTCCTCAATACTCATTTCCATCTTGGGGTGGAAGAGCAGCTGGACCTGCACAGGGCGCTCGGAGACAGTCAGCATGCCCTTCTGTGGCTGGATAGTGAAGTGGGATGCCAAGTCGGGTATGTTGGTATCTGCGGTTTCCAGCTTGAAACTGGGGAGAAAGGAAAGGAACGAAGACCTCTGCAGTTAAAAGTATCAGTGCCACCAGCACAGCCAGGACTTTGCATAGGACCATTAAAAAAATAAAAGGGAAGAAGTCCAGCTCTGCTTGGGGAATCCCAGATCTTGATGCAGAGTACTGACAATCAAGAGTGCTGTGAGCTTACTTTGACACCAAATTTTTTCATTCCCTCCTTTAAAAAGTCTCAGAAATTATCTGACCCTCAAAGGAAGGCAATGAATCTCAGCAGGGAGTGGCTTAAATTTCAGAGTCTCTCCTGATTCCTGCTGAGCTGTGAAGAACTGCTGGTGTGTGGCTGGATTCTCCATTAAAATATCTGAGATTGGAGAGCCCAGATTTTGTATTTACCCAAACTGTGAGGTAGCCAGCATGGGAACAGGTTCTAACCATGCGCAGAAGGAGGATGAAGGCCTGGGCAGATGGTGGCACCATGCATTCACAGACCTGGCAGCTGGACCCACCTGTATGCAATCTCGTACTTCCCTTTGTTCTTCACAGTCAGCACTTGCTTTGCATCATCCAGGACCTTAACGATTCCAAAATCCACTCTGCCATCTGTACCTGCAGAACACCCGCAGAGCGAGGTAAGAAACAGTGAGTATTTGTGAGCTGCTGTAGACTACACCAAGTGACAAGATACATATTTGGAGTTCTCAGGCAGCACAAAACCCTTCTCAGCAAGTTTCCCTTTGTGAAAGTTTTCTCTAGCTACTTTGCCACCCTTTCCCTTACTCAGAGAATATCTGCAGGGTTTAGCACCTAAGGAGCTCGCTTTCCATCTCCTTGCTTCCAAGCACAGATCCAACAACTTTATGTGCCGTGCCGAGCCTTTAGGAGTTGCCAACTGTCATTTCAAAGCCCTCAAATTAGCCTGCACATGAAGTTGCAGCGCTTCAAAGTTAGGAGGTGAGAGACTCAAGGCTGTCCCTGTGTCCTGACAGTCCTTCACGCCTTGCAGTATACGTGCGTTATGTATCCGTGCCACGCTTGCATGCTATCCCATCCTGTCCCAAGGGCTTTGGTTGCCCACCTGCCAAGGCAATGCAATACACCCGGGCTACTTTGCTTTGGAGGCATCCACTGACCTTTAGAAATGCTGATGCTCAGAGCAACATCATAGGCCTCCGCATGGATTTGGATATTTTCAATCTGAACAATCCCCAGGATGTTTTCTGCATCTGAAACCTGAGGCAGCAAGAAACAAACACTGCTCAGACCGTTCTCCTAAATTCTTTTGGTAGACAATGTACAAGTCCTTGCCTCCGCTGACTGCTTCCACCACAGCCTCCCCTGCTTGACAAGCATTTGTGACTCCCAAAATTTCTTAACTTGTTCATCTCATGGGCTGACCCAGGAGGATTCTGCTGCAGTAAGAAACCCTGTCAGTCCAACCCTGCACTCCTGCAGCAGGGAATACTGCTGCTAAAGCGCCCTGGGAGGCATGGTGATGTAAAGACAACCACAAGAAGCATGAGGTGTCCCAGAGCAGGTGGCACTGACAACCACAGTATCAC
This sequence comes from Burhinus oedicnemus, assembly GCA_008921705.1. Taxonomy (NCBI): domain Eukaryota; kingdom Metazoa; phylum Chordata; class Aves; order Charadriiformes; family Burhinidae; genus Burhinus; species Burhinus oedicnemus. The sequence continues at coordinate 884,119 of VFFE01006925.1, forward strand.
AGGATCAATGGAGTTGGAAGGGACCTCTGGAGATCATCTAGTCCAATCCCCCTACCAGAGCAGGTTGCACAGGATGGCGCCCAGGCGGGTCTGGAACGTCTCCAGAGTTGGAGACTCCACCACCTCTCTGGGCAGCCTGTTCCAGTGCTCTGCCACCCTCAAAGGAAAGAAGTTCCTCCTCATGTTTAGATGGAACTTCCTATGGTCAAGTTTGTGCCCATCACCTCTTGCCCTATCACTGGGCACCACAGAGAAAAGACTGGTCCCATCCTCCTGGCACCCTCCCTTTAAGTATTTATAAGCATTGATGAGATCTCCCCTCAGTCTTCTCCAGACTAAGACGACCCAAGTCCCTCAGCCTTTCCTCCTAAGAAAGATGTTCCAGTCCCCTAATCATCTTTGTAGCCCTTTGCTGTACCCTTTCCAGCAGTTCCCTGTCCTTCTTGATCCGGGGAGCCCAGAACTGGACACAGTACTCCAGATGTGGCCTTACCAGGGCAGAGTAAAGGGGGAGGGATGACCTCCCTTGACCTGCTTGCCACACACCTCTTGATGCACCCCAGGATGCCATTGGCCTTCCTGGGCACAAGGGCACATTGCTAGCTTGTGGTCATCCTGTTGTCTACCAGGACTCCCAGGTATCTTTCCACAGAGCTGGTTTCCAGCAGGTCAGCCCCTAACCTGTACTGGTGCATGGGGTTATTCCTCCCCAGGTGCAGGACCCTACACTTGCCCTTGTTGAACTTCATGAGGTTTCTCTCTGCCCAACTCTCCAGCCTGTCCAGGTCATGCTGAATGGCAGCACAGCCTTCCTGTGTGTCAACCACCCCTCCCAGTTTTGTGTCATCAGCAAACTTGCTGATGGTACCCTCTATCCCTTCATCTAGGGCACTGATGAATATATTGAACAGGATTGGACCCAGTACTGACCCCTGGGGAACACCACTTGTTACAGACTTCCAACTAGACCCTGTGGCACTAACCACAACCCTCTGAGCTCTATCTGCCAGCCAGTTTTCAATCCACCCCACCGTCCATTCATCCAACCCACACTTCCTAATCAACCCTCTCCTCTTCAATCACCCAGCATCCTCACTGAAATGCAGCCCCTAAGGCATGGAGAACAAAACACCAGGGGGAGAGTTTGTTGGTTTACATTAAGAGCTCCAGAGAGACTCCAGGACAGGTGCAGGGAGCACACCAAAGTCTGGACAACCAACCAAGAGCATTCAACCATGCACAGCGGCAAGGTGGTTGTAATATGGGCTCAGGACGCAGTGCCTGGTTATCTGGGGTGATGTGGATGCTCAGGGATGCACCGTGTGTTCTAGCAAAGCCAGTCTGAGGCAGCAGAAGTTGGGGTCATAGCACCCTTGTGTCCGTCAGGTGCATCTCCTCCTGACTGCACAGCATACTTGCCCCATGAAGCTCAGCTGCAAGAGCACCCTAGTAGTCACCGAGTTTCCAAAACATCCTTCAGTGAGAGTCCCCTGCTGCTAAGGGCCTGCACCCCCCAGCAATGCAGGTAGAAAGGGATCTCATGAAGGCTCATACTTTTGCCCCCTTTGCAGGGTACCCTTTCAAGTCTCCATCCCTATAAGCACATGGCTCTGTCAGGGAGGGCACCGTCCCTCTCACCTCTAGTCGGATCATCTTCTTAATGTTGAGAGCCTTTGTGGCCTTGAAATACAGATGCACGCCAAACTCTGTGCGGGGCCCAACAATGCCCTCGTCTTGCGACACAGAGAAATCCTCACCAAGGTTTTCCAGCCCACTGAGCCGCCAGGCCATGGGCAGTGGGGTACAGTTTCGCAGGACCACGGTCTTGCTGTCCCTCCTGCAGAGACAAGATGACACTCAGCACTGGCTGCTCGATGGTCATGCTAGCCTTGCAACTGAATGCAACTTGGAGCAGCCCGATCCAGGTGCCTGAAACCATCATTAAATGTCTTCTCTGTGTCACAAGTCTCAGAGGGGAGGTCCTGGGGAGAGCTGGGTGCTAAAAGTGTATTCAACAGAAGGGAGATAAGGAGGAAAGTATCCTGAACCAGCAGACAAGATTCAAATGTTGTTTAGTCTGGAGAAAAGAAGGCTGAAGGGAGACCTTATCGCTCTCTACAACTACCTGAAAGGAGGTTGTAGAGATGTGGGGGTCGGTCTCCTCTCCCAAGTAACAAGCGACAGGACAAGAGGAAACGGCCTCAAGTTCTGCCAGGGGAAGTTTAGATTGGATATGAGGAAAAGTTTCTTCAACTGAAAGGGTTATCAAGCATTGGAACAGGCTGTCCAGGGAAGTGGTGGAATCACCATCCCTGGAGGTATTTAAAAGATAGGTAGACGTGGTGCTGAGGGACATGGTTTAGTGGTGGTTTTGGCAGTGTTAGGTTGATGGTTGGACTTGATGATCTTAAAGGTCCCTTCCAACCTAGATGATTCAATGAAATGCAATGGGATGTCCATTGCATAGCATTGCTGGGGGGCTACAGAACTTGTGACTGTCATGGGATATCCCAGCCAGCAAGGAATAGTGAAGCAAGAGACTGTGAGCTGCTGAGAGAAAGTGGGATGTTAGCCTCCAGTCTGAGCGGCTGCACAACCATCAAGAGAAGCTGAAGGGGAGCTCACTGACAGCTCTTGTTCCTGGCAGAGCGGCCATGGGATGACTGACCTGTGCAGAAGCAGCTTGTCGAAATGCACCTGCTTGGGGCTGACCCCCAGCTCCACCTGCACCCCCTGGCAGCACAGGCGGAAGACCACCGGCTCTGGGTTCTCCTTAATGCAGCATACGAGGTTGTCTTCCACAAGGCCAGCTGAAGTGGGGTACGCCCAAATGCTCAGCTCCTAGCCCCGTCCCCGCAAAAAGAAATACAGAAGAGCATTCAGTGAGCAGGAGGAACGGCTCCTGGGCACTTCTACTGGTGCCTGCCCTACCTGCCGGTCTCCTACCTGCTTCTCATAAGGTTTCAGCCTCATGCTGGGAGGGTCTAAAAGGAACGTGTTGGCTTTGAGATCATGCTCGAAGAAGAAATGCACCTCTGCTTCCAAGGGGGTGACGTTGAGGATCGTTATCTTCTCGCCGTTGCTGGGATAGTGTTGTGCCTTGTACCTGTCCACAAAAAGAGGAAAAAGCTGCAGAGGAGACCCCGGGATCGTTGTCTTTATCACACATTGAGGAAAGCACTGTGTCCTGACAAAGTGGGCTACAAAGATGATTAGGGGACTGGAACATCTTTCTTAAGAGGAAAGGCTGAGGGACTTGGGTCGTCTTAGTCTGGAGAAGAGAAGACCGAGGGGAGATCTCATCAATGCTTATAAATACTTAAAGGGAGGGTGCCAGGAGGATGGGACCAGTCTTTTTTCAGTGGTGCCCAGTGACAGGACAAGAGGTAACGGGCACAAACTTGACCATAGGAAGTTCCATCTAAACATGAGGAGGAAATTCTTTACTTTGAGGGTGGCAGAGCACTGGAACAGGCTGCCCAGAGAGGTGGTGGAGTCTCCGACTCTGGAGACATTCCAAACCTGTCTGGACACCATCTTGTGCAACCTGCTCTAGGTGAACCTGCTCTGGCAGGGGGGTTGGACTAGATGATCTCCAGAGGTCCCTTCCAACCTCAGTGATTCTGTGATTCTGGCAGCAGGAGGCTGCACTGGAAAACCACAAGCAGGAGAAGAAAAAGGATCACTTTCAGGGGCATGTTGCATGGTATGTGTCCTCATCCTTGTGTTACTTTGATGTCTGTCCCTATACCTGGTGCCTCCATCTCAGAAGCATGATGTTGTACAGGCCACTTAAATAAAGAGCATTTTACAAAATATAAATTCAAAGGTGCCTGGAAAAATAAAAGTACACTAGGCACACAGGTTCTTCTCCCTTCTTTGTTGGGTTTCCTTCCCTGCAGGGTATAAAGAAATGCTTTTGAAAAGAGGTTTTAAAAATAATTTAGCTTATCCCTTTCAAAAAAGTCATGAGATTGCCTTGTATTTCATGGGTTAGCTCCAAGTCTCAGGGAAGGAAATAGAAGGGATTATTTCCCAAGAGGAATGGTAAATTTAACAAATGTCCCTTCTTTCAGGTGTGGAACAGAATTTGGAGTTAAAGGGTTAAAAAAGCAAATAGAAACCTGAGACCATTCATCAGCCTGGCTAAAGATCCTCTTTTGGTTTTTAAACTTTTTTGATTTCATTTCCTTGGGTTGTCAAAATACCACTAGCTCTCCAGAGCTCCCATGAAGATAAGAACTTCATTTCTAATGTTACAAACAAATTACAAACAAACAAAAAAGGCAATGTTAAAAATAGAAATATGCCAGCAGCTACAGTGACCACTTTTTTAGGCAGACTTTATCCAGCACTGAGGATCAGGAAAATGTAATTCCCATTTTTATTCCTCTGCAGGTTTCCCTCCTATCCCCCCCACACATAGGCAGGTCAAAACATAAAGTCTTACTAATATTACAGATCAATGAATGGTTTACAAAACCATCAGCAGAATAATTGCTCACTCAGTCTACCCGTACAGCTCAAAGCACTTCAAAAAAAATGCACCATAAAGTTCATAGGTGGCGAAGCTGAGATGTGGAGGGGGGACAAGCTGCCCACAGTCACCTTCAGGCTGGAAGCAGCATGTGGCTCTGGCCACCAAGACACCCACTGGGTAGGAAAATCATCTCCATCTCTCCCCAGCTCCTCCAAGACTCACATGCCTGTTATCTGCTCAAGTTCACACATCCGTGGCCCTTCAACCCTGTGTATCCCCAAGGTCTCTGCCTGGGCCTGCCCTGAATTGTGCCACCGGGACGGCATGTCTCCAAGTGTGCCCATGAAAGCACAAGGCCCTGGAGATCCCATCCCAACATCTTGCTCCACGCAGGCAGCGCATCGGGGGATGCTCGCTCAGGGCGGGGAGCACATACCAGTCTCTTGACTTCCCACACAGCAGTGGTCCGAAGTGGAATACACCCGTGTTCATGACATATTGCTTGAAGATGATGTCATCATCCGCCTTTCTCTTCCTCCAGTGAGGAAACACCAGCCTGGGGAGAGAAAACGGAGAATGAGGAGCTGTGAGATGCTCTAAGTAGAAAACCTGATCAGAAAGCCATAACCCTTATTGGTGGCTGAGGTGCTAGTACTGGTTCCTAGCTCCAAGCATGGGAAAAGATGCTGGGCTGCTCAGGCAGCATGCTCTGCCCAAGCCAGAAGGTCACAGGGGTACAAGGGACAGCCCTGGCTGAGTTTAGCGGGGAGCAGTGTGGGAGGCTCCCACAGGCCAGCCTTACCGTGGGTCCTGGCTGATGGTGGGATACAGGCAGGTGCCCCTGCAGTGCAGCTGGTACAGACGGTTTGTCCCCAGGATCTCAAAATGCAGCGTCTGATCAAACTGGCCCAGCACCGTGGAGCTAAAGTGGACCTTCAGTTCCACCTCACCACGGGCAGGCACTATCCACCGGCAGCTGCTCAGCCTGGCAATTAAAGAGGAGTCTTCAGACATTGCTAATGAGCAAACAAGACAAGGAAGAGGGGCATGGATTCACCATCCCATGGAGGCACCGGCAAAGGGTCGCTGTGGAGCTAGGGATGATAGACCTTGTTTGGCGAGATGGCCGTGAAGCAGAGGGATCACCTCCTCCCTCTGAGCTCACCTGACAGATCTTCCCAGGGATGCGACTGTGTCTGCGCCGCTTTGGTCCATCTCAGGGGGATGTGTGGGCACTCCTGTGCCCAGCCCTTGGAGACCTCTCCTGCCCCGGCCGGAGCTCCGCTTCTCCCTCGCAGCCTCCCGGCTGCCCGCAGCTTTTTCCTTCCTTGACCGGCCCCTGGTTGGGGTGACCTGCTCCTCTGAGACCTTCACACCAAGGGGAGAGAGAAAAGGGAGAGAGAGATGAGACCTGCCCTGAGACATCCCCGTCCTGGAAAGAAAGCTGCAGGTTTGCTAACAGGAGAGAAAATAAATAACCAACCACATCTGCCCATGGACTTGGTCTTCCTTATCAGACTTTATTTTGCGTACGACACTTCTCACCCAGGACCCTCCCCTCGCCCAGAACCCTCTCATCAAGGGAAGTTGAGGCTCTTAGGTAATTTTTTTTATCCTCTCATTTTGCAGAGCCACGCTATGTCTGAAGCAGAGCTGTCTCTTTTGGACAGACAGAAGGGGTGCCTGCAGAAATGGGGCCCCATCGTGTCTTCACTGCCCTTCCACAGTGATCCTTTTCCATCCCACCTGCCCCCCACGCCCCCATCCAGCCTGCCCCCCCCGCTGCCCTGCCACCTTCACTGCAGACACAACGGGGGCATCCACAAGACTTTCAGCATCCTTCTTTTCTTCTTCTGTGGTGGCACCTTCTGGCACAACAAAGATGAAGTGCTTGAGGGCTTCTCCTGCTGCAGGGGCCATCCGCTTCTCCGGGTAGTGGATCACAGAGTAAAAAGCAGTAGGGGGAATGGGAGGCCCTGAGGGACCCAGACCCAGGTCATCCAGGATCTAAAGGATAAGAGAAAACCCTGTTTATACTCCCGTCACCTTCCTCCTCACACTTCTTCCTTAAAGGCACCGAGCTTTGGGCAATGTTTTTTTTAATTTATATGGAGTTCAGTGCTTTTTTATGCCCAGTGGGGTGGGTAGGCTCCAGACCAGTGCCAAGACCTACAAGTGCGACACAGAGAGAAATATCTCCTCTGAGAGACTCAGCTGAAGGAAACAATGACCATAAGCTGCCCTGCTCTGGGACCATTTTTAACGATTTCCAGACTGGGAAACTCTGAACAGACAGGATGCTTGAACAGAGGGCACTCCCTCTTTTCCACCCATCTGAGGGATGGTGAGAACCTCCCCAGCCATGTGGCTGCTGTGGAACATCATCAGTGGCCTGGACAAGGCTCTGTGTGGTTGTCACCTGGTGGGACACAACACACCAGGGCCCAGACTGTGGCAAGCTCAGCATCTGAGCCTCGCAGGGCTTTACCTGCTCTGCTGCTGGCAGCTTGCTGCTTTCCAGGATCTTCCTAGGCACATCTTCTGAGCCCAGCACCTGGATGTCCAAGCAAGGCACCCCGATATCCTGGCCTCTGGCTGGCCCTTCTGCATCTTCCCCTTCCAGCCAAGATAATTTGTAGTTCTCAAGAGCCTTCAGTTTTTCCAGCCGCTCTTTCTCTGCACGCTCCTTCTCCAGCCTCTCCTGACGCTCCTTCTCTCTGTCCTTCCGGCTCCTGCGGCTGGATAAATGCTGGCGCTGGTCTTCTGCTTGCTGCTGCACTTCCTCTTGGTTCAGAGAGGACAGCAGGATACCCTGAACCCTGTCCCAGGATGACAAAATATGCGTGATGTCCTTCTGCAATGCCTCGTAGATCTTAAACCTCAGGGCCAAGTTCTTCTCGCTGTCACTCAGGGCCCCGTTTTCGGCTTCCCCCTGTTCTGGGTCTGCAGGTTGCACAGCCATTGCTGGGCAGGCATCCATCAGGGGAACCTTGCTCTGCTTTGTCTTATCTGCCTTGTCACTGGCAACAGAGTCTGGGTGCTCCTTTACAGATCCCTTCTTGTCTACCCCTTCAGTGACATCCGACCGGTTGCTGGCGGACGCGTTGGTATTGCTGGTGGGTGTGTTCATATTCTGGGCAGGAAGAGCAGGAAAAAGCAGTAAGCATTTCAAAGCACCGACTCAAAATGCTGTAGGACAGTGATGATCTTTGCAATAACACCCCAAGCCTTGTCTGAGACCCGTGCTAGGTGCTCTACAAATCCCAATTGAGAATGCAGCCGGTACTCAGTTTAGCTCAACTGAAACCAAACTCCCTAGTACCAGACTGATGAGGAGTCCTGCAAACCAGCTGAGAAACACCCTTCCCAACCCAAACAGGGAAATTAAGACACCTCCATACTCCTCTGCAGTCCTCTGGGCTCGTTTCAGAGTATCCCTGTGGCTGTCTGTCTCGTTGGGAAGTCTGGTTGCTAATGAATACCTAAGGCCTGGTGGTATCTCCTGCCAGACATGCAGGAAAAGACACCACATCCCAGATGGGTCATTGGCTTAAAGGTGTAAGTCAAGTGCAGAGCAGGGAGAAACTCTGGACTAAAACTATCTGGGGCTTCCTAGTGAATGTTTGGAGTTATGTGAAGCTGTGACTCAAAGGCAGCATGATTCTAGAAGAGCAGCTCTCTAACAAACCCATGAAACAGCCTAGTGGGAAGGTCCCCAGGGCTTTTACTCATCTCTGTAAACACAACCACCCACCTGCCTGACTCCAGGGTAGCTTTTCTTCCGCAAAGCATTATCTTTGTCTTTTCCAAGCTCTCTCTTGCTCCGCTTAGATTTCTTCTTCAGCTCTTCTTCCTCCTTCAAGCGTTCTAGCTCCCGACGGTGCTTTTCCTCAAGCTCTCGAGCCAGCTGCTCCATCTCCCTTCAGCAAGCCAAACAGAAAATATCCCTGAGAGTCACCACCAGAAATCTGGGCTGGCTGCAATCCCAGCTGGTCCTCCACTTCATTCATTGACCCTGAGGCCAGGCAGAACTGTTGGACCATCTCCATGGACTTCCTTCAGCCTGGGGAAGTTGGGAACATCAAAACCGAGGAAAGGTGGGAGGGGACCTCCAGGGCCAGCCAAATCTAAGCCTGGCTGTCATCAGGTCTCAATCGTGCAACTTCTCCAATAAGGTCCACTTAGAGACCTCCAGCACACTGCTGAAGACTGATCCACCATCTCTCTGCACTGATGCCTGAAGCCCTCTCTTGATTTCCCAGTGTAAGCCAGCTTGAAAATCGCTAACACCTACTCATTCCTGTGCCAATACTTGACTTTTCCAGCCCTTTTTCTCCCTGGACATAGCCTGCTCCTTAGAGACAATCATATCAATCAGAAAGCAAAGGCTGCAGTAACTCCCCTCCTGCAAAACAGGCTCTGAACAACCAGGTTTCCTGCTGGAACCCAGGCGTGACCATAGGAAACTTGTGCTATCTGTCCTGAAAATCATGATTTGAAGCAGCCCTAGCGATCTCCTCCTAGGGAAACAAACTTCAGCCTGGGCTGAAAGAAGTGCTGAAACGCATGCTTGCTTTAAGCAGGTCCCCCTCCCAATTTTACACTTATCGTATGCATCCTCCTGAACTGGGCTGCTTTGCTGGATCAGAGTTTCTCCCAGGCTCACTTGCTGCTGCAGCTGAAGATGAGCCTAGGAGACACCAGCTTTTATGGCTGGGGTCACCCAGCAAGGAAAACCCTGGGAAACCAGCATTGCAAGGACTTCACCTATGGCAGGACCAGTATCTAAACCAAGCCAGCACAGCTGCACCTCACACCAAGCCACGCCACAACCCCTCTGGTTTGGTGAAGAAGGGGTTGCAGAAGATGACAATCAAGATAATTAACTAAGAGACACTTATAAGTGCAGTGGCAAGGCAAGCACAGAGCCCAGCTCCCTGCAGCCATGTCTAAACCAGAGGGCTCGCCACTAAAACAGAGAGAAGGTGTTGCCATCTCACCAGAGGAAGCTCCTTCCTCCATTGGGAACCAGGGAGGTTAACTGGCCATCCTTGTGCTGCTTGTAATAGACAATTTTGGCCTTTGCTCTGTAACCCCTCTGAGCTCAACCAAGGTCTCTGGAGCAGGGAAACCCTTCAGGGACACTATGCTGGGGAGTTACCCATGGAAGGCTTACAGACCTCTTCTTCCTCTCACGCTGGACTTCTCGTATGTTGTTATTAAACTGAGTTTTCTGCTCCTCAGTGAGGGCATCATACTCGTCCTCATCCATCTCCCAGAGATGTGCTTTCTCCCTCCTGGCAGTTTCTTCCCGCTCCCGTCCTTCAGCACAGACCAGAGGAGAAACCATTAGTGTCCACAAGCAGAGCTTGCTGTTCTGGGTGAGCTGCCAGGATTCACAGCTCTGTCCCAACCCAGCCTATCATCCTGCCAGGAGATACTTGGGAGCCCATATCCCTGTTCCAAAATTCAGATAATCCCCCAAACTCTCGGCTGTCAGCAAGTTCCCATGCCTTGCCTGGCTCACATGCACCAGCATCAGGTTGCCCAGAGAAGCTGTGGATGCCTGGAAGTGTTCAAGGCCAGGCTGGATGAGGCTTTGAGCAACCAGGTCTAGTTGAAGGTGTCCCTGCCTATGACAGGGGGGATTGGAACTAGATGATCTTCAAGGTCCCTTCCAACCTAAACCATTCTATGCTTCTATGATCATGGACAGCTGGCCGGTGGTTAGTTATTGAGCCACAACAGCTTGTGCTTGTGCCCAAGTTTTAATGTTTGAGACTAAGGTAAGTCTTAACAGCCTCAGCTTCGCTGTATTTTAAGCAACTGTGAGCTGAGCGTTGGCTACACTGAGGCAGAAGGTGGAAAGATTAATAAAAACATTAATAAAAACATTTCTTACAAGCTCTGCTGGTAACCCAGATACACATGCATAAGGTTGAAGGCTTGAGAGAGAAGATTTGACAGGTACAGAGATGAAGAGTCTCACCTTCCTGCTCTTTCATGGCTGTCTCCCTGGCTTTCAAAGCAGCATAATCCTGGAACAGGTTCACAAAATAGATGTAAGGCCGATTTCTGACAGCTTTGAGCAGGCAGAGGAGCGCAGATGCTGTGTTGCGTGCAAAGAGGGTCTCCAGACCATCAAACACCACTCCCTGGTAACAGTCACTCAACTGCAAATAAAGTAAAAAAGGAAGAGAAAGTCAGCTATCACACACAGTGGGCTCCCAGCTAGCTGGTAAACCCAAATGTCAAAGGACACCAGCCATTGTTGTTCCAAGTGCATCAACTCAGACAAGCTCTGATCTTTCCCCGCACTCTGCCAACTTATGGCATCTGCAGCTTCACCCAAGGATCCCTGCAGGCAGCCCGGGACTCCTCCAACAGCAGACACAGATCTCCTCCTCTCCGAATTGTACCTCTCTGGGCCTTGCTGCCTGTCTCTCTGTAGCAGCAATGTATCATTTGCCCCCACCCCAGGTACCTGCAGCCTTTCCGAGAGGATGGCCACCAGCAAGTCCTCAGGCAGCACGCAGCTCATGAAGCCCATTTCTCCTGCTGCACTGCCCCTGATGCTCAGCCATTGTTGAGCAGGAACGCAGGGAAGGGGAGAGATGAGATGACAACTGGATGAGCCCTGTAACATTGAACACCACAAGAAAAATAAACACTTTGGAAACCCTCGAACAATTCCAATTGCTGGACGTGGAGCTGGGGTCTTTCACTAGCAGGAAACTAGAACAAAACTGTAGGCCAGCGGCTCCAGGGGACAACCCTGGGGGTCACATCCCTTGGCCAACAGAGACCCAAGCTTGTAAGCCCCCGGCACAGCATCCTGCAGCTTTGCCCACCGCCTGTAGCCAACTGCCCACTGCACTTTGCCAACAAACTGTTAAGACCCAATAGATTTTTTTTTTCTGCCAGAGCACAGGGTTTCATTCTCACCCTGAGCCATGCCCAGCTGGCTGTCTGCACTACACATCCCCACACCAGGCTCTAGATGACACAGAGCCTCCACCCTAAGCAGCCCCTTTGCTTCTCAAAGGCGACAGAAAGGCCCAGAAAGGTCCACAACAGAAAGGCGTTAACCAGTGCAGATAATGCTTCACCTGGGAGCTTGTCGAATCCGTTAGATGGTGTTTCTGGGATTGGGATGTGTGGCCATCTGTCTTCCTCCTGCCCACTGCGGTGCTCACCCCGCCTCGGGAACTGATGGACTGCAGGCTGACTTTGTCCCCAGAGCTGGACTGGCTCATGTCCGGGCTCTGCTTGGCCTCGGTGCTGAACTGCAGGCTGAGGGAGACATCTGTGTTTTGACCTGCAGAGGAGACAGATGGCTCAGCCAGGGCTGGGGACGGTCCCGTGCTTCGGGCAGCAAGCTGGCACCTTCCACCACAATGGGCACAGCCCTGTGCCCTAGCAGGGACACAGCACGCGTCCCCCAACCTGCCAGGCACTAGCAGCACTGCCTTCCAGAAGCAGCTCCTTCCTTGCTTCTCTAATTAGCGTGATAAACCCCACCATCTGACATTAGGTGTTACAGCCAGAGACATTTTAACTCACAGCCCTGCCTCCCAACCAACAAACAGGCCAGCGTGCAGGCAGGTGACACCATTTGTGCAGTAGCTTCCCTGGGGATCAAGCCAAGGGTTTGTCTTCTGGGACCATCGTTTCCATAACTTGCACCCATCACTGCATTCTCACCTGGCGGCTGTAACACACAGCCTTGCCCTGGCTCCACTGGAACCAAATCTTCTACGCAGGGTAAGCCCACCCAGAACCCAGGACCCTCTCCCCTCTGCCAGCTCCCGACCCAATCAGGTTCAAAGCTCAGCGACGCAAAACTTCCCCCGCCAGAGCCAGGGTCTGGCCTTACCATCTGCACCAACTGCCCAATAAAGTTTCCTAAATGTCTTTGGTCACAGGTGGAAAACAGCACAATGTGCACGAGCTGCATGACCTGACAGCATGTATAGGAAAATCTCCAGAGAAAAGAGCTCATCTGCAGTGTGTCTCTCATCTGAAACTCGCCAGGAGGTTATTCTTCACTTCCTCTCATGTTTGTGAAGCCACACTCAAAGTCAGTCCTCTAGTGCTTAATGAGCCACTTCAGAGGGCTTTTTCCGTGTTAAAATGGGCAGCAGTTATGCCTGATGGCCATGAGGAACAAGCTGGATTCAGCTTTGAGGAAATATAAAAAATTCTGAGAAAGATACAGGTGTGCTTCACTGCTCCTAGGAAAAGGAACACGTGCTGAGAAGCCCGGGGCAGTAAAAATGTCCCTGTCCAAGCTCTTAAAATAGAGGTTTTTGTTTTGGTTTGGTTTTTTTTTTTTTAATAACCAGAAATGCTTTATGAAATTGTTTTACATTTCTACATGCCGCACCCATGTTCCCTAAGAGACCTGAGGGCTGTCAAACAACTTCTCTGGAGCAAGCAGAAGTGGATGATCATGGTGGGTTTTTGAAGTACTGCTCTGGGTCCAGCGTTTCTCCTTACCGGCATCCTCTGTCTCCTTGTGGCTTTGCTCGATGGCAGCCCTGATACACAGCTCCCGGGCGTGGAGCCCTGCTGAGCTACTCCTGTCTGAGATGGCTTCTGTCACCACGGCATCAATGGACAAGCAGGCAGCACCATAGTATTTGGACAGGGCGACCGCTGCTGACGTCTTGCCTTGAAAGAGAGGAAGACTGCTTAGTGACACTTGCATGTGAGGCATTTTCAGGGACAGGCTCTGGAAAGCCCCCAGACGGGATTTCAAAGTTTCAAGGACAGTCAGAAAACAAACTGCTGCTTTAGGGGAAACCACAAGGGAGGCAGCTTGAGCACGGTTAGAAGTGTTGTCCTCTACAGCCAGGTGGATCATCTCCACCTCATGTTCGGCTGAGGACTTTGTTCCTTGTGGTGACCTCAATCCTGGGCCCAGGATGCTGTTTCGAGCCCTGTCCCACCACTCTTCAGACCATTCACTAGCCTGTGCTGGTCGGCGTTGCCTCAGGCAACATCTGGGCACGGTTTGGGGGTCAATATGGGCTAGGGACTGCTCCCACAAGGCAACATGGATGCTAGGCAATGTGGTCCCATGAAGCAATGGGGACATGGCCACCCTGTTTGGGGGAATGAGAGCCTAGATGTATGTACAACAGATGAGCCGCACCACTTGCACCACACTAGGTGAAGGCCTGGGACCATTTCATGTACCAGCAGAGCTGTGGCTTACTTCACTTCAACTGGTCAACCAAGCACCGTGGTCCATTGGGATGTCTCTCTCCCACTTCCCCGCTTCCTTGCAGCCAAGGGCTGCGGCTCACATACCTGTCAGGGGTGCCCCATGGACAATGACGACAATTCCTCTGCGGTTTCGGGCTGCACGCCCTTCCGCAGAGATATCAATGCCAAGGTGGCGGGCGATGGCCCTATAGACAGGGCTGTCATCCAGTTCTCCCACGGCCTCCTTGCTGCTGGTGGTGCTTTGGCGATGCTCTGCTGTGCAGAACCAGGTAGAGAAATCAGTCTCCTGCCCACCTGTGTCCTGATCATGCTCCCCACCCCCTCAGATCCTGGGAGAGGAGAATGCTGAAACCAATGTCACACCCAGGGTCTCACCATGCCCTTCCTTTAGGCTTGTGCAGATCAGGGCCTGCCCTAGATGCTGGTGAAGGTGCCTGTTCAGAGTATAGTAAATGGGGTGGCAGAAAGAGGAATGAACGAGCATCCAGAAATACCTAAAAGGACTGGGCCAGATCTCCTTCCATGAACTCTCAACATGGTCCTCATGGGATTTTCGTCCTGGGTCCTGCTAAGTTAGGTTGGGGAGGGCAGGCAGAACTGGGCATTTTACACAGTTCCAAGGGAGAGGCTCCGTTTGGATCAAGCGATTATCCAAAAGCTGAATGCTTTAGGAATATTACACCAGGAGATCTGGCTGGGCTCTCAGTTCACCATAACAGCATTTGCAAAGAGCTCCCAGCTCTGCCCTTAGGAGGTCACCGAAAGCCATCTCAGCTTGCAGTGCCATGGAGGACAGAGAGTGCACTGTCCTGCCTAGGAAAGGGACCAGCACCATCCTGATCCCAGCAGCTCCTGGGGGCAAAGGTGCTCATTTGGCAAAGCTGGGGAAAACCTCCCTTGCCTCTCTTTCGTCCCTGCCCCAGACTCTTCTCAGGATCTTACAGACTTCATACGGAAGAGCAGATCCAGGGCCTAGAGGAGTGAAGACGGCACCAGGCTACAGTGAAGTGATGGAGGTGACACTGAAGTCCTCCACTGAGGCCCTTTTGCCACAACGGACATAAAATAGGTGAAGAGCTTAGGGTTATTACCTGTCCCACGTCTTTTCTCAACACCTTCCTCCTCCTCTTCTGCACATTCAGATTTAGAATCCACCCTGTTGGACTGGCTTTCATCAAAAATGGAGGAGGGAATCACTGCGCTATGGGATGAGATGGTGTGAACAATCCCAGCAGAGTGCCTTCCTCCTTGATCTGACAGAAACTGGACATCTTCAAAGTTTGCTAAGGAGGAAGGACACAGGGAGAGAAGAAGAGGGTGAACATGGCCAGGCAATCTGCTCTTTGCCATTTCCCACTTTGCATGGCCACGTACAAAAGATGGAAAATTTCCCAAGAAGCAGTCTGTCCAGGCTGTCTCCACCCTTGGGTGGATTTTGAGCGTGTGGTTTTGTTGTTGAGAAGCAGCAAATATAAAATAACTAGTGATCTTAGACCCAGTCCTACTGGCGGAAGAACTCATCCAGTCCTACTCTGTGGTTGAGGGACACCAGGGAACATCCTAATTATTTCCCAAGTCCATGGCAGGCAGATACGAGCTTGCTTTGGCTGCACTCAGGGCTGGTAGAGGATGTGTGTTACAAGCCACAGACTTTCACCCAGGAATTCCTCCTCCATGCTGCTAAAAGCATGGATTTTCCATGGAGAATGAGGTCATGGAGAGCTCAGGGTATGTGGGCTGGACTTCCTGCTGCGTCCACACTCGGAACAGCCAATGCCAAACCCTCACCGTTGTCCTGGCCTGCTGGTTCCCCAGTCATGGACTTCGCCTGCTCATCCTGCAGCTTCTTCTGGTCCTGATAGTACTCCAGCACCTCTGGGGGCAGCTTCTCACCCGGGGCACGCGGTGGCAACAACAAGGTGTTATGGCAATCATAGTCCTTCAGCAACCGGAGGATCTGTGCACAGAGGGAAGAGAAACCATATACGGGATGCATTTCTTGACCTTCATCACATGAACAGACTCCCCAGCCAGCCTATCTCCTCCTTCCTTCCTTCCTCCCAACAACCTGGACTATCCAAGCCCCTCCACAGCCTGCCAGAAGAGCTGGCTGACCCTAAAACACCACCAGGCTTTGCTCTGGGGATGCCTCCATCTCCCCGGCACAAGCCTGGGAACACTGGAGCGCTGTGAAGCTACGGGAGCATGCACATGGGGACCAGACCTTTCCTCTCACCTGCTCCTCAGCAAGGTACTGTTGGTCAAACTCCAGTGAGTAAAACTCAATGGGGAACTCGCATGGGTTCCTCACCACCACTGTCCCCTCCGCCCCACGGCTGTATGGCAGCAACGGTCCGAGCTCAAGCACCAGGGGGCTGAACTCCAGCTGTGGCTCCAGCCCATGCCCCGAGACCTGCAGCTGGAGGTGTTGGCTGCTCTGGCAAACATTAATCTTCAGCTCGCTTCTGTAGGACTTCTGAAAAGAGAGAAGTGCAGAAAGCTCCTCCATGAAGTTCCAGGTGATAGGACCTTAAATTCAACCCTTGCCCCAAGGTCAGGAGTGTTATGAGTACCTCTAAGGTGAATGGAAAACAGATATTTTACTTATAGCAGGGGCTACAGCATCTGCATGCTGGCTCTGAGTAACTGGGATGAATCGTGAAGCGTACCTGGATATTGGGTATCAGATAGATCTAAAATGGTCTATCAGATGTTATCACCTAGTCGTGATGGAGCGCAATGCTCATGAGAAAGGTCCTCAGGGTTATGTTGCCCAGACACAGTCCTGGCACTGCTGCATCAGGCAAACATCAGCTACACAAGAGAGGCAGATGAGCTCTCACTGGCTAGAAGTAAGGGTTGTATTCTCTGCTCCGTGTTTGGCTCTGGTCAAAGCCAGAAACGAGATGGTTACATCTCTACTAGCAATTAAAACATCCCTGGGACCGTTCCCAGGCACGGAAGCACTTGTGTCCATAGTGTTATGCACTGCCGGTTTCCAAGTCATGGTGGCCACGTGCAAACTGCCTTTGGGAACGCTCCATCGTTTATGCTGACTCCCAAACTGCCTTGGAACGTGCGGGCCAGAGCCACAGGGACTGCTGGCAGCATGCCACTAGAGGTGACTGTCCTGCCGTGCCCAGGAAGGTGTTTGGTGGCTGTTTTGTCTGCTGGTACCAGCAGCAGGATTAGCCTAGATGGGTCCTTCCAGGGTTAGTTATCCCCTGCGATGGTGCCAGCTGCTCTGCACCAGCCTGCCAATACACCCATGCAAAGGGGAAGATGAGGGGAAAGAGACAGATTTTCCCCCCATGTGCCGAGAGGCAGTGTGGGGGTGTAATTCCCACCCCCTCACACCCCTTAGGCCTCTCAGTACTTGGCATGATTTCCTCCTCTCCTGAGCCACATAAAATACCATGACTAGAACGATATGTAATGGTCTGAAGATGAAAGAAAGCAAGATAGGGAGTAACATACCAGAACGCTATGGCAACCCCCTAATGCACCTGGTTCCCATGTCTCCTACCTTTGAAGATAATAACTATAATATATCACTCTTGACAACATATGGATGGTGGCCACAGAGAGGGGGGTACCAGGACCACAAGTCCTGGGCTTGCGTAACTGATGAAAAATCCCACTCCACCCCATTGTCTGAGCCGGGCCGAGTGGAAAAGTACCCGATGAAAGTCAATTATCTCGTATCCTATAAGTAGTGATTCTAGTAAAGACCATTTGAGCTCTTCTGGCTGGCAGCGGGCTGTGGCCAGTACCTCCCCTGAGTTGGGACGCCGCTCAGGCAACCACCTCAAGGACTAGAGGAGCAGGGTGAGACAATCCCTCAAGCCTCAATTACCACCCGTTGCGGAATGCCGATGCATTGTGAGTACTTGCTCTAACTCGAAAAGGGAAATTTTAACTATAGGCTAGCCTCTCTTTCATCCCCCTCTCCATTTATATGTTTGTATGCATTAGCTTTATGAACGTGGAGGTTCTTCCATTTTCCGTGCACTCATAGGATTTAGAAGGGGTACCCACCAACTCGATAGAGTCCTGTGATATTAAGAGATCTTTGATCTCAGCAGTTATAAAACTACAGGGGGTATGTGTGTGTGCACACGCGCATATATGCTTTGTCTATATGTATATACATTAATCTGAGATCTGTGCTTTTGCTCTCATATGTATATGTATTGGTTTGGGATACTTTATAGTAAATTAGTGTGAATCTTGTCATCTTTGAATCTGTAATCAAGTTGCTGTATATTTATTTAGCTAAATCACTTTGTAAATCTTTAAATCGGTTAATGATTAAGCGCTGCTAGAACTCAACCTCTTGATCTGCCTCAAATCACTAATAAAATTTGAACTACTGCTAAATCATAACTGTGTCCAATCCTTCCATCCTGCGACAGGCAGCCACATAGCAGTGCCTCGATACTCTCTGTGCAAGGTCCTCATCGGGATTTCAAAGCGCCTCTCAGAAGACGGTGCTTGCAGGGGAAACTGAGGCACAGTGGGTACAGGGCTTGCGGAAAGCTCCATGTGGAGGTAGACCTCATCTCCTGCTCTGGGCTCTCATTACCACACTGCCCTGCCAGACCTCCTGGGGGTGACACCTGCCAAACTCACCTCTTCTGTGGGTGAAAACCTGACTCGCACGTTGCATCGCTGTCCTGGAGCGAGGGCTCCAGCTGAGGGCACTGCCTTGAAGACACAGGGCTTGGCCTTCAACTCCTGGAGCAGCTTCTGACGCACGCTTGCCGGCAAACGTTTGTCCACCTGAGTACAAAAACCAATTGTGTGAGGTCGCCTTGGTCTGTGAGGAGAGACCCTCAGTTCCTGCAGTGCTCTGAGATACTGTCACGGTGCTGGGAGCACCCACATCAAACCAGCTGTGGCCACCACTGGCCTAGAGCTGGAAGGAAAACACATAGGCAGGGCAGGCAGATGGGGAGGCACTGTCCTCCAAAGCAGAGGAATAGGTGAAGGTAACAGAGAAGTGAAGCATCAGCTAAAGGACACGTCCAGGTAAACCAGCCTTGCTCTGTACCCTCAAAAGCTTCCTCAAACGAGCCGGAGCCCAAGTGCTCAAGCAGCCACAGGGCCAGAAAAGGCAAGTGAGGCAAAGAAAACCCAACCAAGCCTCTGCTTTACCTTCTTAACAGGCTCATTCATGGTGATGAACCATTTACAGGGCAGCTGGAGCTGATTGTGGAGCTGGACGATTTCTTCTTGGCACTGCCCACACTGGACAGCGGAGAACTCTAGTCTGTCCCTGGAGAGGCAGAGGGACGGCACAGCCACGTTGGCACGGAGGCGGATGTGAAACGTGGGGCCTCCTGTTACCTAGTGAAGGACAGAGCATCCAGCTGAGAGCCCAGGTGACATCTGCTGTTGTCCCCGACCTGCCACCTGCCCTCAAAGGTGGTGCAGGCAACAGGGAGGTGAGGAAGCATGCAGTACCTTGATGGGCAAGAGCACGTCCACCTCTCCCAGTGGCAGGTTACCACTTTGTGGGTTGAAGCGCACTTCGAATGTCTCTGTCTCACAGTAGGGCAGGTGCTTCACACGGTCCAGCTCCACACTGAAGCCTTGAACAGATGGAAATAAAGCAGCTGAGACACACAAGCGACATGAAATGTGTCATGAGCACGTTAAGGCCACATGGGTGCCCAAGGTGGCAGCTCTGTGAAATATCCCTTTGCATCTCTGGAGAAACCTGCTGCTTTTTCTCCCTTGTCACCACTCAAGGGGAAAGGGTTTTCACAGCCAGAATCCAATGCCCATGTGGTAAAAAGGGAACATTAGCTGAAAAGCACCAGCAATTTCTTCATCGGGCATCCCAGGGAAGGATGCACAGATGTCTCCAAAGGAGAGTTTCCAACTAAGATTCCCCCACACCATGGTGTTCCCTGGACAAAACTTAGAGGAGACACCTGACCACCCCTCAGACACAGTGAGTCACCATTTGATGGTAGCCTTACCTCAGGGCCTGTTTTGGAAGCCTATTTCGATACACCAGAGGACCTCACAGGCCATTTTCTCAATAAAGGCTGAACAGAAGTGTTTTAACATTATCTTATCAATGCTTATCAGTATCTAAAGGGCAGGTGGCAAGAGGATGGGGCCAGACTCTTTTCAGGGGTGCCCAGCGACAGGACAAGGGGCAACAGGCACAAACTGGAACACAGGAAATTCCATCTTAACATGAGGAGGAACTTCGTTACTTGGAGGGTGGGCAGAGCACTAGAACAGGCTGCCCAGAGAGGTGGTGGAGTTTCCTTCTCTGGAGATATTCAAAACCCGCCCGGATGCGTTCCTGTCCAGCCTGCTCTAGGTGACCCTGCTTAGGCAGGGGGGTTGGACTAGATAATCTCCAAAGGTCCCTTCCAACCCCTACCATTCTGTGATTATGAACTTTGAACAAAGCACTTCCAAACCACAAAGGGTCTATTTGTTTGCAGCACAAGCCCACAGAGTGCACAAAGAAACTCAGATGATGCTCGTGGTTGCCAAGAGCAGAAGATGCTGAGAGGTGACCGAGGTGATCAACCCATCTAGCCCCTGCAGTGAAGCATTAGGGCAATCACAGATAGGCAGGCCAGGTCTCTGGGCACTGCTGGCCAGGAGAACTCAGGCTCTAAAGCAGAGAGCAGGGGGTCCTGAGGAGGAAAAAGCTACACAAACAAGCACTCAAAAAACCTCCCCATGTCCACTGGCTTAAGCTAATCTGCCAGAACTCCTTCAAGGCCACGTGAAATCTCTCCAGCACTGGTTACCTGTGCCATGCAGGACCCGTCCAGCAGCACGGAAGGACACAGGGAACTGCCCGGTGTTGGTGATCTTCACAATGCGCGTGTGGATATTACCAAGACTGACATAGCCAAAGTCCAGGACGTACTCGGGCAGCTCAGCTCTGAAAGGAGGAGTAAGGACAGTCCTTAAATCTGGCTACATTTCCAAGGGGATGGAAGATATGCAAATAGAGTGGATATTTCTGTATTCACTGCTGTAAAAACTCAACTCAAGCCTGTGAAACTAAAGGCCTGACCACCTGGTGATGACTTTGGTAAGTCACAGGGAGTGTAGGTCCTAGGTTTTATCAGCTACCAATGGGATCTTAAAATAAAATTAGTTTAAAATGGATACTGGTCACAGCCCCTCTGCTACAAAAAGCCGTTGTAGATAAGTAAGTCCACTGGTCCCAATGAAACTGCTAAGCCTGGTGTACAGCCCAAGCCTGAAATTGCTTCAGGACCTTGTAATAAGATTTGCCTGCACAGGACATCTTCACCACTCTGTAACCAGACCTGTCCCCAAAGCAGCACCTGTAAATGCAAGTAATCAACACCTACAGGATTCACAGGAAGGTCCTTTTCCAGAGCAATCCCACTTGGGAAAGCACATAAATGATCTGTTTTGCAGAGCATCTTCTTCCTGAACTGGAGCCTACCTTGCCCGTGCCGCCTCATGAAGGAGCAAAGGGAAGGACCAAGTTACCTAGGTAAGCCCTGCAGTCCCACCAGCATCCAAGACACATGATTTAGGTTTTGTCAACCTGTGCAATTCCCTGCTCTTTTTGCTTAGTGTGGTCTGTTAGTTGGGAGAATGATGCCAGCTTTGAGTTGCCTCTTTCAGAGCTGGTGAGCGGAGATGGTGTCTGTGCTGTCTGGAAGGTCTTGATGGTCTGCACTGGACCCCCCAGCTCTAAGAACGGAACCTAGCATCTTTGGGGAGCTGAGCATCCCTCAAAGCTCAGGGTGGCACTGTGGAAGTGAGGACACTCAGCTGCTCACAGGGAGCATGTTAAAGCTATCAGGATCATAGAATCATTATGGTTGGAAGAGACCTTTAAGATCATTAAGTCCAACCGTTAACTTAACACTGCCAAGTTACCACTAAACCATATCCCTCAGCACGACTTCTACATGTCTGTTAAATACAAATATCTCCAGGAATGGCAATTCCACCACTTCCCTGGGCAGCCCGTTCCAATGCACCCTTTTGGTGAAGATGTTTTTCCTAATATCCATTCTAAACCTCCCTGGTGCAACTTCAGGCCGTTTCCTCTTGTCCTATTGCTTGTTACTTGGGAAAAAACCGACATCCACCTCTCTACAACCTCCTTTCAGGCAGTTGTAGAGTGGTAAGGTCTCCCCTCAGCCTCCTTTTCTCCAAGCTGAACAACCTCAGTTCCGTCAGCTGCTCCTCATCAGACTTGTGCTCCAGACCCCTCACCAGCTTCGTTATGCTTCTCTGGACACGCTCCAGCACCTCAATGTCTTTCTTGGAGTGAGGGGCCCAAAACTGAACACAGTATTCAAGGTGGGGTCTCACCAGTGCCGAGTACAGGGGGAGGATCACTGCCCTAGTCCTGCTGGCCACACTATTGCTGATACAGGCCAGGATGCTATTGGCCTTCTTGGCCGCCTGGGCACACTGCCAGCTCATACTCAGCTGACTGTCAACCAACATCCCCAATCCTTTTCTGCCAGGCAGCTTTCCAGCCACTCTTCCCCAAACCTGTTAGCACTGCGTGGGGTTGTTGTGACCCAAGTGCAAGACCCGACACTCGGCCTTGTTGAACCTCATACCATTGGCCTCGGCCCATGGATCCAGCCTGTCCACATCCCTCTGTAGGGCCATCCTACCCTCAGGCAGATCAATACTCCTGCCCAACTTGGTGTTGTCTGCAAACCTACCAAGAGTGCAAGACCCTTCAGACCCTTTCTGAAGTCCTCAGCTATTCCCAGCTCTGCAGACACAAGGAGCTCTCAGGAGCAGGACTGCACTGCTGGATGTTACCCTTGGGGCACCTAGACACAGGGTAGGGGAGTACCCACTAACTTTAGAAGCCTCTGACGAGCACGCTGGTCAAAGGCAGCGTCCCCTAGGGGACTGGAGGCAAGAGCTTTCTGCTGCTCCAAGGCGTGTTCTTCTATCAGCATCTGCTCCATCTGCATCTGCAGCCGAGTGTCCAACTGAGGAAAGCAAAGACAGTGGCTGGTTAGCAAAGGTCCTTCCCAAGGCACAGGCTTGTCCCTGAAAGAGGATCCCACCCTGCTCTTGTTGAGAGGGGTGATGGTGTCCTCCTGTCTTGCTGCTCAGTGTCTGTGACACCTCCTGCTCTCTTAGCCAGGACCTTATCTCAAGGGAAATGAACTCCAGCATCTTCACCTACTCAGCTGGTGTTATGAAAGCTAATCTGACCAGACAAACAGACAGACAAGCCAGGAACGTTCCAGAGCTCCAAGTATTTGCCTGCCCTCAGCCAGTGCCAAAGCAGCTCGGACAAAAGCTCTCTTGAAAAGGGAACCACAATAAAGCTAGTGCCTCTTGGAGACAAAGGCTGATAGCACAGTGCCAGGGCGCAGCCAGGCTGCTCTGTTAAGCTCTGTAAACCTGGCAGGGCCTGGGTTGTGAGCAACAAACACTCCAGCGATGACCTGCACCTCCTTCAAAGCACCAGAAATTCAATCACTTGAGGTCCTTCAGGACTTCTCCCTGGTGTAGCCAGGAAGCTCGTGTGTCTATGAGAGGAACAACTACCAGAGGTGGACAGCCCCTGGGGCAATGCTGAGCTGATGCACAATCATGGCCAGGTGTGGGCAGGGAGGTCCCAAGCGCCAGCAGGGCACTGGGAAGCCTGCTGTGGGGTGCAAGGGGACAAAATGACACAGGGGGAGGGTGGCACATGCCAAATGAGGTAGCTGCCGTTCTCACCACAGTGCCCGAGTCATCCATGGGTAGCTCTGTGGCCACAGCCTCCTCCAGAATAACTGCTTCATCTCTCTGGCTGTCTTTTTGCATCTTTTCTTTCACCTCCTTGAGCACCTTCTCATATTTTTCATTTCCTGAAGGAAGAAAACATCCAGAAATAGAAGTGTGGGCACAGCACCATTCCCATTTAAGCTGGAAACCTGCACTCCTCTGATGCTGGCCTGTCCCAGAAACACACTCCTTGAGCAATGTCTGGAAGTGGATGCTACTTTTCCTCTATGAATCCAGATGTTCGCTTCCACCCATCTTCCTCCCCATATAGAAACATCTCATCCCCTGCAATATGATGCAAATCCAACCCTGCCGAAATCCCTGCCAGCCTGTACAGCATTCCCAAGCATTTCTGTCTAGCCATCATCTTCCCAGGGCTCCAACAGATGTGCTGGCAAGCTCTGCAGGATGGTTCCCAAGGCAAAGCCCACATGGGCTTCTAGAGACTCAGGAAGCCACCAGGGGGCTGAGTGTTGGTCTGACAGCCCTGAAACCTCCAGGCTTGATGGACGTGGGTGTAAGCTGCCCTATGGGTGTATGACATGGGGGAAAAACCAGAGGACCTTCTTGGGGAGCAATCAGGCAGTGCTCACCTTTGATGTTTCTGGGTAGGTCCAAAGAGATCCTGGGAAAGATCCCCTCTCCTTTCAGGGAAATTTCTTCTGGCTCCAGGTGACCCACTTGGATCTGGAAAGTCCTGCAGAAGACTCCAGGCACTCCTGGCAGATAACAGACTTTCAGCACTTGCTCCTTGCCAGGTCCGATGTAACCCTGCAGGGTGCAGGAGAAGAGGGAGGGAATGCGCCAAAGAGGGTTTAGTGGAGGGATAGCTCAGATGATAGACACACTGAGAAAAGGCGGCAGGTTCTCAGATATAAGAAAATACCAGACAACACCGCCTTCTAGCTTTCTCATATCCAAAAGCTGAAGTCTCCTACACCAGGATGCAGTATGTCCTTCAGAGGGCTTGCAGGGATGCGTTCCCACATCTGTCTGTTTGTAGGACAGACCTGCAGACTGTCCTTGGCTCAGCATGAGCACAGCTCTTCTGCTAATGGTGTTTACCCTCAGCTAGCAAGAGCCCGACTGAATAAATAAAAGCTCTTTTACCAGCCACTATGGAAGATGAGTGAAGTGCCCACGCTCTCAGCAGGGCCAGCAGCTCCTGTCACAGCACATCAGCGGTTCCCAGGCTGGTGCCGAGGGGCCTGACCCCTTATTAATGACCCCAAGCAAACATCTCCTGCCTGTGCAGTTACACCAAGGGTGCACTATCCAAGACTCACGGTGACCTGCAAACATACATCTCTGGAAACGCAGGAGCAGAGACTAGGATGAGATCTAGGGAAGAAGGCGCTGCCAGGAAGGGGACCTCCTCTCCGCACTTCCAGAAGGGTCGTCCGAGCCCCAGGCTGGGCTCACGCCAGCCAGGTCAAGAGCAAACGCAAGCAGCCAGCAACACTGCTCTGAGTGACAGGACACAGCCGCAGCTTTCCTTGGCTCGCCCTCTGCATGTGAGGCTGGACCCTCACCTCCCTGCTCCCTTCCACGCTGCAGGGAGAAGCTGCTGAGTGGGATGGATCCTGCCACTTGGTCCCCTGCGCCCTTACTCCAGTGCACAACAGCTGCAGCGAAAGTGAGCCCCACTGAGCTGCTGGCACCGATGATGCTCTTACAGCAACAACTGCGCACATCCAAGCAGAGCTGTGTCTTTGGAAGCTTGCAGGAAGAGGGCATCAGCGTGTCATCCCTTATAGGAGACTGGCATGAGGAAACGGGAAAGCCATTTGGCTTCCTCTTCTCATTGCAAAAAGGGACATAGATAGGAACGCTGCTCCAGCTTGACGACACCGGCGTAGCACTGAGGAGCTGGGATGAGAGAGATATTCCTAGAGCAGCCCGCTCCTGCACACAGAGCTGCACCACCCGGTGACAGTGCGATGCCGCAAACTCTTCTCCTTCCCATTCCAGCCCTGCTCCTCCCTGGTCCCCTCACTGCCCCACAAAGCTGCTGCAGAGCAGCAAAGCTGGAGGAGTAAGGGACTGGTACAGGGGCTCTTTGAACTTCTGGCAAAGGAGCTTCATGCCCAAGCAAGAGAATATTTAAGTCTCACCTGGTTAGTGCTGGCAGGGGACAGGCAGGGACAAGGAATAAGTCCTATCTGATCACACAACCTGGGTAAGGTGACGTTCGGGAGAGCCTGCACTGTCCGGCTCCAGTGCCAGCACAACCGGAGAGCTCAGCAGCCGGGGTCCAGAGAGCCACCCAAGCACTCCTGCCTCCCGCAGTGGTTGCTGTATGATAGCAGAGCCACCCGCCAGCAAAGGCCACTAAGGGTGTCTATTAGGACTGCACTCATTTGACCTTCTCTGCCCCCAGCGGTAATTGCTTACAGCCCTGTCTCTCCTGGCTGCTTTTAGGGTTTTTATCTTCCCCCCCCCCCCCCCCCCCCCCCTTTTTTCCCTTTTGTTTTTTCCCCGTTTTTCCCCATACGCCCCTCCTGGGCAGCCTGACACAGGGCCAGGGTTAATCACTTGTGCCACCTCCGTACTCACCGTGCTGGGCATGACCAGGGGCACGCCAGGCAGCAGGCTCTCTGCAGTGGCCGCACTGGGGCTTAGCACCACGTAAGTGAATCCCAACTTCCCGCTGTTCTGCAGGGTGACCTCTGCTTCGGTGACTTTGTTAAACAGCTGGAAGAGAGGACAGAGGAGCGGGAAGTTACAGATACAGGTCTGCTGCTGGGAATCTCCTTCCACTTTCATTGGGTTGAAAACAAATGAACACAACATCGAAGTGGGGACCGCAGAGGAGATAGGGGCACTCAACTCTCCCGGGTTAACCTGGGGGACCCACAGCCACAGGGTACCTCTTAGCCCTATGTAAGAACAGATATTCATGGCAGCACACAGAGGTGCGACAACAACCACGTAAACATCAGCAATATATAAACCAGGGGATGCAAGCCCTCTGCACTTTAAGGTATGATCTAACAGCTAGCTGAAACAAAGAAGGAGGCATCAAGGCATTTCAGAAGAAAAGGCACCGCATGCAAGTATTTGCAAGCAAAAAGGGAGACAAACAGTGCAATACACACAGGGCCAACAGCTGGAAACATCTGTGGGGTTTTTAACTGAAGAGGAGTAAAGTGGGGATTATTCCAGGACATTCTCTCCAGCTACAGTGACTGGAAGCCCAAGTTAACTTCCTCCCTGGTTTATTTTGTTGATTAATCAAGAGCATTAAAAGAAAGCATCTCCTTAGACCTCAGGCTCTAGGAGCGGATCAGTGGATGGATGTCTCAGGGACGTGTCCCTCCGGAGATCACCACTGGGATTCTGCCTGCCCCAGAAGGCAGCATTAGTTACCTTGGAGAGGAGGAACTGCCAGCTGTGGGGAGGGGGGTGGAGACAGCCATCAAAAACTAGCTTGGGTGCAGGACATATCACTCAAAGGTTGTACTTCCAAGCCATACAGCCAACAAAGTAGCTGGGAAGAGGAGGGAGCCCTAGGCCTAGGTGGGCAGCAACCTGCCAGTGATGCTTTCAAGACAAGGACCTCTGCCAAGAGAAGTGTGTGGTACCTGCAGCCCACAGTTGATCTCTGTGATGTCTAGGAGGTAGTTGATGAGTGAAGCCTCCCCACTCAGCGCAATCTCATAGGTCGGGCCTCCCTCCACCCTGCACAGGGCCATGACATGGGCAACAATGTTTGTGTGGCCGAAGAAGGTGAACATGACCCGCTGGCTCTCACCCGGCTGCAGCACACCATACAGTGGCAGGATGTCGAAAACCTGGAGGTAGGGGAGGAGAGATTGAGATGTCAGGCATCAAAATCAATGCAGAAGAGCAGCTGTGGCTTGGAGCAGAAGACAGACTGGCTGGAGAGGCCTCTTCCTCAAACAAAGGCAAAAATCGTCCTCATCTCATCCTGCATCCATTCCACTTACCAGTGGAGGGACCATGGGAAAAATCTTCTCCTATCCTCACTAATTAATGCATTAATTGATACACTACATTAAAGTAATTTACGAGGTCTCCTGGGAGCAAGAAATTCTCTCTGCTGCAGAACTTGCCTTTAAAAACACCTTTTACTGCCTTCAGAAAAACGGGAGCCTTGGAGGTGAGAGCCCTTGGAGCTGGGGGGAGGACTCCAGGCCAGCTCATCTGCCTCCTGATGCTTTTCCCTCTCTCCTCGATCTGCACGCTGCTTACTCTCAAGATGCTACAGCAAAATCTGCTGCAGAAATTTCCTATCGACCACTTGATTAGTGACAAGATGGAGAATGCCCCCCATGGGTGCTGCACAGGCAACGTCCTCGGTCAGCCCTATGACACGTCCTGCATGGCCTCTCCAATGACCAGTCGCTTCAGCAGTGCTGTGTGATGTGCTTGGAGGGGTGTGAGGCCACTCTGTGAGCAGTGCCAAGGACCACCAGCAGGAGTGGGGACCACATAATTGCTTGCCACACTGGAAACGCAGAACTAAGAGATTTCTGCTTACCTCCTCCACTCCCAAGGCAAGGGGCTCTGCCTCCACGAACTGCATCAATTCCTTGATCCTCACTGGGCTCTGAGTCTCTGCAGCACCTCCCAGCTCTGCAGCAGTGGATGGCAGCAGCTGGAAAACAAGCACCATGGGCTGCAGTAAGCAGCTAGCTGGTCTGGGTGAGATCACTCTGCTGCAGGCTCCACAACCACCTCAAGCCAGGAGCAGCTGAGATGGGACCTGGGAGCAAATCAAGTATGAGTATGTCCATGCCATCAGTGGAGCATGAGTCCAAGCCCACCCACAGATGAGACATGGGCTCTGTCTGCACTTCCTACACGTGAGCTTGCACAAGGAAGGTTGGTGTGCCCAGCACTCAGTCCTGGCAGAGACCTTAAGGGCATTTTGCACCCTCGTGCCAGCCTGGCTTCACTCACTCCTGCCCAAGGAACACACTGAGAATGCCATGCCTGGACAGGTTAGGGTCTCCATGACAAAACTAGGAACACAGCTGCAAGTGAGGAGCATCAAAACCAGGAAAATAAGGGCTTAGAAAGTGCTTGGCACAGCTATTCCATTTCAGATGGTGCTTAGGTTTCATCTTGTGCACTCATCAGTACTGGAGAGCTGAGGACCTCTGCTGGGGTGTTCTCTCCAATGGCACCTTCTGAAGAAGGTAGCTGAGATGTTTTTGTCTTGCAGCAGCTGAGACCTGGCGTTAAACCTCAGAGGTACCATCTTTCAAAAGGAACCTTGTCCCTGGACTTCTGACCCCTATTTATAAATGAGGGCTTTGTGATTGCTCTTGAAGTTTAAGAATACCCGCTTCTTCACTAATGTGAAAAGCGCTTTGTGCTGTGGCCTTGACTTCAGCAAGTATATTTATGGGACATCTTCACACCTAATCAGAGGTTACATCTCCCTGGGAGAAAAAGCACTGAGGAGGGCAGAGTCCTCTCCTGTTTTGATGCTCTTTCTGTCATCTCCACATTTTCAAACATAGCAAAGCTTTGCCAAGCACATATTCCCCAAGATGCCAACCACACCTTTCCTGGGCCTGTGGTCTCCCACTTTCCCTGGGAGGTTGTATGGATATTGCCTTGATACAGTGACACAAGCCAAAGATGAAACTGCAATCCAGCTGTATCCTTTGAAGCAACTTTGGATCCTCCTTAACCACTTGTATTTCCCCGGTTTATTTGTGCATACATGGCAACAAAGCAAGAAATAAAGATTTCATGCTTCTATCCAAAAACATTCAGACATGGTATTCTTTACATCTACAGGGTATTGTTTCTTCTGATTCAGAAAAAGTGTGCAGCTGTAACATTAAAACTGCCAATATTTGGATGTGAGCAGGTGCAACTCCTCTCCTTGAACTTAATGCCAACGCTGGTGCTTTCAGAATCTCTCGTGCTCTCTTACATCCTTTTTTATTGCCCCGGGAGCAGCCTCTGTCCCACACAATGCAGAACAAGGTGCCAGCTCCCGCAAGTACCAAGGTCAAGCTCCAAAGCAGCGAGGTTCACCAGAAAGGTCAGCAGATTCAAGGCCATTTTCAAAGCCAGGCAGAAGAGACAGTGACTTTGTCTGCAAAGCCTTGTTTTATAAAAAGATGGCTCTGTGGCCATCGCTGCAATACCAGGTCTTGGGAAAGGCGGAGGCGTGAAAATGAGTGGCTTTAGTTGGGGCTGAGAAGGTGGTACAGGGAGATCAGTACTTGGCATGGCTTGATACAGGAAAGAAACTGGAAGCCTTCACGTCATGATGGAGATGAATACCTCGTTTAACGTAAAAAAATCAAACCACACAAACCAAAACAAAAAATACCAAACCCAATGTAGGTCAGGAGAATCTGAATGGGCTTCTCCAAGCAAAACTATCCTATTTCTCCCTCCCCGGAAGCCCCGTGTCCAGCTGCTGGCCCTGCTGCCAGGGTGTGTGACAGCAGGGCAGCAAAAAGGGAGGTTGGCACAAGCACAGCTTTTTGGTGGCAAGCTGAGGGAGGCAATGTAAGTGGAAGGCGCACAAGAATATCTACCTTTGCCTCCAGGGAGTCATCTGCATCTGCTGGCTCTTGGGCAGGATCACCTGCAGCTCCCAGGGCTTCGGCTGGCTCCTCCGCACCCCTATCCCTGGAGCTGCTCTCTACAGACAACAAGCGCACCAATTGGGCTCCCTCCTCCTTTGGCAGTTGGGGTTTGATGAAAACCTTAGGTGCTGGAGGGCTGAACCTGGAAAATAACATAACTTTGGTCATGGACCTGCAGTGGGAGGGATGGAAGTCCGCATGAGCAGCTACTCAGCAGGGTGCGGCCCCTGGTGGTGTGAGGTCAGTAATGGGTCTCAGCCAGCAGCTCCAAAACCAAGATGGAGCAGGTCAATGCTTGGGGCTGCCCAGGGATGACGTGCCTCGCTGCTGGTGTAGCAGCGGTGCAGGCAGCTGTTTGCAAGGAGAAACAGAAGAGGATCGAGGCAAAAAGCGCAGCGGGAAAGGAAAAGACAAACTGTGGGAAGAGGCAAGGCTGACATGCAAAGGGGCAGATGCAAGGAGCGATGAGCCAGTACAGACCCACCAGCACCCTCTCGAAAGCACCCACCCCTGCGGATCGTGCCTTCCCCACCTCGAGGGCCAAAGTGAGGAATTCTGCAGCTCTACTATGTATTTATCCCAAATATCTCTCCTGACAATTACCTGCAGGTCAGTACAAGCAAGTGGTGATGCTGGTGGCTTTCTCTAAGTGTGATCAGGCAGGAGCAGGGCTGGAGCCCACAGCCTGCTGTGCCCTGACCCCCCCCCCCCCCCCCCCCCGAACCCAGCATCAGCCAGGGTTGCCCACAGAGCCCACCGTGGGACATCCTCAAACACACAAGGAAACATGGAAAGAGGCTGAACATGACGCCAGGCAGAGACTCACAATTAAACAGCCCATTGATCCCTGATGAGCGCCAAAGCAGCAGTGATTAGTACTTCGGGGAAGGAAGCTTTAGTCATTTTCAATCAATATACTTGATGACAAGATTCAGCTCCCTGCTGTGCCACAGGTATTCCCTGGTCGCAAAACAACAGCTCTAACTGCACCTCATGCTAAAAGGGCAGCAGCTCTGCTGAAACAAGGTTGTAACGGATGCAGCGCTTGCCTAATGGTGTGATTACCTTCCCAGCAGTTTCTAAAGGCAAACTGAGGACCAATTTGGCAAATGATTCAGCAAAGCAGTTTAACAGCTCGTTTTACGAACAGGGATGAGTTCATAGGTTAACCAACATCTGCCAGTAAAAAGTATATGGTTTAACATTTTCCATTATTCCCAGGTGACTCAGATTATGTTCCCCTGTTTTAAGTCACAGTGGGTGCTCAGCGTAACTCTGCTCCTATTTATAATCCCACATGGAGGGACACACTTCAACCATGCCTGCCTGTCACCGTGCCTATTTGGAAGTGTTCCCCGTAGGCAAATGAGGCAGATTTTTTACAGCAACCTGGATGCTTCATTCCCAGCTGCAAATTCGATGCCTTTAATGATGTGCTCCCAAATGAGTATTTGTCTTTACCTTTGTAGCTTATTACCTAAGGCTGGTTTTCATTTCTGGACTAGAGGCTCTGCTCTTCATAACCCTCAAGAGATCCCACCTGACTTGTCCTTCCTACAACCACATACAAGAACAAGGCTTGGCCCAGGTGAGCTCCTCCGCAGCCCTCCCTCTGCCTGCTGCTGGGATCCCACAGGTGACCTTGAGCCAGACCACCATCCACATGGAAGAACAAACCAGGACTGGAGAGGACAAAGGCGTTGACTTGCCCCTGCAGAGCATTACCCAACTCCAGTCCCATCTGTGCAACCTTCGCTCCTCTCAGCTGAGGTACCTTAATATGTGTTGGGGTGCGCTGATGGACGATCAAACTGCTCAACACCCTCCAGCAGCCGCTAACTCAGGCATCTGCATAAGGATGAAATAAATCCAGCTCTGCTGCGACAACAGTGCCTCTGGGCAACCTGCACCTGAATGCTACCCACCCCCAGTGACAAGGGACATGCCTGCAGTGTAGGGGTACAAACATCCAGGGCCAGGAGCGCCTTGAAGCCCTCCAGCTGCACACCAGTCCACACACCAGTTCAGTGCATGAGTCTGGCCATCGTCACGATAGCCATCCCAAAACTGCTAAGCTGTGATCCATCCTAGAGAAGAAATGAAAGCACAGCTCTTGGAGCTGCTTGTGATAAATACTGCAGGTTAATAACAGCTCCTGAAGGAGAGGTAAACCCCTGAGATGGAAAAATCCATAATCATTTATTAAATTACCTTTAGTTTTATAGAATGGTTTGAGGCAACTTCATGGGAGAGCGGTGCCTAGACAACAACAATATTTTTCACTCTAAAGTAGAAGTCCTCTGGGACCCGGTGCTGGGAGATGATGTGATTAGCGAGTCCTGCTGCGGAGAAGCACAGAGCACAGCAAGGGACTTTTTTTCCAGTAGGGGAAAGTCAAAATGAATAACGGGAAGTACGACACGAAAAGGAAGGGAGTGAGGAACCCAAGGTGCCGACAGAAAGTGGACCCCTGGGACAAGAAATCTTCCTGGCGCTGAAGGAAAGGGGGTTGTCTTAGAAAATGAGAAGGAAGGGGAAGATAACAAGATGTTCATGCCCAGGTTTCAGGCAGCTCTTTCTTCTGATGTGAATCAGGACTTTCTGGGCATCCTCCAGCACCTTCAGGCCAAGGTTGTGCATGCAGGGAGGAAGCTGAGGAGCAGAAAGCAGTTCCTCCACCTGCAGAGAGGACCTATCCCAAACCAGGGGGGCCAAAAGGCTACAGATGTGCCTCTACCAGCACCATAGAGCTGAGACAAGGGGCCTCCCAGCATAAGCAGGTCAGCCTGGAGCTGGAGGGGCTGAAAGCAAGGTGTTAACTCCCTCTGAGTCTGTCTCACCCAACCTGGCCACCCCTCAGATGGGACAAAATGCATCCAGGAATTAACAGTGGGGATTTAATGGCAGCACAGGCAGATTGACACCAGGGAGAGAGAAGTCCTTCCTGCTAGGGCCAGGACAACCTTGTGCCACCCACTGTCCCCAACCTCCAAGATGTTAGAAAAAAAAAAAAAAAAAAAAATCTCATCCTGTCTCCTGGTTTCTGAGCCTGCCAGGGACATAGCTTCACACTGCTTCCCTCACCCACCTCCCAGAATAGAGGAGCTAGAAATTACACCGCTTCTGCAAACTCTGTGTGAAGATTCACACAAGATGACGTGACCCCTCCAGCTCAGGCTGTGTGAGAGCCGGCAGCATCAGGACAGTCACCCCAAAACTGTAACAGGAATGCCCGAGGTGCCTGCAGCCCCTGCCAGCACCAGGGACATGTGCCAGAAGCCACCACCCCTTCGCATTAAATGCAACGGTTTTAACAGTGCTGGTGCATGGTACCCACACGCGGAGCACCCTTGCCTGGCCCTGCACCCATTAGGCACAGCCAGGGCACCAGGTGAAAACTAGCCTCCCAGCAAAGCATGAGCTCTTTTCCGGTCATCCCAGTGTTCAGCACCAGAGACCGCATGCCCATGAGGCATCTAAACAGGCTTACAGGCCCCTGCAATGCCCTTTTATTTCTCCTTCAGGCCATCAGATGCATATTAAAAAGGCACTTCGGAGAAAGCCACAGACAGCTCAAGGGTGTTTGCAACTGAAAGCAAAATAATACAATCACAGAATGGCTTGGGTTGGAAGAGACCTTAAAGATCATCCAGTTCCAACCCCCCTGTCACGGGCAGAGACACTTCCCACTAGACCTGGTTGCTCAAAGCCCCATCCAACCTGGCCTTGAACACCTCCAGGAATGGGGCAGCCACAGCTTCTCTGGGCAACCTGGGCCAGTGTCTCTCCACCCTCACAGTCAAGAATTTCCTCCTCATATCTCATCTAAATCTCCCCTCTTTCAGTTTGAAACTGTTCCCCCTTGTCCTATGGCTCCACTCCCTGATCCAGAGTCCCTCCCCAGCTTTTCTGGAGCCCCTTAAGGGACTGGAAGGGGCTCTAAGGTCTCCCCGGAGCCTTCACTTCTCCAGGCTGAACAACCCCAACTCTCTCAGCCTGTCCTCACAGCAGAGGCGCTCCAGCCCCCTGATCATCTTCGTGGCCTCCTCTGGACCCGCTCCAACAGGTCCATGTTCTTCTTATGCTGGGAACCCCAGAGCTGGAGGCAGCACTGCAGGGGGGTCTCACCAGAGCGGAGCAGAGGGGCAGAATCCCCTCTCTTATCCTGCTGGCCACGCTGCTGGGGATGCAGCCCAGGATGCAGGTGGCTTTCTGGGCTGACAGCACACATTGCCAGCTCATGTTGAGCTTCTTATCCACCAACATTCCCAAGTCCTTCTCCTCAGGACTGCTCTCCATCCATTCTCTGCCCAGCCTGGATTTGTCCAGAAGTAAACCGAAAACCTTCGCAGTACACTGTGTGGGAACACTGGGCTTGAGCTGGGCCACCTGTCCAGCAGCTGAGGAAGGCGGTGGCGATAGTTTGCCCTCACCAATAGTGACTATTAAACTGCATTTTGTCCAAATGGCCCTGAAGCTTATTTCTTTGCTAGAATAAATTCCTCTGCTGTTTTAAGGTTTGTGTATTTACTGAACCACCCATTGAAATTCAGACCAGGCAGCAAAGAGACAGAGAAGAGAAGCAACGTGGCTGCAGTGAGATCCGACACCTCCAGCTTCTGCACACGCTGGAAATGATTAAGCTGGATTTGGTGTTCATCTGAATGCAGCGAGCGGTCCTGGGGATGTCCCACTGTGACCAAGTATTAACTAACTTGGGGTTAACATGCCGTTGTAACGGCCACTTACTTATTCGAGTCAAAAAACCCGTCAGTTTTGAGAGATGAGGGAGAATTTTGATTTCTTGTTTGAAAGCAGAAATTGTGTAGGAATGGCTTGCAGGGCTGTGACTACTGAAAAGAACTGAAGACAAGTTATAGCCCTAGAAGAAGACTCCACTGACTTTACGGGAATTATTCTGACTTACACTGATTTTACAAACAGCAAAGCGTTACTCATTAGGTCATCTCCTTCCTCATGCTTTGCACATCAGCCAGGTGATTTATAGGCATCAGAGGAGGTGGTAGGAAGCTCTCGATTCTCTATCAGACAGAAAAATGCTTCTCAATCAGACTCTGGCCACAAGTCCCTCCAAACAAATCAGTAGCTCCAATGATAAATACAATTTGTAGTCTTTGTTCAAAATTAAATAAGCCCTGAAAGCTGTAATCTGGAGATGCTGTTTAAAGTCATCAGCATCAATTACAATCTTACCAGCGACTTCAAAAATTGGCTCTGCAAACAGATGACCATATTGACTCCCATAACCACCAGCAAAGGAGGAGAGATGTGCTCCAGCCATCTTTGTGGCAGGGATCTGAACGTTCACCATTTTAAGGTGTCTTCATGGGGGCAAGCCTGAGAGCTTGACAAACCACAAAGGGTATGGCTGCAAGGGTTAGAAACGTGAGGAAGCAGGGGGGAGCCAGAGAACTGGTTGAGCGTGACCAGCTGAGAGTAGTCGGCTGGTCCCAGGTGTGTTAGCCAGGCAAGCAGAAGGCTCCCAGCCATGGGAAGAGAGATACTCTTGATCTATCCTCTCCTTAGGGTAAAGGCTGCAGGAGACCAAAGCCGGATCCCAACAAGTTTGTGAAAGGGACGAACAGGACACAGCTTGAGATGGTAGAGAACAGGCTGGGTGGGCTTGGCAGGCCAGCTTCACCCTACAAGATGCCAAAAAGCAGCTCAAGCCTGAGCTGAGGCATCCCGAGGTTTGAGGACCAGTGTGTACCTGGGGTCTTCTGCCCACCATCTAGTATCGCTGTCCCTCCAGGGTGCCAAGAGCAGAGCAAGGAGAAGGAGGGAGATGAAATGAACAGACCACATCCTGAAGTCCTCACATCGTTGCTTGTCTCAACTGCTTCTGCTGAACCCCAGAACGTGTCTCCACCAGCCCATGCTCACACAGGCTGCCCAGCACATCCAGGGTGGGCAGCGATGCCACAGCCCAGTGCACTCTCCCAGCGGGACTCTGCAGTGGATCACCACGGGGAAAGGCAGAAGAAGGGAAAGCAGCAACGATAACAAACACAGAAGAAAAAACAAACAAAAAAGCCCCAGTTTAATACACTTCCTCGGGCCACATCCCCCCCAAAAAAATCAATCAGACAGACGCTGAAGCTCCACCCTGCTGAGTATGCTGGCATCGCCATCCATCCTCTGCCCAGAAGGAGCAGGGCTTGTCACACCAGCAGAAGTCACGGATTTAAGGCTGTGCATGGCTTTTACCCTGATTTATATGGCTGGTGCCAGTGGCTGGTTAAACATTGCTGCTGAGTTATTATTAAAGATCACTCACATAATACAACATAATTACGCCTTGCTTTACCGAGAGCAAGGCAGACACGGCTCCTGGCAACATGCTCACAGCCCCACTGAGCTCCTGGGGACAGGGCGAGGGATGACCAGACAGGATTGGCCTGGTCCAGGCAACATTGGGGACAGCTGGGGACAAGTGTGGGGCAATGGAAGCAAGTGGGTGAGGGAGAGGGGACAGCTACCACCGAAGAGGAAGCAAGCAAAGCAAGCTCACAGTTGGGAATGTTTCCCACGGAGGAGAAAGATGACTCTCCCGAGGGCAGAGACGCTGAAAAG
Source organism: Burhinus oedicnemus (assembly GCA_008921705.1). Classification (NCBI taxonomy): domain Eukaryota; kingdom Metazoa; phylum Chordata; class Aves; order Charadriiformes; family Burhinidae; genus Burhinus; species Burhinus oedicnemus. The sequence goes on from VFFE01006925.1 coordinate 920,779, forward strand.
GCGGCATTAATTGAGTTAGGTGCTCTCAAAAATGTATGGCATGCCAGCTGGCCCAGAAGGACCCTTGGAGTGCACAACCCCCTGGGGACTCCTGTCTCCCTCTGTTATGCTAAGCGGAGGGTAAGGAATAAATCAATCCTTCTCGCACCATCCCACGCCACTAACTCTGAGGTGGGCATCTCATTGGGGTTGCCTGACTCTTGGCAGAGCCCCGTTAAATCTCCCTGGGAGCTGAAGTCCTCTCCAAGCTGCTGCACTGTAGAGACCTAAAGGTTTCTTTGCCCCCGGCTGCCTCCCTCTCCAAGTCAGGAGATACAGATTTATGGTAATACAGCCCTAATGTCTCAAAGTTCTCACCTGGGCTGTTCGAACACAGCATCCATACTCTCTCAACCCAATTGCTCCTTGTTCTCAGAGTTGGCAAAGACAATCCACCTGGTTCTGTGAGCAGCACGACCATCAATGCTCCTGCACAGCCACAAGGGCAGTAGTAACTGCAGCTCTGCGCTTGGCAGCTATTTGCAGGGTTGAAGAGTTGGGCCAGCTGGATGAGAGATGATTTTTTATTTTTTTTTTAAAAAAAAAAACAAAAAAACAGGGTCATTTAACAGTCTTTCACAGCGCAGGGCAGCTCCTTACCTAGAGCCCCCAGAGCTGGTGGCCGTGGCAGCACTCCCACCCACCCCCAGCAAAGGCAGGATCTCAGCCCAGGTAGGCAGAGCTCATGCCCCGTAAGCATCACCAGCAAAGAAACCATCGGGGGACCAAAGTATTGGCTTTGGCTAGTTGGCTTTTAGAAGAACAGCAAGCACTGCTTCTGCCTCACTCTGGGATAATCTCCTGCCTCGCCTGGGATACAGCAGGGAAACAGAGCACAGAGCACTGGCACGTATGGGGCAGATCCCACCCTTTCTGAAAAAGAAATACATGATGATGTCTTAGGAAACGATCTCCATGACTGGTACTCTCCTCACCTGCCTTAAACCAGCCCATGAGCAGCAAGGGATCCAAAACCCACTCAAAACTCCTGCTGTCCATCCACCATCACAGTATCAGCCTCTCAAGGGGAAAAGAGTGGCTGTACAGAAGGACAAGCACTGGTTTTCACTGTCATGTGAGCATCCAGCCTCACACAGGACAAAATCCTTGTTCTCTGGAAGGGTTTTTGCTGTGAATCCCTGTCTTGGCAGCAGCCAGCTCAGGGCTGAAGATGGAACCGGCAGGAGAGCCGGGCTCTCCATCATCTCTGCACTAGGGTGCACCTTGGACTAGAAGGAATCAGCACAGAAAAAGTCCCTAGTGCAGGCGTACAACCGAAAACATGTGAAGATTTGGCACCTGGATTCAAATTTGGCTTAAGCCCCTTCTTGAGAGTTTAAAGATTTCTCAGCTACCCTCTGAAGACAAGGATGCACTAAAGGGCATGGCGATACTAGAAACGACACCCTTGGACAGAGCGATGCCAGTGGGTTCAGATGGATTTTCCCCTTTGGGAAAGCTGTTTGATGCACAGTTTGCAGGAAGCAGGAAAAGAGTGAAGGGTGAGAAACAGCTGGAGAAATTAAGAGAAATGAGGTCTGGAAAATTATGTCACCTTACTCATCATTGCCACATGCAGTGACAGCAGGTCAGCAAATAAACAGGAGTAAATAGCTTATCCTGCCACCCAGATTTCATCTGACAGCTTCCCTACTCAGTGCTCTGCCAGAGAGACAAAGTGGAAGTCACAGCAGTGGCTCCTGAATCGATGCTCTTGCTCTGCCTCAGCCAGGCAGTGAGCTGTTCCCACAGACCAAAAAGAAAAAATTAATTAAAAAAAAAATATCAACATTTTGTTTCATAAGCAGTAAAGCTCTGCAGAGATGGGCCTTGAGCAGCAGCCCAGAGGGAATTAAAGCACGAGCCACCCAGGCAGCACAGGCGTAATGGCATTTATAGGCAGAAGGATGCTGTTTGCAGTGCAAATGTACCTCAGGTTCCCACTGTGTGCCTTGGGTAATGACCATGTTCAGATGTTCAGAAAGCAAAGAAAGGAGTCATCTGCTCCCCAGGTTTGCTAGCTGAACATCGTTGGCAGCCAAAAAGAAGTCATCTTCCAGCCAGCGTTTGCTGACCAGCTATAAAACCAGAAGGCAACCCCCATCCAACTGCAGCCTGGTCGAGGTGCAGATGACGCATGGACATCTCCTACGCTTTGTCCTGATGGCACAGGACAAAGCCAGGGAGACAGTCAGCTGCCTGACAGCACCTTGGGTGGGATATGCAGTGCTTTTCACCCAAGCAATGCTTTCTCCTTCACCTCAATCCACTCCTCCAACACCCTGGGGCTGGCTCCCCAGTTCACCAAGGCAAATGAAAGCTCTCGGGGTCTGCCACCCTTGTGCAAAGGAGGCGGCTGAGCCTCAGAAAACCCAAGGTGTAATAGATAAAGCAATTCCCACACAGCCACTCTAGGCACCAACGTCCCTGGCAAGGGCCCAGGTATGTGACAGCATAATTGGTGGTCAGAAGCCCCGGCACCACAGAAGCCATCTCAGACCCGCAGCTTCCCAGCAAATGACCTGGGAAAAAGGAGTGTTGTGCTGGAAGGCAGAGAGGTGGAGGATGCACAGTGTGGGTCACCATGCTGAAGGGGAAGATAGAGGAGAGAAGCTTAGAGGCATGCTGCAAATGGGAAATCATCACCCCCCCACCTCCTGTCCTGGTAAAGCATCACTGTACCACACCTAGTATCCGGTTTATGTCTCTATTATAGACTTGGTAACAACATGTGCTCACTTAAGTCCTGGCTCCAAACCCCTCCTTGATGCTCACTGTCTTTACTTTTCCATCGTTTCTGGGGGGGCAAAGGTCACAAATTTCCCCAAGTCTCCTTTGCTTCAGTTCCCCAGTGCCTCCGTCCATGAGTACAGAGCCTCTCCGTAAGCCCTTCATGCCAGCTGGACTGCCACCCCAGAAGTGACACCTGCCCAGCACCCAGTCCTTGCTCTCACAGACTCCATCTCCGAGAAATAAGAGGCCCCTTCTCCGTGACACCCAGCAAACCACTTCTCCACTGCTGCCAAAGCCCACACAGCTGCAGGATGCCCTCAGCAGCACATCTCCATCAGAACTCAGCCCTCCTAAGTTACCAATGGGATTTAAGCAGGAAAAGTAGCAACCACAGGGCTACCAAAGTCCCAAACGTACCATCCCAAGGAGCTGACAGCACTGGGGCGTGAGAAGGGGGTACACTCTACTGTCCCTCATCTGAGACTCCCCAGCATCAGGGTCACAGTGGATATATGCATTTCTGATGTGTATTCCCACTGCTCATGTTGCTGCCTCTTCCCTCCCGTGGCTGACAGAGCACTGCTGTCAAGATTTTTGCCTTGCCCCGTTTTTCACTGTCTGCATTTTCCATTTCTTCCCTGTTATAAAAACAACAAAGCAAAAAACCCATCAAATATAACACAGAATTGGGGTGGGTTTTGGTCAGTAACAAGACTGGGATGTGGCTTGCAGGGTCCCTGCAGCACAGCCTGCCAGGGGACATGGCAGGAGAGAGGGCAGAGGCACAAGAAATTATTAATGCTATAGAAAGACCCACTTGGGAAGAGAAAGGCTCCCAGTTTCTTCAAAACGAATTGGTCGAGAAAATCCTGGATGGAAAGTCATCTTCTACATGTTTAGCTCAACAAACCCTTTCCCCAGAGAATCTACTGGCGAGTCATTACGCTGGATTTGTAGCCAAGAAGTCCCCACTCTCCAGAGACGACGGATCAACACACAGAAGGGTTTTGACACGTGCCACGGAGGTGCAGAGCTCCCTGCTGATCCGTCCTGGCACACAGACTGCTCTGCATGTGTTAGCTCTGTCCCAGGGAGGGAACATGTCTTGCATGAAGGGGACAAAGAGATGATGCAGGAACAGTAGTGCTCAAGGTAAATGACAAGGCATGGATCCTTAATAAAGGATGAAAACTCTAGAGAACTGTTAAGTTTGAGGATGACCCTTTGGCAGCCTTCGTCACAGGTCTCTAAGGAAATCCTTGTCTGTCCTTTGGATTTAATGTCTTCCTTTTGATGGGAATCCCTAACAAAGTCAAGCAGCTGGATTTGTCCCCCCTTAGAAAGGGGGACAAATCAGTCTTTCAAGAAGGAACCTTTAAGGTAAGAAATATGATGAAGTGTTTGAATTTGGCTCCGTATTTACAATCTCCTGCTGGGCGACTCTGGAGATCCATTCCAATGCTGCAGAAAACATCATTGCGCTGCAAAGGCTTAACTCGGCTTTGAGCTATTGAAGGTCCAAGGGGTGAGGACAGCCTGTTCTCAGTCTATCTCTAACCACGTAGGTCTAGAAGTAGAGTAACCATGACAGCTTTATGGCTCAGCAGTGCCAGAGAGTCGGGGAGAGCTGGGCATGTCCAACCACACAGCAAAGGTTGGATTGCGTTGCTTATGTGATTGCTCTGCTCAAAGTAGCGACAGTGACTAAAGAGTAAGGAGGAAAAAATGCGTTGAACAATTAGAAGGAAAAAAAAAAAAAAAAAAAAAAAAAAAAAAAAAAAAAAGGAGATTTAAGCACATAGAGTCTTGTCCAGGCAGAGAAACAACATTTTTCTCTCCTGGACAAAATAAATGTGTGTGTCTGACTGGTACTGGGAGTCTCTGATGACAGGCTCCAGCAAGGTTAGATGCATGAATGGTTAAATTCTATTGATCTCACTTTCATGAGACCTGATGTTTGATTCCCTTGATGTCAGACTGAGTCAGTTTGATCTGATAATTTAGAATACCAATGGTGCTTAATGTGGACCAGAAATAATATCTGACATGCTGCCCTTCTGTTGGGCTCTTAATGAACAATTTGAGGTGTTAATAGCTTGGAAACCATCTTCATTTCCAGCTCTGCCACAGAGGATCACATGGTATCTGCTGAGGGACCCAGAGAGAGTACATTACTGCTTAATTAACATGCAGAGCAGAAAAGGGAGCTGTCAGAACGTCCACAGTGTTAACAAGCCAGCAAAGGGGCTATGCCAACCCCTTTAGAGCAGAGGCTGCCATCCTGCCAAATGCTCAGGACCCTCAATTCCTACCAACTCAGCAGAGTTGGGTGACTCAGCATCCGCAGGAAGAACGAGCACCTGCAGGCTCAGGTCCAGCAAAGCCAATTTAGGTGGAGACGGGGTAATTAAAAGCTGAAAACTGATTCAGCATTCACATTTCCAAAAGCCTAAATTGGTTCTAAAAAAAAAACAAAAAAAAAAACAACAGTAAAGATAAACAGGCAACCAGCCAACAAGTGGCCCCAGAGGAAATTAATTCCACACAGGCTTCGCTGTAAAGTGCTTGTTTCTCTGTTATTATAAAATATATGTATTGTTCTATCATCAAAATTAGATTTTCCCTTTAGCTTGTAATTAAACTCTAATCTAATTTACCAGGAGATGACAGGGTCCCCTCCAAGCAGAGCTTACAGCCCTGCTCCGCTTTCCCTGCCCACCCCCCTCCCCCTGCTTTTGCAGACTTTCCTTTGCATTTTAGGGTCTGGTCTTGGAGGCGCCATGCATCAAGAAGGACTGCACGAAAGACTTGTTACTTGGTAGGACCTAGCTGTGAATGGGGTACCCCAGTGCCCAGGTCTTCTCCCCCAAGCCCTCCTCAGAGCAACAGCTAATTTCCAGTTCCAAATAAGTCGCCTCCTCCGAGCAAGATCCCAATTCCCCAACCAAAACTGTTTATTGGTGATTTCTATTATATGCACTTCCACGCACAATGGTTAACTTTGCTCAGTTTCCTAGGGCATTATGGAAAAACCATTTGCTGCTGTAATTAAAACTAACCAGACTAGACTTTTGTACTATGCAGAGAGGCCACTGCGGGAAGAATAGCGATAAATGTGTTTATAGATGTGCTCCAGCATGACTGCAAGACTGCTCTTGGGCTTGGAAACCCAAGGCCAGCGCTGGATGGCCCTGCTCCCCAGGGATGCTCAGACAGGTGCTCCCACCAGCATCTACAGCTATACCCAAAACCACAGCAGAACCTGCCATTTTGCTGTAAAACACTAAATAGCTGTTCCGTGAATGTGACATGCAGTTTAACAGATGGAAACTCACTTCACCAAGGCAGTGTTTGCCTCAGGACATGATGGTCTAAGAAAGCAGCTTTCCACACCAGCTTTCCTTCCCAGGGGAAGCAGTATGAGGGCTATAGCAAAGCAGCAGCAAGAGACTGGGACAGTAGCATGGCATTCCGGTGGCAGTGCCCGTGTAGGTTCTTAGTATGAAATGACAACAAATAGGGTTGGCAGGGAGGTCACGTTATATATCTGCTTGTCCCAGTCGCTAAGCATGGGCTTTGTAGCTCCAGAAATAAAGCAGGACTCTAGGTTATAGGCTATGCAAAAAATGTTGGTAGTATCTTACAGCCCCAGCTTTGCTGGAGAACATGGTGTCCTTCCCAGCATCAAATTGGTGGAGATCGCCTACTCCCTGACCATCTACCCTCTGACCACAGCTGGTAGGTGTTATTTCCACAAGGGAAAGTTGAAAGCAATTTGTCAGATCCCAGGCAAACAGCCTTGGTCTTTGGAAAGCAGAAACAGGACACCAGGAAGGAGGAGAGCTTCCAGTAGAAGGCAAAGGCACACATACCTCATCTGGCTCACATGGCTGTCTGTCAGGAATGCCCAGTGGTACTGGACAAGAAGCGGGCTGCAGTTGGTCATCTTGATGTAACGCACGTCTTCAGTGTCATTCAAGATGCAACCAAAGTCCACAACCATGGTCTGGATATGGAGATTCGGAAAGTAGACTTCTCCCCGAATGGTGACCTGCTCCTCATGAGGATGCTCAAGAAACTGTATCTTCAGAGCCTTCTCTACTACCCGGATACTCAAATCCTCTTCATAAGCAGGGTTAAATCTGATGGAGAGATGAAGTTCCTCCCCTACCTGCAGCTTCATGGGCTGCAAGGAGATAAAGAGTATTAATCACCAGTGTGATCAAGTCGCAAGGTCTGACATCATGAAACCTGTAAATGTTCAAAGTGTGACCCCAACGTAGGCTTCTCAGTTCATCATTTTCTTCACAGTGTATGCATGATTGCAAACACCACAACACTCTTGTCTAAGACCATCTTAGGCTCATGTCTCTGTGCACTCCATCAATATGAGAGGGAAATAAGTGTTGTTCTGCTGAATTCTGGACCTACAAAGGCTATATGCTAAATACGCAAGCAAATAAGCACTCTGGCACGCCAGGGCCTTTTGCCCTGACTCTAGAGGAACTCCTTTATCCTCACAGCACAGGCAAAACAGCATTGCGGCCTCACCCTTGCAGGGGCTAGTCACTGGCACAGCACAGAAGTGGTGGCCATGCATACAACACCACATATTTAGCAGAGTCCATGTCCAACACCTTTTACCGACAACGGGGCAGGCGCCTGACAGAGGCTGGAGGAGCATCCTCAGCCTTCAGGAAAGCAGGGCTGCCCTTGAAGAGAGCAAGCTGCTGCTCTTCAGGTTATCTGAGAATGGCTGCTGGAGGGCTGGGATGGCTTCCAAGAGACACCTTTACTACATGGCTTGCCCAGACCTAGTTGCCTGCTCCTCTCTCCTCATGTCTTGAAGCCAGGATGTGTTTCTCCAATTCAGATGGTATTTTGTTTCGGATCTGATTTAGTTCAGACCAGTCTACTGCTGACTCTAAAGAACTAACTTCTCTACTGCAGGATGTCCCAACAGAAACGCACCACCACACTGCTCCCTCTTCAAACCCCACCAGCAGGAAGGTCCACGGCTGCTCACCTGAATGTCTGCAGGGAGGGGCTGCTGGTCTGCACCGCAGATTAAGAAGGGTTGCTCTAAGGCCAGGACAATGCTGAGTGGCAGGGAGGAGATGTTTTTTAAAGAAAGAGGCTTGTACTGAAGAGTTAGGACATCACTGGGTTGCTACAGAAAGAGGAGACAAGGAAAAAAAGCAGCCTGAAGTGGCCATGGACCTCCTTCCCTTTGATGCATTTCACATTTTTCAACCCCAAAAGTGCATACATCTCTATTTACTATTTTTATTAGTTTCCACCCTTTTAGAAGGTTTTTCTCTAAGTATATCAGATGTTTTTCATGTTTAGAAGCTACAGCATCTCCCAGGGAAAATGGTCTCACATGCAGATGAGAGAATAGGAGCCCGAGAGGAGGCAGCTGCTTGCACAAGATCAAACCCAGAAAGTTTGTCTCCGGTTTTGTATCCCGTCTTGGGCAGAATGGCCCAAGACGTTTTTCACTCACACACAGTAATTTCTTATAACCGTATCAGCCCTAGTAGCCTCATGAAAGCAGTAAGACTAGTCAGAGGAGAAAAGCAAGCAGGATTTGGCCTGTAGTGGAGAGCCTGCAGTAGCCTAAGGTTAGCTTTGAACATTTACATGCACATACAGCCAGCTAGAAACCTCGGCAGTTCATTTGCAATGTGCCTATTGCTGCCCCTGCTACAACGACAAGGTGTCTGGAGTTTCAAAGCTAAGCTAAGCCCAGCCTAAACAATTTCTTCCTGTTTATGCATTGCTTTGGGCTTCCTGCATGGTTTATACAAAATAGACACTGTTTGGGAAATCACTTCTGGGTGTAGTGATATCAAACAGCCACAGTGTCATAGCACTCGATAAATCGGAGTGCATGGCATCAAGCAGACCACAGGCAGACATCAGGGAGAGCTGGAAAAGCTTCTAATTAAATCTGAACTGCCTGCTCGCAGCATTTTGTGCGTCTCTGGAAACCTGGGAATCAGAGGAGAGACCTGAAAACACAGAAACTAAATAATGAAATATCTTCTCTTTTTCAGACACCTCATAGGAGAGGGAAAGATGATGCAGGAGTCAGAATCCAGAGACTAAAGGGCACCTGCTTTGCATTGGTGTTATCACCACTGCAGCTGAAAGACATCTGTGGGTCCTTTGAAGAAGGTGACGCTTAGGGAAATGCGAAGAGCTAGCATCCATACCAACAGCAGAGAAGGCAAAGAGATGAGAGATGGTGGTTTTTCCTCATCAGCCTGAGGAATTGACAGCAATCTCAGTTTTTCTCAGCTTCCCTACAGGATCGGTGTTCAGACTTCACTGTGCCTTGGAGGATCCTCAAAAACCTCCCTTTATACTGAGTACAGAAACTGATGTCCCTCTGGAAGTGGCCATGATCCCCTCTCAGTGGAGCAGCTGTAATCTCAATTTTACTTCGGTGAAGTTAAAAAACAGTCCCATCTTTAAAAACATCCTCACTTACTTTATGAAGCACCTCAGGAAGGGTAAGGAGAGGGTTTAGCATCACTCAGCACTCCCACCTGCGGCCCCAGCACATGAGGTGGCTGTGCAAAGCCCACGCTGTTCTTATAGGTCCCACACATCTCACCCTGTGCCCTTGGCTCAGCAGCTCAAGTCTGTCTCCACATCAAGAAGGGCACACTACAGCTGGTGAGACTATCCCCAGCCCCAGAGGAGCAAAATAACGATCTCCGTGTTAATGGCAAAACCTTGGTCCCGCTCAAATCAATAGCCAAAGCCCCATGGATTTGGAGAAGCTGTTTAACTTCCTCCTCGGAACACAAGCACACCCCCCCCACAGGTGTTCCATCATCAGCCACGGTATTAAACGCCAGGATGCAATCCAGGGACTTACCTTCTCCACCCGGAAAGCAATTTCTCTGGAGGATATTTGCAGAACAGGAGCAACGAACTCACACCTGACATCCACTTGCATTATCTGTGCCTTCCCTGCCTTGCTCCCCACAATGGCATGGCACAGCAGCCGCTCCTTCACTACCTGCGTGCGAGAGTCACATGTCACCCAGTGGGTGCTAGCAAGGCGACCAGAAAACTCACTCCATTTGCTAGCCACCCGACCATGGACATCAAGGATTTTGATAGCCTGGATAAAAACCATGGCCATCGATTGTCAGCCGGTCTTACTGCCATAAAGTTACAGTCACTGGTCTCAGCAATAGCCCCTTTTTCTTTTTATGCTGCAGCCTACTTATTCTGTGCTCAAATGTCCATAATGCTACACCCTAACACCCATAAAAGCACTCGTGAGTCGTGTGCTGCCTACAGTTGTAATAATCCCTGCCCCAAAGGATTATTGCTTTGATGTGCCCCAATGCTAAGTGTAACACTTATAAAAAGCTGTAGGAACTAATTTAAAAAAACAAACAAACAAAAAAAAAACCAACACAAAACTATATTAAAGGAAACAGGTGATAGAAGGGCCAATGCCAGCAAACCCTCCCTTGGAAGTTTAGTGGAAATGATCCATGGGAAAAACCCAAACAGCCAGCTTGCCCCAGGTAAAGAGGGGATCACTCATTCCTAGGATGTACCGTGCTCTCCTAGGCCCCGGTTTTAAAAGAAGTCTCCCCAGGAAAGAGATATCTTGCATTTCCCATGAAAACCCTCTGCTTAAGCTGGATGCTCCTACATCAAGACTTTTTCATGATTTCTCATGGTTTAAATTCCCCAAATTCCTCCCTTCATTTCCCGCTCTTCCCCTGGTACAACACCACAACCCAACTCATCCTTGGAGCCTACAGCCTTCTAAATCACTGGTGTTGCACATGCAATGCAGGAAGTTGGGCTCCTGACCAATCTGAAGAGTATTAAGTTCTCAAGACCCAAGGAAGGTATCAAGCCCACTCCCCCAGGGTCTTGGCTTTGACTCCAGGAGCCAGGTAGCCACAGCTGAGCTCACCAATGCCCTTTCAGCTTTCCAGGCAAGACATCCTCTCCAGTGCCCTGAACATTTTATTTCCTTTCTGGTACCTCTTTCCCCTCTTCAGCAGAGCCTTTGGGCTCAGAACTGCACAAGGACAGTCCCATCACCGTGTGTAATCAAGTCTTCTTCAAGCTACCACAGAGACAACCCTTTAAAACACCTTTCAAAACACTAGTATCAGCAGGAGCTTAATGCAGATTTATTCCACATTTGCTTAAACATCTGCGCACAGTGGTCCTGGAGCCAGGGAAGGCACACCAGGGTTAGCTAGCAGCTTCCCTGCAGAGTTGGATTTCCCCTGGGAAGAAGGGGCTGGAGAGGAGAACAGCCAGTGATCCTGCTGAAATGCCCCCTCTGAGCTGCCAGACCTGGCTGCCCTTGGGACACCAGGGCCACCTGAGAGACTGGGGCAAGCTGTTATGGAAATATTGACAAAAGTCAAGCTGTCAATTATAATGATCCCTAGGAACAGTTTCCCACATAGAGAATGTCACTCCGATCATTAGAGCTGACACATTGTGTTCGTTTTTCTCCTCCAGGACTCAGTGCTAGACAAGCCCTTTGCCCATGTTTGTCCACAGAGGAAAAATGATGCTGTTCTCAGACACTCCCTCCCTTCACAGGTGTTTTGTTTTCCTCACAGCTTCCCCCAGATATATTGCTTTTCGTTGCTGGGGGTTTTTTTGTTTTATTTTGTTTGGTTTGGGTTTTTTTTTTTTCCCGATTTACTTTCTGCCTGTGCTCCTAGTCTAAATATAACTTATTTTCTCTGCCCTTCCTTTCTGTCCCAGCACGCAACACCTTGTAACCTGCCATTTGCCCCCTGCAGTAGCAATGCTTCCTTCAGCCCTCATTTTGGTATCAGCAAGTTGGGTTTATGGTAGCTATAGAAACACAAAAAAGCCTTAGCAGCTGACGATGGCCAGCAAGGAAAAGCAACTGGTGCTGCCATGGTAACTTGTGGCATTAAAAGAGTTTCTTGAAAGCACTTGCTCATTTTCTCATGCAAATGTCAAGGGGCTGCAGAAGAAGTCCCAGTGGAGGTGATCTGGTGGGGAAGGCTCAGCACTCATGAGGGACCTCACCTGGGGAGTGCTGGAGAAGCCTTCCAGCATCATCTCCATAGTCCTGCCTGGCATCAGCTCCAGCCTCAGCGGTCGAAGCTTAAATACAGGGCAGGCAGGTTTGGGGCTCTGGGAGGAATCTTTGCCCTTGGTGTTACTGACGGCAGGGAGACGATCACGCTGGCGAAATGGGGCAAAACCTTCGGTTGTCCAATACAGCTGATGGGTGCGTCGTCCTCTGTTCGTTATCTTGAAGCGATAACAGCAGGGATTCAGGCTAGAAGAGAAGCAGAGATGGAAAGTGTCATGAGAGTTGCCATTTCCCAGCAGTCACCCAGCTTCAGTGCCCTGATGGCCTCATCTGACTGCACGCTCAGCAATAAAGCCACCTCCGAAAAGGTTGACCTAGCTCAAAGCTTCAGCAAGAGCCAGACCTCGGTTGCCCCTAAGTTTATCACCATCCAACAGCTGGTCTGTTTGCATACAGCAAGGAAAAGCTTCATGAAGAACATCCTCATCTCAGCCACTGCAGACAGAGCATCACCAGCCTTTAGTGATGAATACTCAGAGAGCTTTTCCGAGGTACTTCCTGCAGATCTCGGGGCATTGGATGCTAAGCTGGCCTGTCCTGGCTGCAAATGGATGGAGGAAGAGGTTCACTGGCATTTCACCTCCCCCTTGGGAGCTGCTGCCTCAGCTGGCATCCCTCTGAAGATGCTATCTGTGAGCTGCAGGGTAGACAGACTCAGCTAGTGATCTGAGCACCGCATCCCTTGCTGGCAGGGTCCCAGCCCTGGCACTCATGTTATCCCCCTTGGCCCCCCTTCCCTTCAGGGGCATCCAACTCTCATCATCCCCAACATATCACCCTTTGCTTGAACAGTGCAGCTGGTTTGTGTTTTAGGAAGATAAATGCACTGTGAGAACACAGGATCAACAGAAGTTTCCCCAAGACAAACACAGCAGCGAGACCAGGTCTAGCTGCTGAGGGAACAGAGCGACAAGAAGAGATGAGTAACTAGAGCTAGATATAAACCAAAATGAACATTCAATGGAAATTGATTCCTTCATGTAAAGAAACACTAACTGCAGGCTAGTCTGGAGTAATTATTTAACCCTCTCATAAATCTGAGCATGACCAGGAAATGAATTGTTCCTGGAACAGTTATTGCCTTTTTGAAAGGTACAGAATATGTGGCTTACAAAATGCATGCCTGCCTGCCACAAGCAGCTAAATACAAACCCAGAAGCGACAGTATAGGACAAACTAGTCTTTGAAATGGACTGTTAAAAAAAAAAAAAAAAGATGTATAGAAGTTTAGTATGAAATGGTTTATGTTGTGGACAGCAACAGACAAAAGCTTGGAGCAGCTCTGGGCAGATACAGAATGTGTGGCTCTGGGAAAGTCCAACTCATGTGAGACGTCACCTGGGTCCCACCTCAGCTCACCTGGTGGCAGCTCTGCAGCCACCAGCAATGGCAGCAACTCCAAGCAGACCTGCAGACTAAGACAGGGAGGGAGGCAGGGGATGGTGACACAAACCACTCTGACATTGTCCCCTGCACTGTGTAGCCAATTTGTGGCTGCAAAGAGCACAGGAAACACTGGACAAGCACCAACGTCCTTGCAATGTTCCTGCTTAGGTGGATGGCTTGGGGATGCATATTTAAATGCCCAAACTCTAGCCTAAATGCTTAAGGTAGGATTAAGATGCTCTTTCTACCCCAAATACACCTGCGGGTCCTCTTTGCAGCCAGGAAAAGGAAGAGGCACCTCGAGACAACTATTCTTCTCATCCCAAGAGGTCTCCAACACAAGGCAGGCAGCCCTTTGAAAAGGCTTATTTTCCTCCCATGTATAAGAACGTGCCTGGTTTCAGACACAAGCCTTTGGATCCGTGAATCCCCTCCTCCGAGCTAAGCTTTTGTAATTAACGCTCTCAATTTATCCCACCCAACCTCAGCGGACTTCTCCTCCACTCCCATTCAAAGCTGGTCCTGCAGCCACCCTCGCTTGCCCGCACCCCAGGCTGCTCCTTGATGGAGGAGACAGCGAGGAAAGCAGGCAGGAGAAGCGAGGAAAGAGTGAGTACGTCTAATAAAGAGCAGCCCAACAGGGGAGCTGAGGAAGACGAGTGAACTGAGGGATGATACAGGACAAAGAAATTCTGCTGCTCCTCCAGGACTCCCTGGGCAGAGGTAGAAATAAAACAGCACCATTAATTTAGCTGACGCGTTGCTAACAAGCTACCACCAAGGTTTTCCACTGTTGCAAGATGATACTCCACAGTGAATGAAAAAGCGAGCAACATTACTGCAAAGGGAAATATGTTTATACTTGTTATGTAGCATTTTCCAGCTGGAGGCTTCCAGGACCTGCTGTTTTCCTCCAAATCTTTATTTGATAAAGTGAGGAAATAAATGTATTATAAACTAAGGGCAATTCAGTGACAATTTAGCAACTGGTGTCCATTTTGGTGGCTTTTGAGGGTATCTAATGACTGTCAAATGGCCGTAGAAACTTTTCTAAAGGAATTCCCATGGCTTCAGTGAAACGGAGCCAGGACCTTGAGCACTGAAGGGGCGCTAGCCTGAAGGACTACAGCAAAACTCCTCCTTGCTGAGCCCATGGGAGAGAGAAGTGGGAGCTGAGGGATACTGCACCTGAAGTGGGGCCCCAAGTTGAGCTCTGGAGCAAAAGGTTTGTCAGTGACAATCGTGGTGCCGATGCCAACAGCCCGGACAGGGATGATGTAAGTATGGCTGTTCTCTATGAATACGTTCACCGCATCCTTGAATTTCTCAGTGTCATCCAAGTTTGCTATGACAGTCACAGACACCTCGGTCTCGGGGGGGATCACTCCTTTACTGGGTTCAATCCTCCAGCGCGAGCATTTGCCAGCCTGTAAGACAAAGCAAACACTAACTTACGATGGAAACCATGGACCCATGTCTCTTGTGGCATGTGGGAAAAGGAAGGACTAAAGATAAAAACCAAACATTTCCCTAAATGTTGTGTCTAAAACCAGCAATGATACAGGAGCTTATACAACCTGTATTTTACCCTCCTTTAACAGTCTCACTTCATTTTGCCCAACCCAAGGGATGCTCGTCCTCAGGAGAAGGCTATTTCCCCTTCAGTCTCTCCTTTGGAGTGCGCACCAAGGGAAGCTACTTTATTTCTCTTGGCTTCCTCACAACAGTGGCCATGTTCACATAAAGGCTCAAGGTCAGAAGAAGCCACAACTGCTCAAATCCTACCGCAGCAGCCTCATGGCTGGGGGACACTGCTGAGAGCCTGAAGAATAATTCTGCAAAACCAGTTGATCAAAACCCCAACACCAAAGTCTCCTTTCCCATGAGTGAGGCAGAGCTTCTCAACAGCCCCTGAAGGACTGATGTGCTTGGTTCCCACTGGTCAAAGTGGAAGAGGGGAGATTTAGAATAGATATTAGGAAGAAGTTTTTCACTCTGAGGGTGGTGAGACACTGGCCCAGGTTGCCCAGAGAAGCTGTGGCTGCCCCATCCCTGGAGGTGTTCAAGGCCAGGTTGGATGGGGCTTTGAGAAACCAGGTCCAGTGGGAGGTGTCCCTGCCCACGGCAGGGGAGCTAGAACTGAACGGTCTTTAAGGTCCCTTTCCAACCTAAACCATTCTATGATCATTAGCTGCAGTCAAGTGCCCCACTGTCCTTGGCTTTGAAAAATTCAGCTATAAGTGTTTGCAGCAGGGCAGTAAAGAAATAAGCAGAAAGAAAACTGCAAGACATGCTCTGTGGGCACGGCCCAGGCTTCCCAAGCACTCTCTGGTTTCTCATGGACCTTCTGCTACAAATGAGGCAATAAGGACGCTGGACACCCAGCCCATCTAAAACCACATTCATGGGGAGCAAGTTTGCAGCAGATAGAGAAATGCATGTAATGCTCCCTGGCCAGCACGAAATGCACTGGGATGGAGATGTACTGCTTCCAAGTGCCCATCACGGTGTTAGTGGTACATGCAGCACAGTTCAGTGCTGTGTTTGGGACAGGCACTAGTCAACCAACACACTGCCGTAGTGTAAGAGAAGAGGGTTTTTTATTTATTTATTTCATTTTTTTAATAAAGAGCAATGATGTGCTTGGAGGCCTGCCATGATCCAAGCAACTGCTTGATCTAGGTGAAGTTAGCTCAAGTTTCCATCCATCAGGCTGGCAGCACTGAGCTCTAACAGGACACCAGCCAGCCCAAGGGAGAAGAGCATTAGAAAACCAAGCAGCACTTCAAAGTCACAGAAAGCATTTTAAATAACCCCCAAAACAACCTCTGCTAATCCTGAGGATAAGACTAGCTGGAGGCCAGGGAAGCAATAACTTGCTGATCATTCAGGGTCCCAGCAGTGTGTGTAGATGCCCCAGCTACGATAATTCCTTGGGCTGACTGAGTCAGGTCTGCATCCCAGGATGGAGCATGCCAAAGGCATCAAAATTATTCTAGGCACTGGTAAAACTAATAAACTCGGCTACATTTAATGTGTTCTCTAGAGCTGGAAGAGAAAGCTTTAAAAAAAAAAAAAAAAAGCAAACAAAAAAAAGCAAGATGAGAATGGGATGGAGGAAGGTAGTCGGCACAGGCTAAACACCAGGGCTCTGCTTCTCCATGGGGAACAGTCTAGGCTTTTTTCACTCCTACATCTTCCACATTCATTATCACCTCAAACCTACTCTCCACTCTTCTGGTTTGGGACCTCGTACTCTGTTATGGAATATTTCTATATTCCCTTTAAGATCTGGTTAATTATCCTTTTGCTTTCTGCACCCCAACACTCCTTGGCTGCAGAGGAGAAAGCAGTGCTTGAAAACCAGGCTGAATCTCAGGGTCTCCAGTGAGACTGGAAGATGACAAACAAAGCAAAACCTATCAGTAGAGCTCTACCTGCTTAGCCAGAGAGATTACAGTCATTGAAAGGCCATCAAAAAAAAAAAAAAAATCAGCACAAATTAATTTTCATCTCAAAGGCCAGTGAAGCCCAGAACCCCAGGCAGGTAGACAATACAAGACTGACCTCACTCACCACATAGGATCCCACCAACCCTCTTCTGCTGGCCTGCACCCCGTGCGTAGCTGATCATGAGCCTCAGAGGCATTCACTGTGCTACCATCAGCCAAGGGCTGCCCAGCCAACACGTTCATGCCAAGCCAGTGGGTGTTGGGTTTTCATTGACATTAATGTACAGCTTTTCCTCTGATTCATGCTGACACAGGGTAGCTCGCTTGAAAAGGAGACCTGATAGCTTTGCTCCAGAGGTGAATCTGCAAGTCTGCTATCTGACAAAGCTCATTTGTCAAAGCTTGGCAACAAGCCGGGCAGTAAATTGTGCCCAAGAAACTATTACTGAGGAATAACAATAGGCTGTCTTGATGGAGCCAGACTTCGAATTTCCCAGGGTGACCCAGCGCAGACCCACCATGCCCTGCCAGGCCAACAGCCCACTCCGGAGGAGCATGATTTGCACCGTGTCCTCATTCCTCCAGTTCACATTTGGTGCGGGTCCAAGGGGCAGCACAGTGCATCACTGAACAGGAGACCTGCCAGGACTGAAAGGCTCTGCCAGGCCAGATCTACCCAGGTTTCTAGGTCAGCTTCTGCCTACACCCATGCAGGCTGTGTCCCAGAGACAAGACTCTTGGAGCCATGCTAAAAAACCCCATCCCTTTAGAGACCAAGATCTAACTTCTGAGAACACCCATCCCTGCTACTTGCTCTGGAAAATGATGCAATAGCTGGATGCACTGGATAGACACAAATGGTGGCTACTTTCATCCCTGTAGGAGCTTGCACTATTGGACGTCAGTGCTAGGCAAGGGTTGGGATCAATCACTTAAATCAAGAAGTTCAACACTGAAATCATTAGCTTCTCCCAGGACAGACTTCCATTGTGAATAAGAGCTGCCAAAATTAACCATAGTTATAATGGACATCAGTGTGCATCTGAGAGATGGACGGCTGATTGCCCTAAGCGATGACTGAGGAGCCACCGCACTCAGTTCTCTTGAAGTTAAAGCTAGTTAAAGTGATCTGGTCATTCCGGCCTTGCACAAGTGAAAGAGGAAGCAGAACTCAATACTAAAAATGCAGCTGTACTTTACCGAGCCATAGCTCCAGTGAGAGAGCACTCACATCGTGTTAGGCAGACTCATTGGTTTATGAAATCACAGGGCAAAGCCTCCAAAGCCAGTAAAAATATAAAAATTAAAGTGTGGCACCCACTGACAACACAGCCTAATTTGTTACGCTCAGTTCAGCTAATAGCAGACCACTGAGTAAGCTAACGAAGCTTGTCTCCATTTGTGTCCCCTGTCTGTAGCTCACCCCTCCAGAACCTGTCTGCCCTCCCCGCTGGGCTGGGGAGACCAGTGCCACCGCTCTGGACATCGGGGTTTGCCAGCCAACGCATGGCTTGCCCAGCTGCTGCCAAGCACAACATTCAATAACCAAACTCCTCCTGCTTTTCCTTTGGGAAAAGCACTCAGCTGAGTCACTCTTGCTTGCAGGAGCGTAACTGCCTTGAAGCCTTCTACCCTTCTTTAATTCAGTTGGCCAACGGGTGCAGCACAATATGACGAGTTTAGTTTCCCTAGATAAGCAGAGTAACAATTTCTTTGATTACTGAAATACAGCAATTTTGAAAGAGCATGAACTCATGTAAGATACCCTGACATGATAAAAACCCTCTTCCCTGTGGCCAGGTTTCAGGCACCTTTTCCAAGGTCTCCTCCAAACCTGTGCTCCCCTTCTTAAGGGCCACATATCCGGGACTGAAGCCTGGGCAACCCTGGGAGGGCAAAGCCTTCCACCTTCCTCAGGTTTTGGTACAACTGGTCGCCAGCACAAGACTGGAAGTTCCTGGTCGTGACCCCTGTTTTTGACTGATGCTGTGAGATTCCAGGCATGGTCCAGCTCTGGCAAGACCAAACTGAGTGGAAATCAGCAAACTGGTACTGGTGTGTTAGTAAAACACAGCCTTTAAACACCAAGCTGATGGTTTTAAGTCTAAAGGTAAGCTTTTGGAGCACCATGAGGCTCTGGTGGAACAGCTCTGGAAAGAGTTAAGCCTATGCATCTTATCTTCAAAAGCTCTGCCCACCTTGGAAGAGGCCACGTATTCAGGGTCAGTGCTGCCCATACCCTGGAAAGTTAATTTAACACTCATTTCTAAATAGTACTGCAGATATCATTTGAACGGCACTGCACTCTCTGCCTGTGTCTCCCTCCAAGCAAACACTGACAGGCTGGCTAATTATTCAGATGCTTGGGGGCGGGGGGGGGGGGAAGTAGTAATTTACAGTAGATTTAAAAACCACCCTCTTGCCAATTCAAGTCTGCTCCGACTTCAGTGAGAGAGCTACGAACAATGCCGACACGCTCTTCAAAGCCTGCCCTCCCTGCAGCCTGCACAATTCACCCAGATAATGACAAATTCACCCACCAGCCAGGACAAGAAACAGAATCACTAAAGCAGCATCCCTTTATCAGCAGTGTTTTTAAGTTTATCTCCATGTTTTGCTGTCTCTCCATATGGCCGTTTCTTTAATAAAGGGAATGGTGGCAAAAGCTTGAGATAACAAGCAATGAATTAGTAAACGAAACAAATCCTGTGCTAATGAGGAGAGAAGCGAGTATGGGAATGGGAACTGCATGTTCTCTCCTCGCTTACACCGAGTTTGACCAAGAGCCTTTATACGTTGCCTGAAAACCAGTTGACTTTTCTCCAGTGTATCCCAGTGAGAATATAAACAGTTACAGCTTTTTTTTTTAAAAAAAAACCCAACCAAACAAACAGAACTTGGGTCTCTTCTGCGATGTCAGCTCCAGATGAATCTGACGGCAGCTCATCCCTGGGAAAGTGGATGGGGATCTGCTTGCCAGGGACTCTCCTGAAGACAACACCACATCTGGCTGTACGAATGCTGCTGAAAACCCAGTGGCAGTGAGCTCCATCAGGAGCACAGGGCTCTGGATGAGGGAAGTCAATAATCAGGTCAAAGGAGACAGGCCCCCAAATCAGGACTGTCATGAGAAGGGGAAATCCCAAGAAAGGTTTTCTCTCTCCTCCCTCATTACGAGGCACCAGGAAACCACGGTGTGCCTCCCTGTGGTAGCACATAACAGACCCAGCATGGTGGTTATGCAGGCAGAAGAAAGCTGCCACTGATTAACAAAAATTACACCCTAGACCTGTCTTTTCTTTCCTGATCACACAGGCGTGATACGCAGCTGCCTTCCATGATGCCGAGAGATGTCATTCTCAGTAGCCGAATAAAAGATCCCCGAGAAGACAGAGTGACAAAAGAACAAGTAGGAAATGATCGAAGAAAGATGCTTTTTCCTCTCTGCCTTTCTGCAAGGAGAGAAAACGCTTCCACTAATCAACAACAACTCTTTGCACTTATCAACACAGGGAAGAAAAAAAAAAAAAAAAATCAGACACTTAGGGAAACAGGAAAAGAAGAAAGTTACAAGCAGCAGCAAGGAGGAGAAATAGCCACCTTTTTCAGCAGGTCGCACCAGCCCCCAGCTAAGCTGCAGCAGCTCCTTCATGTTGCCCTACTCCTCCAGTCTTTCCTACCATGAACAAGGCAAACGCTCCCCTAGCTAGATCCAGAGGATGCTCTAACAGGCCAGGCTGCCCGGCAGCCGGGAAAGCGATCTGACAAGGAAAAGTACATGGGACAGACACAGGATTCAGTGGATAAGCACGTGGTGACACACTGGTCCCAAGGGTCACAGATCTGCAGATAACCCTGGCACGCAGGTATAAGCCAACACAGGACTAGGGTATGAAGTCCCTACACTCCTCTTCAAACCCAAAAAGCCCCATCTCAATACACAGCTTCAGAAGGTTTATTATTTATTTCCTTCCCTGTTCTATTTTAAGGACAGGGAACTGCTGGAGAGGGTACAGCAAAGGGCTACAAAGATGATTCAGGGACTGGAACATCTTTCTTAGGAGGAAAGGCTGAGGGACTTGGGTCTTCTTAGTCTGGAGAAGAGAGAAGACCAAGGGGGGATCTCATCAATGCTTATACATACTTAAAGGGAGGGTGCCGGGAGGATGGGACCAGTCTTTTTTCAGTCGTACTCAGTGACAGGACAAGATGTAATGGGCACAACCTTGAACACAGGAAGTTCCATCTAAACACGAGGAGGAACTTCTTTACTTTGAGGATGGCAGAGCACTGGAACAGGCTGCCCAGAGAGGTGGTGGAGTCTCCGACTCTGGAGACATTCCAAACCCACCTGGAAGCCACCCTGTGCAACCTGCTCTAGGTGAACCTGCTCTGGCAGGGGGTTGGACTAGATGATCTCCAGAGGTCCCTTCCAATCCCTGTGTGATTCTGGCAGCAGAAATGCTCAGTGCTGCTCCCGGCAGCTCATAGAATAGAATAGACTCAACTCATGCAATGGAGAGAAGAGGAGAGGGGTATGGGGAAGCCTGTGCAGGAGGGGTCCTCCAGGTAATTCCTTAAATCACTCTCCCAAAGTGACATTAATCCACAAGAAAACATCTCTGCTTTCTCAGACAATTGCTTCTTTCTCCCACAAAGCAAGAAGGAAGCTTGACTTGACAGGAACAGCAATTTGCACGCATAGGTTAAGGATACCACCAAGGTGGCAGCATGGCCATCTGCATTACAGCATTTTCCTCTTCTACTTCCATGTTACAGTGTACTGTAACATCACTGATCCAATGCCACTGTGACAGTTTCCTCTTCTACTTCCATGTTACAGTGTACTGTAACATCACTGATCCAATGCCACTGTGAAAGTTTCAATCAATATCTCTTTCTTTCAGGCAGGGACCATGATCTATAAAGCCTAACTGCAAACAGCCACGGTTCTGAGATTAGCCATGAAATGGGAGACAGGGAAATCACAGCTTGCGGTCCTGCAGCAGTCTCCAAGCAGGAAACGAAACCAGCAGCTTTGGCATCTTAGAGAACACAAGACTTGGGTTCAGGGGCACAAGCGAATGGAGGATGCCCAAGTCACCAGGAGCTAGGTTAAGGGACAGCCGGAGCCAGTTCTGCTCTTCTCATGTATATGCGTGGTCCACCCTGACACCCAACTGCATCTCAAATTTTAGTTCCAAAATGATTCCATCTGCTCTTCTTCCCATCAGTACGCTGCCAGGCAGCCTAAGGCAGCAGCAAAGAGCAAAACTTCAACTAAGGCAGCAAAACAGCACCGAAGTAGGCAGCTGCTGAGGACTGGAGTAGCTCAGACACATCTCACCTGCCACAGTGCTGCTCCCACCCGACCAGCTCAGCATCACAGCATTCAGGAGCCTGAAGAGCCCTTGTTGAAATGGCTGATCCAGCAGGTTCCCAGGACCTGCCTCCTTGAACATCTCCGTGAAATCAGCAGCTGTCCTGAGAAGCTGAGATGCTCACCACGGGGTAACTCATCCCCAGAGAGTCAGCAGGGAGGACTAGGGAGCAGCAGAGCCCATCTTTTCCACAGGGAAAGAAATCATCCCTGAACCACCTCATATTATGGTTGTATTTATTGATTTAGCCACAGTATTTGCAGACATTGCAGTGAAACAGGACAGGATTTATCCCTCGATCCCATAAATTAGGGCACTGAGGCAAGGGAGAGGCAGATCTACCCCTGCAAGTCCCCTGGGTACATTGCAGGCTGTCCAGGGGAGGGAGGGACGGCATCACACCAGTACCCCAGTACCTACACAGAGCTCTGCAGGTCAGTCTTGGGTACAAACACGCAAAACCCATCATTATACACCAGTACCACCTATCCAAGGTGGCTTGCTCTCTGCAGAGATGGAAAGCAGGTTTTCACTGCGGAGCCAAAGAAAATTGCCCTGGGAATCCCCTGCTCTGAGGTTACATTTATTCTCCTGGGCACAGAAACAGGAGCAAAACAGCTGGAGAAGCAGCAATGAGGGAAATTCAGCCTGGGCTAACCAGCCCCAGAAGTTCAACCCACCTAGCACAGAGAAGCACAAACCTCCTTCCAAACCCTGTTTCCCTGCTCCAATCCCAACTTCCTGCTCCAGTGGGGAGCACATCCCACCCAGCCTCAGCACACAAGCCCTTTCCAGCTGCATCATCCCTGCTCCCCCTGCCAGGGGAGCAAGCTCATCTTCTTCAGTCGCACTGTGTAGCCTCCATGAATTAAATAGCCTTTTTCTGCAGCTAGTCTCCAGAGATGCTCTGCAATCCTACAGAGTCCACAAGACTCCGCAGGTGGTCTTACGACCCTTACAAATATATTTGCATGCAACCACCCAGCTGGTTTGACCCCCAGTAGGTGTGAAGCACACCTCGCCGTGAGCAGTTTGAGGACAGACCTCGCACCCTAGTCTCTATCGTTGGCAGGAGTTTGAGGCACAGCAGATGCAGATGTAACAGGGAAACCATAGGGAAACTCATGCTCTTTCAGGAGCAAAGGGACACAGGGTTCTCTTTATCTCCTAGAGCTTCAAAAGCATGACTCTTGGAACTAAACACCTTCCACAAAATAAAAGCAGAACTTGTAAAAATGATCCAGCCTGATTTCTGCTCAAACATCCATGCAAACTCTCTTTTATTGAGGGGTGCTCCACCTAAAACCACACTCAGAGCCAGGCTCCTCTTGCTGCATTGTGATAGAATATCTGGTGTTGTCTCTGATAGCAATCTGGAAATGTTGCATATAAAAAAAACAAAACACAAACAAACAAACAAAAAAAACCCCACAAGGCACAGGCTGCTATGGACCAGTTATTTTTGTTGGAAAATAGCCCCACAGACACTTACCATCTCTGCCCAGAAGGATGCAGGGATGACAGTCTGATTAGAGAGGTGGAGAGTTCGGGGAGCGTCTTGTAGAACTTGGATACTGCCGAAATTTATCTTACTTGGATGCACGTAGACAACCGGTCCTTCTCCACTGCTCACTAAATGGATTTTCTGCTCCAGGAAGCAGGCAGGAAAAATCAAAAAAAAAAAAAACAAACAGGGAAAGTTTAGAAAGATTAGACAGCTCTACAGGTACTCCTAGACCGAGAGATAATTACAGCTGTTCGAAGTTTTCAGTGTTGTAAGACTGAAAGAGAAGGCCTGGAGCAAGTGTGAGATCTTGAGTGATCCCATCTGAAAGCCACGAGCTGCTGTTATCAGGGGATAAAGACACCCAGTTGCTTGCTTGCTTGCTTTTTCACCCCTCCTCCACACTGTTAGCTCTCCTTCCTTTACCTCGTGCCTGCTCCCACCCTGGTCAGTCTTGCCCCAAACCACCCTCCCTGACTTCTGCTGCTGTACAGCCATGCTTGGAGAATAACTTCTTCAGCATTCCCAAAGCTACACCCATGAAAACCAGCAGAAGTCAGAAGCAAAGCAAGCTCTTCAGAGTAGAGCTCCTGCAAGTTAGTTGCCTCCAATTTGTGCTTAGTTGTATTCCTGGTATTATATGAATAACAGACATTAATTATTAATTACGCCATTCAAGCAGTATTTTTTTTTTTCCTTTTGAAAGTCTGAGACCCAAAAGTTTTGTTCTTGCAGAACTATGGGGGGAGTAATGCGGATCTCTTTGCTAAACCACCTTCTCACATCATTAAAAACAATGAGAATTTATCCAGTCTGGCTGGATTTCACTAGTTCTAAACACCCCAACTCTTAAACAGGATCTGAATGCATAAAACTCCCAACACTGACAAGATGCTGTATGATTCACTGGAGGGCACAGAGTATGATTTAACCACAAAAGAAACCAGACTCCATGATGTAAAACCTTTAATGATGTCTGACTCAAAGAAATGGCATTGACAGCTGTCAGAGTCACTAGTCCAACTCAGCCAGAAGGAGCAGCATTGAGAAATGCTCATCCCTTGACAGGACACTACTGCGTGCAAGTAAGAGCCAAAAAAATCACGTACCAAGGCTGGTACCTTAAAAATAAGGAGCTGAAGCCATGCATGATGATGGACCTTTTACTCCTCCGGGAGAAGGGAGACATGGAGAGCTGCAGTCTGGGTGATGCTGCCCAAAGCTCCCGGGAAGGAGAGGTTGGAGGGAAGAGCTGTGCCTCGCCAGCTAGCTTTGCCTCCAGGTGATAGCGGTGCAGAAGCAGCAAAGGCAGGGGAGAACCCTTTGGAGATCAGCAGAATAACATCTGGTGGATGCCCAGGTTAGCTGGCTTCAATTAGAGTGTGTGGTAATATGATATATCCTCACAAAGGAAAGGGCTTATAAAAAAACCCAACCCCTTAATCTACAGCTGTCTTAAAAGGGACAAGAAACCTCCTGTTCAGCAGCATTACAGTCAATGTGAGACAGGGGGAATGGCAGTAAAAGAAGGTGTCAAATTCAGGAGATTGCCACACATATCCACACACTGCGCCAGCAGCACTGCTGGCTTTGTCAACAGGTATATAATGTCGCATTCCATCATTCAGGAATGACGAACATCTGTCCCTGGCAGACAGCTGCTGTCTGAGCGATCGCTTATTTTGACAGCAGCCAGATCTCCTGCCCGTGGCACACAAGGCTGCCTTGCCAGCAGTAACCCCAGGGTTGTGTTTTACCAGCACCTTAATGCAGGAGGTTACATACACCAAATTAAAGCTGGCACGCAGTCATTGGCAAACAAAATACCAGGCAACAGATCCACGGGGAGGACCCTACACAACCTGGATGAAAGGTCTGTGTGGTATCTCACCTAGCTCTGTAAAGATTTGGTATCAATACCAGGCAGCATAAGCTAAGACAACAAGAGCAAGCTTATATTTTGCTTTCTTGGAACACATTGCGGCAATTCCCCTGAGGTCAGATTTGCATCGTATGATCCATACGGGTAGGATTTGCCACCAGTGCAGGATGTATAATAAGAGGGTTAGCTGTTCCGCTAGCCCACAAAGCCTTGGATGACTCAGCTACAAGCGAACTACCGATACCACACTCAAACCATAAGGAAGACCTATAGAAAATGTAAAGAATCCAGCCTGACAGCCAAAAACTGACATCTGTGCTGTGGATATACCCAGCACTCACCGGGTGCCAGCAGCAGCTGACCATAAACGCTGCATATTAAAGATCGACTTAATGGGCACACACAGTGGCCCAATCTCATGCTAGATGTTTCTTTGGGGACAGCTAGGATTCTCCAGCTGAAATGCTTGCCCTTTGGGCAAAAAATTGTCTTATAAATAAAAATAAAAATAATCTCCAAATAAAAGAGATTAAGGTAAAGTTTGAAACTACAAATTCTTAGCCCAACGGTTAAAGCTTTGCAAGAACACTGTAGTTAAACAAGCTAAAAGTTAAACAGCAAGGTTCTTCTAGAGGGGAGAAACCCTTCTTTTTAAGGGAAGTGTGCCTTGTATTTATGAGCAACTATTTTGTCAGACTTCCCTGCAAAGCCTGCATTGCCTGGCCTTCCTGTTGACTGGTTTACATGCACATTCACAAAGACCCGGGTTGAGATGTTCAGCGGCATCCAGGGGATTTTCGCAGCACCGTTTCCATGTGTTTTAATGAAAGTTTAAATCCCTTAGACTACTTTCAAAATGTCAGCCTCTCTTTCTGTTACAGAAAGCCTACGGTTCCCAGCAATCCTCTGACATCCTCTTTCAGGCTCAGAGAGATGACAAGAGATTTTAAAACAGCTGCTTCAAAAGTTAATATCATTTTAAATTAAAGTTTAATTAACTAAATTTGTTCTAGATTTCAGCTAGATGAAGCCAGGACACTACAGCCAATGTTCTCTTGCCTACATTTTGTTGTTGTCGCTGCTGTTGTGTACGCCTGGATGTGAACAACATCTTTCAGGAGGCTTTAGTCCAGGAATGCTTTGCCTCATCCTTTTCCAAGCTTGGTAGGGGAAAAAAAAAAAAAAAAAAAAAAAAAAGCCTCTGTGCTCCAGATGCAAGCAGTGTGAAGACTCATGTATCTTTGGCTGGGGCTTTTGGCAGAAAGATAATGATGGCTGTTTCTCAGAAGTGATGGGCGTGACTTTCAGCATGGTTTGTTACACAGCACTTGCTTTAGCAGGATTCAGGGATGTCTCTGTGTGCTCCTGAAGAGAAGTCCTATCTTCATCTAATAACACAGCAGAGTATGAGATCCAGGGACTATGCTGGGTTTCAGACTGGGCTTGTTATCCTGTCTCACACACCTGTAATTAAGCACCGTGGCAGACTCGTAGATTATCACCTGCCTAAGAAGGTACCATCCTTCCTCTTCTCTAGATGTTAGCTGCTGCTCACGCCATGAATCCCTTCTTTCCTTGTCCACATTGGTCATATCTTACAAGCTCTTGTTTTCCTGGAAGGATCCCTGGAACTGGCAACCCTGCCTGTACACTTTACACCCCACCAAGGTGAGTGGCACAAAGGCCCACATCCCCCAGGACTTACCAGGGGGGATTCTTTACTCCCAAACACCGCAACACGAGCGACAGTGTCCTGCTTTCCCATCACCTGGGTTTCCAGTGTAAACGGGACCTCCACCGAGCTGTGAGGCTGGATGATCCCACATGGCACGGGGCTAGAGTACCACACAGCAGCATCCACCTTGTGTTCCTATAAGGGACAGAAGCAAATGCAACTTCAGAGTGAGCTTTGAGGAAACTTCAAACCCCTTGACAATCTACCACAATGGCAATTAACACGTTTTTAAAAATCCCTAGGAGAAAGCAGAAAGGCACAAAACATGATGCAAGATTTGTACAGGCTTAGCATCCTCAGAGTGTCCAAAAGCTGCTGCATACACAGACACCAAATTGCGTGCTGGCAGCCGCCTTGCAGCAGCTTTTCATGACCCTCTAAACTCTCCTGCATGAAAGCACCCCAAAAGACTAGAACATAAACTGTTTCCTGAAGAGTTTAAACTGCTTCCTAAAGTTTATATTCAGATAGGTTCCTGTTCGCAGGAAACGGTGGTTTGCTGAGAACAGGAACCTACCTGAATATAAACCAGCAAGGTCTTAATCCAAACCTCTTTTTTTCCTAATAAACCCCTCGATAACATTTAAGGGCAGGAGGTGAATACGAAGCCAAACCTGAGGAAGAACCATGTAGCAGCCTGGAAGATCACTGTCATTCACAAGGGTCAGCATCTCACGATAAGGGAATTTTAGAAGGCACCGTCCAAATGTCACGATGGGGTTGAGCACTTGCAGCGGAGGAACTACACATCTAGGCAAAGAGATGATCAAAAGGGAATTAGAGATACCAAGAGAACACAGAATTTGTTTACTCCTGGAAGAGCGTGAAATGGAGCATAACCCATTTGTCACTGTCAAATAGACATTTAATACCCCTACAGCAATAAAACGCCTTTACCTGCTTTTTATTCATTTTTACTTAACAACCTCTTGCGAAGGAGGGGCAAACTCCGAGTCTCAGCATCACAGACTGCCAAATGCCCAGGCAGAGCATGGTGCTCCGTTCCAGAGCTGTCTGATGGGCACCTTTGGCCCGGGAGACTTGCAAGAACACTCCCAATGGTCCCAGTAAGGCGTGAGCTCTGGAGGAGCTCTCGCACCAGTGCTCACCAAGGCTCAGGGAACACAAGACACCAGTGTCTCAGTAAAAACGACTCCTTCCTCTCCCGTATCATTGTTGCCCTCTCTGACAACTCATCCATTTGTCCCAGCAAGGGAGAGCACAAATCACCCACCTGCCGTACGCAGTGGGTGACCGCCCTTTCCCCATTTCCATAGCTACCTTAGTCCTTCACCCCCACAGGTCCATACACTGTCTGTTCCCTTTTGCACTTGTTTTACAAGTCTGCAGCCCAGGCACTGACTGGGTGACTCTGCCTGTGAGAGAGAACAGCACCAGTGAACTGCATCCTTCCTGTCATTAAACTGACACCCACTGCAGCACAATAGGATGGAATCTGGCTGCAGCAAGAACAACTTTTGCTTAAGTATGAGAACATTAATCCTGAAAAGAACCAGAGGAAAGCAGAGAAACCTGAGGCTCACCGTCCACATTGAGGGCTATTTTTCCCCTTCGTAAGATCTGGCCTTTATTTGTCCCTCACCATTCCCACCATAAGCCCCTTCCCCATTTACACGTGCCTTCGTTAACTGAACCAGATGCCAGCTTTCAGCAGGCTGCTCGCTGCATCCCAAACCAATGTTGCATTTTGGTCACAACCCAGCACAAGTCCACCACTTGCAGGAAGGAGGAGAGATGGCCCTCTGGAAATTTGTTACACCTCAAGTGCCAAAACACAGGCCAATAATGAATATAATCATGGTTCCCTTTAGAAAAAGGCTCAGGGCTATGCCTGTGCATTGAGCACAGTTGCTTCTCAACATGGGCTGCTTTCAAAGCACTGCTGTTCTACCTAGCTGGGCAGAACTAGCTCATTAGGCCAGACTTCTCATTTAGAGATGGAGCCAGCAAACCACGTGCCAGGCAGCGTGCTGGTGATGAATGCATGAGGAGAGACAATGAGCTGCACGGGAAGCGCTGATACCTGGCTGTGACAAGCAGCGCCGACACTTCCTTGCCGACACCATCCACGTCCACCACCAGTGCCAGCTCATATCTCTTCAGTGTGTTGGAACACAGGGTGACCTGGCAGAAGAGCAGAGCATCAAATACTTTGTTGCTCCCAAAAGCCATTGTCCATGTGCGGTGTCCTCCGGTTGTCATTGTATGGTAAGGAAAGGGAGGATTTTTCCCTAATTCTTCTGCTGGTCCATGTGTAGAGCACAGTCTCTGGGAGTAATAATAGTCCTTTGACAATATCTGCTTTGCTAAATACACTGTGCAGTTATCAGGTCATATGTAAGCTAAATTACAGCCCAATTAGACTAACACTCTACTCACCACCATATTAAAATTAAAGGACTAATTTTTAGCCTCCACTACAATAGCATAAATCCAGAGGAAATCTGTTGACTTCAACCGAATGAGTTCAGCTTTACAATGGGAAGCTGAGGGCAACACGTGGCCCAGCAGATGCTGCGCTGTTCACGGCTGCCAGAGCTTTTTCAGTCCCTATTGGAGATCGCTGCAGTGAATACAGCTCCTTCTGCTCAACAGGAGAGGAGAAATAAGACGGGGAAGAAAAGCAAACTGTTTTATACAATGACATCTCTCTTTCTAACAGCCACGTTCTGTCCTCATCCTCCCTCTGCCCACTTTAAATCAAAGAAATTGCTCTAAGCAGCTCTCAAAACCACATGAATGGCTTCTGTACTTGACCATACAGTACATGACCTTCAGCTTATGATTTTGGAAATGAAACGGTGCTCCTCCAGAAAAGTCCCAGAGTAACCCAGCTAACAAAAGCCTAACACGAGTGCATATATCTTACTTGCATTATGCCAGCGGCCCTAAAGCCCTCTCGTACATCAGTGAAGCTTCAGCTCCACCTGCTGAAGCACATATGGGCGAACTCTTCCCATACCTGAATATCCAGGAATCCCTGGGAGCGGATGGTTCCTCTGCAGGGTGTTATGGTAAATTCAGTTGGCTTGACATGACCGCGAGCTCCCTTTCTCCAGGATGGGCGAGTGTCCTTCGACATCTGATCCAAACTGGTAACACTGGGCTCTCCTAAGCCATCCCCAGGAATGCGAAGGTTGAAGGTGATGGGCACCAAGGAGGTGTTAGTGAGGCGACATGACAAGGTGCGAGGAAAGCCTAGGAAAATGGCACAAATATGAATTTATGCACCAATTATCCCATGATTCCTGGTGTGAATATCCTCTTATGATAAAACTGCACTTGGAGTTTAGTTCTCTTCAGTCTGAATTACAGCTAATTGAGAAGCTAAACGAGGAATTAATTGTCACTTAAGTTCCCTTTTATGCTGATCACAGAGATTGCTTCCTTGGCAATGCGACGCTGAACACCAGAAGTTTTTCCTCTCTAATTGTGAGGAGCTTACTCCCTCACCTGTCCCAAAATCAGCACCAATATTGTCTCCTTTATGAGTGTTCATCCAGACAGACCGTTTAACTATGAAAATTCAATCAGTAAAATTCTGCATTAACTCCCTGACCAGTTCCACCATCCTCAATATATAAAAGCAGTGTACTGTCATTGAGGAGCACCTAGAGTAAAAGAAAGGAAGAGTGAAATTGGGAACCACAGAGCACTCTAATGCAGTTTCTCCAGGCAGGATCCTTAACGTACCTCCTGTTTTGGGGCAACCAGGCTGAGCACATGACAATTTGCAGCCCACTTCACAGGAGGCGAGCCTGGTCATTGCTTAGAAACTAGCAGGAACCGTGTCTCACCTTACCTAACAAATGGGGACATCACATCCACTGCACACTGGCTTTGATCACCACCCGCAAAGGTTTACATTACTTTAGCTTTGCATTATGCACCAGTGATACAACCACACCTGGTGGGGATGTTCCGCAGAGACAGGACATCAGCTCACAACCTGCTCTGGAGTAGACACCTGGCTCGGCTGGCCAGCTCTGCAAGAAGGAGACATCTCCCACGGCCTACTTACCAAGCGTTATTTGACTACGGATGGGGAGGAAAAAACAACTGCAGATGGAGCAGATAGTTCATCCGTGCCCATCGGCAGTGACCACTGCCCACCTCCAGCCATTCCTCCAGCGGGGAGGCAGGAGGTGCACAAAAAGGTCAAACGCAGACTCCACAATCCCAAACGAGACTGAAGTCTCCAGACACAGACGACTGTCAGCAGCATCGCAAAAAGAAGCAAAAATACAACAGCTGCCTTCAGCTGAAAAGGCCTTATTAATGAAATCCGATTAAGTAGGATGAATCTCCCATTACATAACCACAGTTCTGCCCGGTGCGTTTCTTGTTTTATTTATTCAAAAGGAAATAAAGAAGTGGCAGAGTGGTGATGTAGGGAGCGGAGGAAGCGGCTCAGGAAAGGTAATGAGTTTTCTTAAAAAGTCCATGAACAGCATGAAAACACAGAGGCATCCTGGGCACAGAATGATAATGGCCCTTCAATCAATCCACAATTGATTTCACATTTAAAGTTTAGATCATCTCAGTAAAAAGCCTTTTGTGAGAGGGAGATGGAGAACCAGAATCTGCATTTCAATGGAGACGCTCTGGATGCTCACCACCTGCTCCGTCAGTAAGCGGGGAAGGAGAAGGAGCCCACGTCTCTGAGGACACCAACGCCCAATGCAGAGCTATTGCTTGGGCATATTACCTGGTAGGTGATAACGAGGTGCCCTCATAGCACTAATTAACATCTCACACTAACGGTCAGGTAGGTAAAATGGTGTCCTTGCCTTGCAACAGGAACATTTACCCAGAGCTGCTACAGGCTAGTACATGGCTTAAACTCTCTTCTCCTGCAGTCCCATCCCCTGCGCCCTTCTGGGACAAGGATTCACACAGCTGTTCTGCTGCCAAGGATTGGGAGGTTAGGGCTGAACAGACTATGAAGGACACCAGAAAATACCGACTTTCTGTTACTTTGGTCCTATTTGATCTCTTGATAGCACAATACTGCCTAAGCAACCAGCAGCCCTG
This sequence comes from Burhinus oedicnemus, assembly GCA_008921705.1. NCBI lineage: Eukaryota > Metazoa > Chordata > Aves > Charadriiformes > Burhinidae > Burhinus > Burhinus oedicnemus. Next base: position 953,079 of record VFFE01006925.1, read on the forward strand.
GCTTTAACAACCCAAAGGCCACTATGGAGGAACACAAGTGACAGATGCTCTTATGTTCACGTGCTCCATTTCGGAAAGGCACAGACCTCTCAACCTGTGGTCCAAGCCCAGGGCACACTCACCAAAGGAGACGTCACCGAAGCAGAGGGAAGGTACACTGAAGTGAAAGGTGGGTCCAATGACACAGCCCCTGTGAGGACAAAGACAGGCAGAAGCGGCATTGGCTTGGTTAAAGTGAATTGCAAAGCGTTCAGCTTTCATTACCACTCAGATGGACAAAAGCTGGTCTCAGAGCCATGGTGGGTTTCAAATCAACCCATCACCCTTGTGCTCAGCATGGTGTCCACGTGGACAGGAGGCAGCCAAAGCAAAGCGCTCTGCAGCTGATAGCTGCTGAGACGTGGCTTAGGGCACCACGTCAGTCAGGAGGCCAAGGGTCTGTCCCTCAGTTGCTGCTGGTCCAATGAAGGACCCTGAACAAGTGATGGCTCTGTGCCTCAGTTTCCCCATCTGTAACGTGATGACACAGAGATGTCCGCACAAAAGTGGACTCATTTAAATAGCCTTCCCAGCTGCAGGTTCCCTGCTTTGGTATTTCTTGGCTGGAACTTGTGTTTTCATGGAGAATATGAACATGGGTCCCTCAGAAGATCTTGATCTACGTGATCACTAGGCATGCAGGATTTTAAGGCATGAATCCAGGGGAGCCCCAAACATCCATTGAGAAGAGCAGCAACAGTTCTACATGGTGGACAGTTGAATCTTGGAGGAAAGTATCAGCTTGTCACCAGTGTATCAGCTGACACATTCATGTGCAACACATCTTAAACTACTGAACACAGGTGTCCCGAACCCACCACACCTCTTCGCCCATCCTTAAATTCAGCAGCCAGGCTCCAAACTCCTAAACTCACCAACATCCACTGAAATGAGCACTTGGAGCTGAACAACATCCATTAATTTATTTCACGGTTGATGTCTTCAAAAATGAAGGACCACAGTGAATGGTGCCTTCTAGTTTTAGTCACAGGACTGCCACTGTCTGTTCTCCACGTGAACAGACTCCAGCATCCTGCAGGAGGGACCTGCGTTCACCTGTGGTGTCCCATTTCCAGCATCCCATTACTAAACACCGAAGAAACAAGCATTCAGGACATGGTAAAGTTGGTTTCCAAGTAAAGAATAATCACCTATGGTTTGGGCATCTTCCGAATGCACAGTCAAAAAGCACTCAGAAAAACTGACTTTCAGGAGTTTCAATCCAATGCTGTCTTGATTCTCAGAGCTTAATCAGTTCCTGAGAATAAGTCGGGTAGCAAATCCCTGCTGCTGCTGAAGTTCCCTCTCCAAGGACCTCACATAATCAGATGTAACCTCCCAAGCCCTAACAGCTTACTTTGGACAGAGCAAAGGCAGCAGACATGCTTTCCGTCACAGAGCTTGCCAGGAGACGATGGAAAACTACCTCCAAACCAACCACGACTGGGGATAACACTGGGAAACTGCCAAGGATGAGCCTTGCCAGGCAAGCGGGGGAACGACTGCCATTTCTGCTGAGTACCCCATATCTGTGCTCAAGGAAGTTAAACCTGACTGACTGCCCAGAAGGCTCAGGCAAGGAGCCAACCCAGAGCTCTGTGCACTGCAGCTGATAACAATACAACCTGCAAGAAAATGGGGGGAAAGGCAGTGGTTTTGGCAATAACTGTGTTTTACAGCAGCATTAAATAATCATAGAATGGTTTAGGTTGGAAAGGACCTTGAAGACCATCTCATTCTGACCACCCTGCCATGGGCAGGGACACCCCCCACTAGACCTGATTGCTCAAAGCCCCATCCAGCCTGGCCTTGAACACCTGCAGGAATGGGACAGCCACAGCTTCTCTGGGCAACCTGGGCCAGTGTCTCACCACCCTCACAGTCAAGAATTTCTCCTCATCTCATCTAAATCTCCCCTCTTTCAGTTTAAAACTGTTCCCCCTCATCCAATGGCTCCACTCCCTGATCCAGCGTCCCTCCCCAGCTTTCCCAGAGCCCCTTTAGGGGCTGGAAGGGGCTCTAAGGTCTCCCCGGAGCCTTCTCTTCTCCAGGCTGAACAACCCCAACTCTCTCAGCCTGTCCTCACAACAGAGGTGCTCTAATCCTCTGATCATCTTTGTGGTCTCCTCTGCACTTGTGCAGGGAGACTAGGGTCCTTGCAGAGCAGGAACGATAACACCAGGTGGGAGAGGAACCACTTGAACTCTCATCCCCGTTCCTTCCTTTGCAGCCCAGTGTCCCACCAGACAGCTTGCCTCCATCCAAAAGAACTGGGAGTTCTTCCTCCATGGAGGACTAAATCCAGTCCACAAAAAGTCGCAAAGAGGTAGAGAGGCAGGCTCAGTTTGACCTGGTGGGTGGACATCTCAAAGGAGTTTGAAAACAGCCTGATTTGTGGGACTGGAGAATGAGAGATAAGGTCTGGATAGGGATCCTTGAAACAAAGGCAAGACAGAAATCAAGGAGGCAGGTGATATCTCAAGGGAAGAGTTGGACTGCAATGGGAATTAAAGCTGAGGGAAAGCAGTATGGGAGCAGATGGGGACACTGGGGTACCATCAGATGGGCTGCATAGGAGCCACCATCCAGGAAGAGAGGAGTACAAGCAAGAAGGAGAAAGTAAAGAAAGGAACATCAATCCTCTTCCACAGAGACATAAGGTCTGCACTGAGCTCAGGGTCATGCTGGCAGAACAGGGCAGAGAGCGGCCACAGAGAAGGGGAAGACATGCTGGGCACCAGGAGCCAGGGCATCGCTGGGGAAACCAGGACCACTTCATTTGGTTGTGGGGAAGCCAAAAGACAACTATTCCGCTGATGGCTCTTTCCTTAGGAGCAAGGCCATCCAAGAAAAACTGTATTTTACCTGTGATAAGTGCATCTTTACAAGCAAAACCTACCCTTGCTCAAGGGGAAAGCTGCTTATGCAATAAAATCCCGTGATCAGTTTGGGGGAGGGACAAAAGAGAATAAGTTATTTGATTGTGAAATATTCCCTCTTGGTTTCCAAAAAAAGCAGCACTTTCCCTCAAAACACAAAGCCAACTGTCCTGGTTTGAGGACGTAATTGTTTCTCTACCAAGGTCAAACAAACCTACTCACCACTCTTTCTTGCGAAATAATAACCTTGCTGTTCCTTTTTAGCTATTTCCTTTATCTTGTTGGTAAAATTGACTGCAGATTTCTTTCGTTTCATTACTACCTTGACCTGGTGCCTCCCAACAGCAGCAGCGCAGGAGGCTGGCTGCCAGCCCCAAAGCTCCAGACCTTTTCTGTCTACATGATGATATCCCACCAGCCCACGGTTGAGACCAACTGGGACAAGTTTGGATGCTGCTATGGTCCTGAGAAGTCAGTTTTGCCTTTCCTATCATCAGCCTTCCCCCCCCGCCCCGCCCTTTGCTCAATGAGGATTATATTTTGCAGTGGCACCAGCCCATGGGATGATGCCCAAGTCCTTGTGACAGTACTTGCTGCAGAGCTCCCTGTCTCCCACATCAGCACTTTTCTGGCTGCAGAAAGGAGGTACTGAAGCACTTGCTGCATGAGAGCTGGGAGGACAGCTTGTCCCTACGCATTAGCACGAGAGATAATGTTGAGGCTACTGCTATCCATTTTGTATGAATTAACAGAGGATTTAAAAAACGCCGCTTCTGGCTGGAGAATAACCTAGGCCGGCCCATTCCTCAACCATCTCCAAAGCCCTTTTGGCCTTGCTACATGCTTCAGTGGGACATCCCAGACCATCTACTGCCCAAACCTGCTACCATCACACTGTCTGCCATGGCCCAAGGGGGAACAAGCTACCTGTGGGAAGAAGTCACTCTGGCACCGGGGTACCAGACTGGGCAGCAGGCATCTCCACACCTTTCCTGTGCAGCCTCCAGTCAAACCTTTTCCAGCATGGGTAGTCACTTAAAGCCCCAGGGTCCTCACACAGAGATGTCAAAAGGTCACAAAAGGAATCTGCTGCTGCCGAATTCTGTGCAGTGTCCTGGAATGTCACAGAGCCACCCTGGCCCAACTGTGAAGGCAAAGGTGCTTCCCAGAGGGACCCAAGACTTTCAGAGTTAAACTGGGTATTGAGGGCATAGGAGGCACAGTCATCTCCCCTTGCAGACAATTACACTTCATCAGTTGCTGTTGCAATTGCAAGACTCAAACTGGAGTCAGGGTTAAAAAGCCCTGGCTTAGTCTCGGCTCTGATCCGAGCATCCTCACACTAAGACCTTCAACACCACCTTTTTTTCCTCTGCTTCACCATAAAATGAGGTAGGTGGGAGATGATTACCCAGAGATTATCTACAGATGTGCCCACCGAGCACCTATAGCCCTCCTCACCTGACAGTCAAGGTCACAGGCTCAGGGGATCCATTCACACTGAACCTGAATTCTTCCGTGAACTTCCCCAGGATGGTGGAGCTGAAGGAGATCTGGATGACTTGTAGCTCATCTGGCAAAATGGTGCCCTCCCTGGGGAGAAAGGTGAAGCAGGAGCCCAGAGCTGTAGCTGGAGGGACCAAGCTGAAGAGAGCACTGATGGCTCCTTTGTTAAACAGGATCGCCTGCAGCAGCAAGAAAGCAAAATGGAAATACATAAGGCATCTCCCTTTCTTAAAAAAGGCTGATTTGTTTTCCAATTAAGTAATTAACATCTGTAAAAGGCAGAAGATGCTGTGTGCTGCTGATGAGCGTGAGGTGCACACCAGCTCCCACCTATTCCAAAGATTTTCTCTTTCCTAAATATTCACAGCCACCATCTAAGATTTTACCATTATTAGAATAAACTGCAAATGTAGAACCAAGCTGTATTTTGTTGAACACTCGCGAGACCTACTGCCTCGAACAAGTGACACAATCCCACAGCATCTGTTGAGATTCAGCTCTTTTCATGTTGGGCAAGGAATGCCCACCCCTGCCTGTGAGTCCTGGCATGCTGTCAGTCACCAACACACCCACCCAAAGCAAAGCTCTGAAGTTTCCCATTGCTGCAGGGTGAAATCCTGCCATTTCCATGGACCTATCTATCCACTTTGGATTTCTTTTCCCTAATGTTTGTCCTTGCAAAATCTGTCAGAAAAACTGAGACAGCAGCATAGAAACGTCCCTTATTTTTTAACTTTGCAGCTGCTGTTGAAAATATTCATGTATTCAAACTCCACAATGGTAACATTGAAAACTACTCTTTCTCCTCATGTGTTTTACACCTTAGTTACAAATAGCACTTCGGGATCCTATGCTGAGCTGAGGTTTGCCTCCAGTTTACCTGCTTAGGACAGCACTAACAGCATCATCTACTTATTCACATTTTCTCAAGTAACGAAAATAATAAATTGATAAAATCAATGAAGTATCAGCATTAAAAATGCATGGAGTGCACAATATTTTGGTAAGAAAACACCTTAATGTGTCCTTCCCTGCCACAGTCACGCTTTTGAAAGTGTCTGGCATGATGTATCGTCTCATTTTCTACCTCTTTTGGTTACTCTAGCTTATTTTTTTTGCAGAAGACTTGACACCATCAGGGCAGGATGGGGTGGGGGGGAGGCAAATACATTGAAAGTTCCTTTGCTTCATTTCCAGAAATGCTTTGCTCTTTCTGGAGCCAGAGTCTGAAGAGTGGCGAGAGACTGGTCAGCAAGGGGAAGCACTCCCAACATCTTTGTGAGGGACAGCTCTGAGCCAGGAGGCTGGACAGTTTTCCTCCAACTCCCCAGAATCAGCAGGATGCACTCAACTAAAAACTGTTTGCAAGGGACTTGAGTTCAAATGCAGTAAATTTGTTCCAGCTGCTTTTTAAGAGCCAGAGTACAAAGGTGCATTGCATCTAGGGCTGAAACAAAAGCCTCTGAATATTTGTCTTTTTGACCCAATGTTGCTTTCATGTGTCAAGGGTTGGGTTTTTTTGCATGAAGCCTCCCAGCTGATCTCAAAGGGAGGCTGCCAAAAAGCAGGGATTAGGGCTTCACGAACAACACATACACCTTTCAGACCCCATCAAATGTATCCAGATTCCATGAAACCCCCCAAATTTGAGTATTATGTCAAATATTCCCTGCTCACAACTGCCTGAGCTGCCAGAAATCCCACAGCGAGCCATCAGGATCCACCCCAACCCCTGCAAATCCCTACTGCTCACCTCATAGCTGTGGGCTGATCCAACAAAGACCTTCCCGATGTCCAGCTGGTCAAAGCTGAAGTGGAGCTGGGGTCCTATGCCTTCCCCTTTGATGCGCAGGGGCAGCCTGGTCTCACGGCCTGGGGAGAGATTTCCATTTCAGTACAATAATTCCCTCCCTTACCCTGGATTTTCCAGGCTGCCTCAATGCTAGTCCCTGACTCTGGGCTGGATGGGACCAGTTCTAGATGCTCCAGGAGAAGATACGGGACCTTTCTCTTCCTTCAGGAGATATGCCTTGGGGCTGGTTTCTAGTTTCTAACTGACCTCTTGGGCTAGTTTCTAATTTAGCAATCAATTTGCACACTGAAAAAGCGATGCTGAGTTTAAAACGTGATCTCTGAATTCCTGCCCCTGTTCTCAGACAAGCTTTGAAATCCCTTCAGTGTAGGCACAAAGCTCATGAAACAGAACTGAAGATAGAAACACACCGTATATACTGATGCAATCAGAGATGCCAGCACAGGAGCTGAGAAGTACCAGCCCAAGCAAGGCAAAGCTCCCTGCTGACAGCAATACGCACTTCTGAGGGCCACTTCGAGCAGGCAGAGCATCTCAGCCACCGCCTCTGCCCAACATACAGCTCTGTACCTGGGTGTTCCAGCGCTCAGCTCCTCCAGCAGTGCTTAAATAACACTGGGCTTTATGATCTCCAGAGATAAGCACTCACCTATTCCCACCATGATACCAAGATGCTTTGTAAAGACACATTATCTGAACAGTTACGGAACACCAGCCCCCTCAACTACTGAGATCAGAGAAGCCATAAATGTGCTGTTAATAAACACATCCCTTGTTGCAAAGGTAACTGAGACCGCAAGGCTTATAACTAAACTCCAAGATGCTCATTTTCTTCCAGAAGGCTGCTAAGATGACATAGTGCGGGATATTTCAGTCTGAAGGCTGTCCTGAACCACTAGAGCAGCTTGAAGTACCCAAATCCTAGCTCAAATTTCAGCTTGGCTCTCCCTGCCATCCCATTCTACTCTGCACAAGGAGGAGAAGAACGCCCCAAAAGTTGCATATAACCTTCACCGTAGCTTCTATGCAAAAATATTCCTCTGTCCTTCAAGCTCCTTTGAAGCTCACCATTGCTTGCTTGATGCTCACCATTAAAGGGACTGGAGGTTGATTTTTTTTTTTTTTTTTTTTTTTTTTTTAAACAACAAGTCTGCTGCATACTTATTCCAGAATGTCCAAAATGACAACTTACTGCAACAAGCAGCCTAGGTGTGACAACGCAGTGACTAGATCACAACTTGAAAAAAGCTCTCCTGGAATAGCCTTTTCAATAATGGCTGATTTTTTTGATCTTGTAACCATAGCATGAGGACATTTCATAATGTCCAAAGCCAGAAAGGAAGAGCTAGGGAGCTTTTGTTGAATTCAGCATTTTTTAGGTGGATCCAGCCAAAGCCCAGCTGATAGCAGGGATGAGAGTTACGCTTCACAGCTCAGGCATTAATTGGAGGGCTGTGTATTTATTTCTGTTGTGGTTTGGGCCAGATTGGCCCAATCCGGTGGAACGACAGAGGCGCTCTCTCTCTCTTGCTCCACTCGGGAGGCAAGAAAGAGAAAAAGAGAGACTTAAGAGTTTAGAAGGAACTAAACTACTTTAATGAAATATTGATAATAAAATAATAAAAAAGAAAATAATGAAATATATACAAAACCGTATCAAGCTCCCAGGATGACAATCACGTCACCAGCAGACACTGGGGAAGTCCCAGACTGGACTCAGTGACGGACAGGAACTGGATTCTGGATCTAGATTCAGGATTGGGATCAAAGGCAGACAAACAGACAGAGTCCTCCCAGGATGCCGGCCACTGAAGAAAGAGGACTGACCCTTTGATCCCTCAACTTTTATACTGAGCATGAGGCAGATGGGATGGAATACCCTGTTGGTCAGTTTTGGGTCACCTGTCCTGTCTGCTCCTCCCCACAGGTGTGACCCCTCTACACTTTTCTGCTTCCCACCCTCCAATGGGGCAAATAACAAAGGTAGCGGACCTCAGTTGTTATAGCAATAAGGATAAGCAAGAGCCTCTCTGCATCCCATTCCTTGGCATCAACTGTAAACATGGGTCTTATCACTGTGAGAGCGAACAGTTTCTGCACAACATGCTGGTAATTTCAGCAGTTAGAAGAGGCCTAGCTAAAAAGTAAAGTTACTGAACAAAACTGGTCCTGTTTTACCTCAAACCAGGACAATTTCACAGATATTATAAAAGAGGCAACATTGGGTGCTCACTGTCAAAAGATTTCTCCATCTTGTATCATGTGTGGCTTAATTTTCATTAAAAACTCTAGGTCTAAACCATCAAAGCTCTTAGGAAACGGCAAAGATTTCCAAGTGACAAGCTTTTGTCCATGATCATGTTGAGACATGTCCCATGGCCACTGTGATCAAAAAAATCAGTGGCAGTTCTTCCCCTTTTGCAGTAGGTCCTCAACCTCTCCTGAAGGACTACGGAAACCATCCTTTCTTCTACCCCTCCGTTGATCCTGGAACTTTAGGAAATTCCAGATATTTTGCTCTTCCTCCTTCCAGGTGAACCTCAGAGTGCTTTTCCCAAAGGACGAGGAGCAGACTGAACTACAGGCAGCATTCAGGAGAGCCGGAGGCGGGGGGCGGGGGGTGTGAAGAGTATGTCCTCCTCATTGCGAGGAGCTCGGGCTTTGAGAAGCATCCAGCCTTTGTCCAAGGCCTGGGTACAGCTGGGCTGTGGTCCTGTGATGCTCCCACCATAACACGTCCTGGAGCACACAGATCAAGGGCGTGGAGGGGCTATAGCCTCTTTGTCCTCAATTCCAAATCCATATCTGGTACTATGAAGTGAGAATTTGGATTTCAGTAGGAATCACGCCTTGGCACATCATGCAGGGTGTACAGTTTGGCATTGCTGCAACGCTTTCAAATAAATAGGGGTGTAGGTGGCCCAACAGCACAGGACTTTGTTGCCAAAGTCCTTAACTTCCGCTTTCTGACACTATTGTGTCTTGGTCACAGAACGTCCCCGTGTCTTGTGACTGTTTTTGACCATGATTCTCATCTGACCACATCAATAAACATGATGCAGGACAATTCTGCCACAAGGTAAGGGAGCGATCATCATTTGGGATTTTGCTTCTCCCTGCAAGAGTATCTTAAGAAAGGTGTTTTGCAAGGTGTAACTCAATACAGGCCTGTGTGAAGACAAACCTAAAGATGAAATTTCAGGTGTCTGAGCCCCCCCACCATGTGCTTCCTTGCAGCAATCAAGAGCTACAGCTTTATCTGCATTAATAACTACAAAAGGTAATTTTTGAGCTTAAATATTTGCCAAGAGCAAATTTCAACCCCCTTCTTAACTGCCAGCTTTGCAAGTTGCACAGTGCTGATTAGTTCTGTAAATCACCTGATCCAGAAGCATCTGCTAAGCAATTTATGGAGGCACCTGCAAAAAGAAGTGGAGACCAGCAAAGCCCCTTTCCAGTGGGGCGTGATGTCCAGCTGCGCTGCACAATCCACAGTGCTGCAGTGGGGCAAAGCTCCCAAGTATTCCTCGCAAGGGGCATGCACCATTTGAAAACCATCCTCCAAAGGCCTTTGTGACTGGCACAAAAATGCATGAGGAATGCAGTCATGCTTCTTCAACAAGTCAAGAAGTAAAATTAATTGAGTCCCTAGTTAAAGATCGTTGTTTTCATTAAACTCTTTTTCCACCCAGAGACCTTGACTCTGGCACAGTTTCCATCCTGACAATACAGTGGATCAGCCCTGTTTTTTTAAGGGATGGGAGGGGGGGGTAGATGCAGCATATAAATGAGGTCCTGTTCCAAGGAGCCAGTGGAAGAGTTAAGCTCTCCCAAGGGCCCATCGGGGTCTTTCAAGAGCAGGCTCCTCTTTCTAAACACACATCATTTGCCCAGCTCTGTTTCCTACAGCTCCCAGACGGGCTCAAGGGTTGCACGCAAGTAGTTTTCCCATTTCTCTGCAATGAAAAAGCTCTCCTGGCACAACCCCCAGAGACCTCTGCAAAGTTATGGACATCCCCATTACCAGAGCATGAATCCCAAAGTCAGGAGCACAGCACTGAGTGAGGAATCCCTTGGGAGCAAATTTTAAAATAAATTCTTTCCTTCCAACAGCTCTAACAACTGCAGCTGGTGGGCAGGAAGACAGTTTGTTAACACAAGCCCTGTGTAATTACTGTAGGTGGCATTTGCCAAGTAAACCCTGTGCAATTACTGTATAAATAAAAAGCTGTTTCATGACATTTGTATCCATCAGCTTGCAACAGTAAGGAAAGCAACAAAGCAGCTGGCTCCAAAATGGGAGCCTGGCTGCTGGAGGACCACAGGCTTCGCACCTCTTCCTCTTGGGGAAAAACCATGATGTTCCTTAGATGGAAATCTGACAGCTAACTCCCACTCTCAAAAAACACCTTAAGCAGCAGCAGGCAGAGACAAGGAGGAAGGACAAGGTAACCCAAACCGCACAGCTTGCTGCAAGCATTCCCTGCCCCCTGCTAGCACAGCCAAGGTATGACCTCTGTAAGGGCAAAGATGGCATAACTTGGGTGAGTCAATGAGAACTGCTCCCAGAAAAGACGTGACAGCACTTCTGTAAGACGGGATGAGCTTGAAGCTTGTCCAGCAGACTGCTTAGACTCTGATTTCCAGGGAGGGTGTTCACCCTGCTGAGTACAGCAAGCCCTGTGCAACACTACGCACATGCACCAGCGACTCGGAGCCACAAAGTGACAGTTCCCCACACAGGGAGAGGAGGACATGCTGGCCAGAGGTGGTCCTTTCGCAGGCACCCTGTGCTCAGCAGGGCTCAGCCATCTAAGAGCTGGGCAGCGGGAGGCGATCCAGGGTCTGGGAGCACATTTGTAACTCAGCTCCTACTGCCTCAGGAGTCTGACGATGCTTATCTTGGAGGTAAAATGGTCTATAGGTGCTTAGTGCTTGTCCACTCTTCTGCTGTGTAGCACTCTGGCCTTTACAGACACCTTGCAGCAGAGCAAATGCTGGCAAACCCATGGCATGAAAACTTATCCCTTCGCTGCCTCGGTTGTTCCAGGGTCACTGATCCAAGCTCGCAGGCAGGCATCCTGATGGCTGGCCTGAGACAGGAGACCACCCGGAAACCACAGGGACAGTGGGCACGTGCCAGCACTGCCCTGCTGACCATCAACCCTTCCTAGCAACTACATGAGAACCAAGTGGGCTGGAAGACTATTTGTGCCTTGCCTTCGCTGCGGGTAACAGAAGCAGGAGAAAGGAGCTGTACCTGAGATGTCGCAGTAGACCGTTTGTTGATAGACTCTGGCTTCTCGAGGTTTAAAGATCACATTAATTTCAGCCGAAGAATTTGGCCAGATATCTCCCTCCTAAAACAGAAGGAGACAGCAAACCATTTATCTTCAAACGTTACATTTCTTGTTTTCAGCCAAGCCCTGTAACCTTTATTTAGAGCACCAATGAAGAGCAAGGAGCAAGCAACACTTATCAACAAAATTTATAAGAGTTTAGAAGCAGCTGCAAAAAAACTTTCCAAGTCCCTTACCTTTACTCACACCCGGTAGAGGCACTTTGTTAAATTAGGGCTATAACAAAGCCACCAAACTGGCTCACACTCCAGCAAATCAAGGAGGATTTCTTCAGAAGTACCAGCCAGTCTAAGGAAAAGGTACTTTTCTCCTCCAAACCTTCCCGTATATCCCAGTATCACTATGGCTATGTGAACGCTTTTACTTAGATCAGAAGAGATTTAGCAAATCAAATGGATTTTTCCATTTTTAGTTACGAAAGTGCTGTCTCTCCTACCCTTCACCTGTACATATACGTAAGCATATAATCTACTTCAGTGAGCTGCAGCACTCGGCACTGAGCAGAACAAGCCCTCCTGCCCAGGGATCAATGAAGAACAGAGTCCTTCCCGCTGCTGGTGGCTTCTGCCCTGTGCTGTGAGCAGCCAGCCAGCACGTAGGTTACAGAAGATCTGAGAATGAAGTTGAGTTGGATGCATTGTGTTTCCCTCCACAAGGTGCACACAATCCTGTTTCCCTGAACACAGGCTCAGAAAAGAAATGATGGGGTTTGCTTACAGCTCCCCACCTCTTTCAAGCAAAAATCAACTAAAATAGCTCTCTTCCTTGTCACGTTCAGAGATTTAAGTCTGGGCCATGCTACCAGTGCTTCTGCAACTGGCTGCTACTTCCTTGAGGTCTTCTCTCTCTGATTCTCTCCCAGAGAGTCCTGGCACTGGCACTCAGTTCCAGGGAGCCTTGTCATGCATTTTTGGAGGCATCCTTGGTTTGTAAAGGCTCTCACTCGCTTCTTGCAACTGGATTAAGCAAAGGTACCACTTACGTTCCCTCAACCCCTAGCGTTACAAATGCCTCTTTGTGCATTCACTGACATAAATATACGCACACCTGACAACTGTAATACTACGCTACCAGGAATGAGAAATTTAGCTTATACAAAAAGAACAGAGTTATTTTTCTATCAACAAAGCAAGGTTTTGATTCTGCTTGCTGCTGGGTATCCTTGGTACTTGGTCCAGAATAGTCTTGAACTGACTGGAGCCTCCAGCACTCCTGCAGCATAAATATTAAATAACTATAATACTTCCCATCGACTTAGACTTGTAGCTCAAAGGACAGTCCCCACAAAATTTAAAGAGCTATGACATGATGAGTTATTGGGCTGCGGCTGCAAATAATTCCCTAACACACAGTCTGCTCAGAGTCAACAGAACAGAGGGAAGAACAGGTGGAGAAAACTGTTGTGAACACCAACAAACCACCACCACCGCCACAATAATAAGAAAAGGGAATAAGAAAAGGGAAGTCTAAAGCATAAAGCCACTTGGATTTCTCTCCAAACCTAGAGCAAACACATTTGCCAGATCAAACGTACGTTGTGTTTCTATCCAGCAAGCAGCTGGATGAAGATGAAGCCTTATTATATGACAACACACTTGCTTGAGGAAGGAAACCGGGGACATCAGCCTGCAACCCAGTCAGCATGCCAGATATCAGAGCCTTTAGGTCCCGCAGGGATGCTGTGTGGACTGAGCATCCACAGAGTTATCTTGTATTTGCAGGAATAAAAGCATTCGGGATTCTCCGAACAAAAGCTCTGCTACAACGCCTGCAGCTCGCCTAAGCCGAGCCACCGAGAAAAAAACACTCAGATGATAGATTTCCCTGGCTTGGCTCATTAGAGTCTAATAACCCACCACTGCTCATCACCCAGCTGCTCGCTGTGTGTTTGAAAGACCGAATTCAGTGGTCTCACCCTGGGCACACTGTCCCCAACAGCTGTAGCCAAACACACATCGCAGCTCACCAGTGTTCCATGCTTCTCCTTAAAGGGTGCTGCATGAGCTGAGCTGCCCAGCGATGCCGTTTCATCCTCCAGCCTCTGTGGTCCTTGGCCCAGAGAGCTGCAGAGAGCTCTCGTTTGGTTTCTGCACGGCAAACGGTGTCTTGCCAGGCTCACCAGCACCAGCAGCTACACAAACACTCACTGCTGATATGCTGAGAGCGGCAGTGATGCTTGAGGTCTGTCTTACAGAGGGCCATAAAGCAGGAGAGGATAGCGCATCCTGAGCCTTAAAACCAAAACACAGGGGTGCAGTAAAAGGCAGGGGAGTGAGAAGAGCCCAATTTCAGAATGGCCACCCAGATCCCTCCAAGGGAAAGTCTATTTGCTTTGCATAGCCCCAGGTGCCAGACAGCAAACCAGGGAGAAGGTATTTGCATGAGACAGGACAGGACCAGCAGGGCTGGGGGTGAAAACTGATGCTAGGATTTGACTGTAGTTCTGCAGTCAGGCTTACAAGGGCTGGGCACAGTTGGGCTACCAGGGACACGCAGCTTAGAGTTTGCGCTGGCTGTCGGACAGATGATGCCTGCCATAAACCAAGCATCCCATTTCCCAGGACCGTGTTACTGCTTGCAAGACTTTGGGATCTATCTGAAAAAGCAGAGTGAGATTTTATACCATGTCACCATTTAGTTGCAACGCTGGCTGCTCTAAAGCAGAGCTCATACCAACAAAAAGGTTTCACAGAGCCAAATCATTCCTGGGAAACTCAGAGAGCACCTCTCCCTCCTTCCACTGAGGCCAGAAAACAAACTTCTTTGAGCGCAATGCAGCAGTATCAGTCTTTCAGGTCAACCATCTACCAAAGTACTGTTTTGCTGCTTGCTTCTGCTGGATCGCAGGCTGATGGTACTCACTGGTCTATTTTATGTGCCGCAATCAGATATATTGGCCCTGTGGACACTTCAGGGCAGTTTGGTTATTACTCAGAGGCTGACAGAGGCAATACATCTCCCGTTAATGGAAGCAAGTGTAATACAATTCATAAGCAAAAACGAAGCTAAGCAGGAAAGGAAGAAAATTAAAAAGAACCGTTGGCCTGATGAATACGTATCTGCTAACAACAGTGCAGTTTTCTAGCTGAGCAAGTTTAGCTGACTTTGGGATTCAATGAACTCCAAGGCCAGCACATCTGCAACAGAAATATAACCAACACTGTGATCTTACCCCACTGTTTTGGAGCACAGTAACAGCAATATATCACGGAAGCAGTGACAGGGACAGACTTGACAGGGCAGGGGACCTAGGAAGGCAGTGCAGAGCCACAAGGCAGGGATGAGAGTATGAGATGGTTCAGAAATGGCACTTGCTTGATGCTCACAACAGCTCGGTCTTGTTGTCACCCACATCACCTGTCCTGCTCCTGTCGCTGCCAGTTGAACTTTGGGTGAACAGGACTAGGACAGCACACTTACCTGTTCCCCCAGTAAGCTCTGGTAGCCAACCAGACCAATACTGAGCCCCTAATGTGACTTGCACAGCCACAATCCTGAATACTGGGACTACAGCAGGAAGGAAATAATAGAAAGAGAACATAATTTAAAAAAAAATATTTCAGTAAATTCCACTTCCCCATTTTACAGCATACAGAAACAGAGGCACAGCAAGGCTTTCGGCCACTGTAGAGCCCATCCAGGCTACAGCAGTACTTCCAACACTCCTCTCAGAGCAGTGAAAACCTTCCAGAAGCTCCTCTAGCAGGGCAGCACCATTAGCCCCAGTTTCTCCAAGGAGGTCCCAACATACAGAAGGAATAAGGGCTGAATCTTCAAGGCCTGAACGCCTTCAAGGGTTCAGGAGAGATGTGAGAGTATTCACACTATGTAAACTTTAGATATCTAACTTAGATCATCGACAGGGAGCCTCAGGCTACAAAGCCTACATCCCCTTGAAAGCAGAAGCTGAACATCCCAGATTCTCCACCAACCCAGGACACCTGAGTTTTGGGTCAAAGGCAGGCAATGAGGATACCCCTCCTCCCCAGAGTAACGTAAACACCTTTGATAGTCCTCACACCACACCAGGGGTGTACTAGCCCCAGGAGCGCATGCCTACATGCTCTCTCATAGTCCAGACAGTGGCCCCTGTATGTGCCCTGGGCTCTCTGCAGACACTGAGCTCGATACCAAGAGCTGCCCCTCAGAGGAATCCCGCCTGCTCTTGGTGGCTTTGGATTAACCTGGTTTGGGATAACAATGTCCACACTTACCCTGTTCTCAGGGTACACTGCCTCTTGCCATAGAATCACCTAGGTTGGAAGGGACCTTTGAGATCATCGAGTCCAACGATCAACCTAACACTGCCAAGTCCACCACTAAACCATGTCCCTCAGCACCACATCTACCCATCTTTTAAATACCTCCAGGGATGGTGACTCCACCACTTCTCTGGGCAGCCTGTTCCAGTGCTTGACAACCCTTTCGGTGAAGAAATTTTTCCTCCTATCCAATCTAAACCTCCCCTGGCGCAACTTGAGGCCATTTCCTCTTGTCCTTGTGCGATACCAAGTCTGTTTCAATATCCTTTCTTTCTTTCCACCATGGGACCTATCCCAAATTCAACTCTTGCCCTTGCCTAACCCCTACCCCCAGCAGCCCATACATATGTGTAATCGGCCCCAGGTAGCTGGACCCTGGCAGAGCCAGCAGCGATAACCTGCCTCCTGCTGGGTGCAAGGGCTTGCACCCAGCAGGACATCTCAGATCAGCTCCTGGAGAGAAAACTGCACCTGCCTCCCTCTTTGCAGAAGATCTTCGGAAACCAGCTTGCAATTAAAGGCAAGGCCCTGCCAGAGAGCTGGCTACCTCAGCCAAGACTCACTGTCCAAGGCTCCCTCTACTCACGGTCAAGCGGGCAGAGAAGGCAGAAGAGTGATATCAGGGCTTTTCAATCTGCTTGGCTGCCTGCTGGTCTCTATGTGGGATACGAGACATTGCTCATGACACAAAGTCCCAGTTGTCCTGGCCTCCTCCCATGCCTGCATCACCCTTGCTGTCGGAAGGGGAACTGGAGCTGGGTCAGTGCTGGCAGGGCATTTATCTGACTCCAGAGTTTGATTCTGGCCCAAGATGGCCCAAACTGAAGATAAAAATGGTGAACTTCCACTGCACCAAATAAATACAGCTTCAGGAAGAACCCGGGAGAACACAGCAAGTGTACATCTCCAAACAGCGAGGGAGTGGAAGTGAGTCCCTGCGGATGTTATTCAGAGTGTCTGAGCTCCTGGTGGGATGATTTGCTCAATACTGCCAAGACCACAGTGATTGCTGTAATGTTGCTGGGATCTCTCTGTACACTGTACAGTTAACCAGTGCAGGAGGGAGCCTAGAGCTTTGGGCTGATGTAATTTCTTCTTTTATAATCTAAACAGATGAGGGTGCAGCACACAAACCCCACCTTGCTGGGGATGATGTCTTGCCGTGCTCCAGGAAACCACTCAGTGATGCGCCAAGATCTGGACAAGGGACAGGTCTCCATACATCCAAGGAGCTGCTGGATCCCAAGGCAGAGTCAGATGAGACACCTCTAAGGCACCAGAGGAAACAAGCCTACAGACTAGCAATAACCCCATTCTCTTATATGCATCAGCACAGCTCTCTGGAACAATCCCAACGCAGCATTATTGCTGGAGCCTTCCACTCGTATCCTCACTCCCAAGAAAACCTGTATCAGCCGTGAAAAGACTCTGTCTCTTGAGCTCCCGATATGAAACCACTGTTCTGCAGGATCCAATGTGGAAACTTTTGGCAGCATGTCCACAGACAGCTTCCCTCTATTGTCACTGAAGCTATAAGCCAAGACCATTTGACTCTGAAGGTGGAGGGCAAGAAGAAATAATCAGTTACACTTTATTCTACTATTCCACAGCCACAACAAATTCTTTAAAGACATAACTATTCTGGGAAATCTTTGTCATTTCTCCCTTCATTACTGCTGTACATCAGACTATAAAACTAGAAAAATATTGTGAGTTATTTCTCCTGGGAAATTAAAATGGGCTGTTGAAGAGGTTCCTCGCATTCCTGCTACCCCACAGGGAAAAAAGAACTACTGGTTAAAAGGATATGCTTCATTACCCACCCTTGCGGGCTACTGCTACATGCGTATGAGCCTCGGGACACCTCAGGACCCAGCAGTCTGCCTGGGCTAGCATGTTCTCTATAGGACAGCGGTTGAGTCAGAGTATAGAAAACTACCGTGGATGCTAACCAGGACAGAAATAAAACATATACGGTGATGTGAACATGGTATTGCAATGCTTTTGGCTTAACGTCAGCCTCAGACAGGCTGCAACCGGCAGGCAGCATAAGATACAGACAATGGATGTATGAGGATACAGCACAAAAACTCCAGCTGTTGTACCCTGGCTTTGCTACAGCGTAAAGCAATGTGATACAGGAGGGGATAGCACACCATGACTCGCAGCTACAGAAGCGATCTCTACGCAAGAGCCCAACCATGAATACTCGCAGATCATATTTTGCCCTCCCTCAGCCCCTAAACAACAAGAATCTGCTAGATCTCCACCAGCCTTAAGAAGAAAAAGCTGGTCCTGGGCCAAATCTCCTATTTTGTTTTGCAGACAGGGAAGGTGATCCATGGAGAAGAAACCACTGCTCAAAGCAGACAGAAAGCGAGAGACAGAGTTGGCAACAGAAGTACCAAAATGACATCCAGAGTACATCCTGCTAGTTCAGGGCATCTAGGAGAAAGGCAGTGCCAAGGCTAACATCTGCCTCTTTCCATAAATAATTGAACCCACAGCAAGCTGTGGGATGGACCATAGCTCCCACTGGAGATGGTGCCTTCTGCCAAAAACTGCAGTGCTCTGTAGCACCCTCTCATTTGGATGGGGACCAGCTTGGTTCCCCAGCTGAAGTGGAGATTTGTGGGAACAAAAAACGCTGTTACCTCCTGGCCCAGCCCCTGGATCAACAACAGCAGCAGTTTCATAACCTAGGCATCTTGAAGACCACCTCTGTCGGCTCACAAATAAGACATGACACTGAGGAGTCACTACCAGGCAATGACAGGACAGTGATGACTTGTCAAGGTCAGTACAATGGTAAGAAACCCTTATCCTCTCTTTCCTCTGGTTTCCATTTCCAAGGAGTCAGCTCCCACGTGTCTGCAGTGTGACTTACAGCTAACCTGTGGTGGGGAGGATGCAGCAAAAAGCAAGGACTTTGTCCTTTGGTAGCCACCTGTGCTTCTATCATGGCTGCTTCTGCTGACATATCATGTGTATTTGCAAAAATAAATTAAACTAAATTTGAGATGCGCTTGGGAAGTCAGAGTTGCGTAACAGCTCGTTTCCCACAGGCTTGGATGGCTGCTCCAAATGTTCATGGTCACATGGTAATTCCAAAATCCCTGCTTCCTTTTTTTTGTTATTTTCATCTGCGAGTTAACCCTACACAGACTGAAGTGACCTGTTGCAGCTTCTACAGACAGCAACATCCGAAAATACCGGCAGCTGGTGGTCCACTTATGCAGCAAAGCTTCTGTACAAACACTGCAAAGCCACCCTGCCCAGAAAGCGCTTCCAAGACTACTATCCCTCCACCAGCTTCCTAACCTCTGGAAGCAATTATTTCCTCCAGTCATGGTTTACAAGGGTTTGATTATTTCTATAGGGTGCTCCCAGACATCATGGGAAGAAGGAAGGAGCCACTTTAGGCCAGAAGGTCTGAGGCAGCAAGGTCCCAGATGTGTGTGTGTGTGGGAGCTTTCCAGCAGATTTACATGCAGTGCAAGAAGGGTGCCTGTCCAAGCTAAGTGGCCATCACTGGAGAGGAGGTTATGGCAGTCAGTAGCAGTGGATTTTCAGATTCTACATTTGATAAATAGGAAAAAATACCGACTATTATTTGATGTAAAGACACCCACACGTCAGAGGGAGAAGACAGACATGAGCAAAAATCTGAATGTGAAACTGGTTGTTCCATAAATAATGGAATTAATGGAAATCAAAAGATGGATAATGCTGGACAAGACAGAAGGGGAGAGACTCATGCAGTAGCCCACTTCTATTCAGTCCCAGAGCAAACTGTAACATTAATCTAGCCATTTAGGAAAGGTTTCCACTCAAGACTTGAGGCCAGGCTACACTTTATGTCCATATGTCATGACACAGAGTACCAGGACTCAGTACTGTGGGCAGCCAGACTCCTGGACCTTACCTTAATGCACTTCAGGAGCTCAAGAGCAAGTTCAGCTAGTTGTGGAGGCACAGTCCAACCATAGTGAAGCAGGAGCCCTGGGGGACACTCCAAAACCAGCTCTGATGCACTGCAGGATGGTCTTAACACTCAGCAGATCAGCTCCCGCTCTCTACAATACTACTGCTCTGACACAATCCCCTGGTCACGCTATGCTGCTGTCAGCTACAGTGGTGGGAAACTGCAGTTGTTTGGACACTGGTGGCTCTCAGCCTTACACAGGCTACAGGAGTAACCAAAAGAACACAATCCCTCTTCCTTGAAAAAAAAAAATAGGTTCATCTATTTTAATACGAAAGAAAGAGGTTGGGCTTGTTTTAGGGTTTACTCCAAAGATGAGAAGGCATTCTTCATCTCAGACCATGCAAATACTCAGAATCAGGGCTTTGGCAGATTGAAGGACGTGAGATTTTGCTTGCATAAAGAGAAAAGCAAAAGATTTTCAGTACCTACGTGCAAAAGAAATCAAAAAGTCTGTTTAAACCTGCCAGTCTTTTGTCCAGGCTCACAGATGACACTGGAAGGGAGACTCAGACATGGTATAAGCCCTGGTTATATGAAGGGATTGGTATTTCCATGATTAAACTTGGGCTGAATTTGGCCTCCTTTCCACAGAGGATAATTTCATTCTTCAGGTCAATACGTGATCTGACAGTGCTCTAATATCCTTTGTTAATCCCCATACAGAATCTAAGGTGTGCCATTACATATAATAATCGGTACCTCTGAACACTGTAAGGACACTTAAGTGTCCTTAATTTATAGTCCTTGCAGTAGCTCAGCTTTTAAGCAGGCTCTCGCTGCCTGTCGGGAGCCTGCAGTTCAGAAATGGTTTTTGCAACAAGCTCTCCCAGCCTCACTAGAAACCCGATGTTTTCCCTCTTTGCACATCAAGCCAGCTGATGCAGGGATCTGCCAAGTGACCTCATTGAAGGAGGAGGAGGAGGAGGAGGAGGAAGGGAGGTTCTTGGCTGTCGCTTACCACCGGCTCAATGGTGAAGATCTCATCGGAGAAAAGCATGGAGTCTCCTTGGACCCTTGCTCTCTGGTTCTGGAAGGTGCGGGAGAGAAGGGAAAGGCGTTCTCGGAGAGTGGGGTCCACGGTGCACTCCTTGAGAAAATAATCCGTCTGGTCCTCTTCCTGCCTCTGCAGCCTGCGACACAGCCTGCAGCCATGGGGAGAGACAAACCGAGCAGATAATTTAATAAGCAACATATTTGCAGAGACTGTTGTGTAAGTGCAGGGGCAGCAACACAGGCGGGGAGGAACAACAGCAGCTCAGCAAGGGGCTGACCCTGAGCCAGGAAGTCCCAAATGGATCAGAATATCACTTGTTGCACACTGGCACAGCAGGTGCCATGGGTTTACTCCATGCTTGTAAGCTAAGAAGAGGTTTTTTGAAAGCTAGCAGCCCTCAAGAGAGCGACCTGGCTCAAAGCTGCTGCCACAACTGATGGAGAATCCACCAACAACCTCAACGGGCTTTTCCTACCATAGAGCAGACAACGATCAAGGAACACCCACTGCAGTGCTTCACTGGGAAGGGGAGAAGCAGCTGGGTTTCAGCCGCAGGTTACTATTACCATTCTTTTTTCTTCCCTTTGGGGCATGCAGGGATAAGCAAACAATATCTGCTCTCTGTTTCCTAAGCCACCAGAGGATCCCAGAGCACTATAAAAGCAAACTAATGAATTCAGGCATCACATCACCTTGGTGAAATTCATGGTTTCATATGCATGAAAACAGAGGCCCTGAGAAAGGAAGGGACTTTGCCTAGCGTCACCCAATAAAGAAATCAGGACCAGCACCTCTGAAGCCAAACTCTTAAGTCTAGCCTTGAACCACCTTATCTTTTTCCTTCTTGGCCTCCTCTGCAGAGTTTGGACAGTTAATTTCTCCCTTGCTTGGTAGTTGTAGCAGAAATCATTCTAGTGTTCAAAGATCACAGAATGGTTTAGGTTGGAAGGGACCTTAAAGATCATCTAGTTCCTAGACCTGGTTGCTCAAAGCCCTCTCCAACCTGGCTTTGAACACCTCCAGGGATGGAAGATCACAAGCAAGAGATGAGAAGGGAGCACTGCTACAGAGCAGTTGACTCCGAGCTGGCATATTGCTGTCCTCCCTTCACACTCCAGTCCCCTGGTCATGAAGAACCAGCAGGTGACAACTCTGGGGGGATGTGGAAGGCTCCACATGCAGCAAATGGAGGCAGTGTAGTATAAACAGGACAGGGATCATCACCCAGCTAAATACAAATGCAGTTAGAAAGGAAATACAGTCATGGACCTTACTAGCCACACACAGACAGAGCCTTGGGCAAGTGCTGTCACCAGCGCCAAAAATACTTGCTTTGGCTAGCTCCCCGTGGAGTGCAATAGGAAATGTTTCTCCACGGCTGACCTACAATTCTATGCATTAGGGGGGCTTCCAGCCACTGAGATGAGCAACCCTCAACTCAACCTCCCATCAATGGACAGTAATTCCACCATCACATTCCAAGAAGTCCTGCAGGAGAAAGAACAAACCCCTGGACAGACCTTCTAATGATCCAGGTCTTTTTAGGTCACATCCCAGTGCAGGGTCCTGCACTGCCTCTCCCCATGGAAGTCCTACCTCCTCTGAGACCTCAAAAGCTTCTCTGGCAGCAAGACAGTGGCCTTTGAGATATGACCATACCTAAGACTTCCAAGGAAGGAAGAACAAAATGTCCCTGTCAGTGTCTAGGACACAAACTGGCATAAGATCAAATGTAATCAGAAAAAATTAGGTTGAACTATAATGTGGGGAAACCTGGTTGCTTCTGAGGCCTCAGGGTCCAGACTGAGACAGGCATGTGGGAAGAAATGGTAAAGGAATGGTCCAGGGAAGTGCCAAGAGAAGGTCATGAGATTTTCTTTTAACACACTGAGCTTGCACAGAAGTCACACGCTGTGTAATTAAAAATAGAGAACAGTGGAAAACTAGTTTTGGCCTTCAAGGCATTTCTGACCTAATTACGTTGAACTTTATTTGCTCAGAAGCCTTCAAAAAGCACTCCAGTTTCAGGTAGTTTCCTGATCAGCTGTGGGTTCAGACTAATTCCTATACACCTACGTCCATCCAAGTCTGGAAAGTCACACAAGGATTCCCTAAATCACCCAAGCTTTTAAGTGTAATTTCCAATTCACACCCCCCAGGCTGTAAGTGTTTCTCTGCTGCCTGAAATGGGAATTTCAAAGCTTCACCAAAGGCGCCTTTTGGAGATCCTGCCCCATCTCTCACCATCATGAAGACATAGGTTGTCGAAGCCCAAACGCACTTCCAGGTCCTGTGCTGCCCTACCTTCCCTGCAGAACCCTCCACCTCCAAACTCTCCCTAGACTCTAAGGAAGGGCAGAAATATCTCGTTGTGCTGGAAACTGGGGCAGTCCAAGGCAACTGAACATCCTACAGCAGGATGGCCTCAACTTTCTGGGCCAATGAAGTACTCTACCCTGCACATTACTGGAAAAGAAGCCTGCCATCTCACCAAAGCTGGACTGGAAGAAACTGCAATAACTATCATAACAGTTATGTTACCTGCAGCTACGTTAAGTCCCAGGTAACAAGTGCTAACACTCTCCTCAGCCTCATGGACTCTCTGTAGCCCAAGGATCTCTGGACTTTAGTGGTTTGTGGTCCCACAAAACACAGATTTGCTAGCCAGTCATTGTAATCAACCTTTCCTCCCCAAAACATCATCCTCAGCTGGAATATGGGTAGAACTGGACTGGGAAGTGCCGAGCTCCATTACCCTGAAGCTCAGTGACACATACCCTGATGCTGTGGATGGTCTACTTCCCCTAAACCATTCAAAAGCACCAACACCCCTCTGAGGCCATAAGTCAGTTTTATCCTTGGGTAGTGTATCATACTGGAATTAATCTTTCAAATGAACCTCAGCTTCTGCTGATCCTCCTCTTCTTGGGTAACAAAAGCCTTCCACTGGAAGTGGGCTATGATTTTGCTCCGATTGTGGATGACCACAGATCTGTGGTTTGACAGCGTGAGGTAAGTCTTCTCAATCGTCAAGGAGTTCCTGTCTAGCCTGATGTTGACATCTACAGCTGCTCCATACAGGCTTGTGTGAATATCTTCACCTGGAACAAAGCAAAGGAGAGTCTTTGCTCATCTCACTTGCCGATGGAATTACAAGAAACAGAGCACACTACAGGTAACAGAAGAAAATGTCACAGCTTTTAGCTATATTAGCAGTTCCACAGATCACTACATTTATCACATCCTGAGAGCTGTGTGTGTAGAGCGTAAGCATGAGGACACCCCTTAAGTACCTCAATTCCTGGGTGTGTTTGTAGAGATTTATGCCCAAGGTGACAGTATTTACAGCAAGATTTTTCAGATGTGCCCAGGTGGCCTTTGGGTTGCCATCCCTCTCAAGTCACAGGGAATTCTGCATTGAAGTCATTTGGGTGACTCTGAGGAGTCACACCTCAGTCATGGCTCGCCCAGGGTCTCCTGCAGGCACACCACCAGTCTTGTGTCTCTCCTGAGCCCTTGCTGCTGACAAGCAAAGATGCCTGGGGGCATGCGGGCAGAAAAGGGAGATTCAGAGAAACAAGCGAAGTGACAGCCCACAGCAGGATGGGACACAGATGAGAACTTTGCTATGTTGTAGCAGCAGTGTCCTCACTGGCTGTGGGTTTGTGAAGATACGTCAAAATGAGACTCCTGGGGCATGGCCCATGCCAACCTGCCCATTACAGTCCAGCAAGCCCATTTCTCCAGCCTGGATCCTGTTGCCTATGCCTGAGTGAGCAAGTCTACACTGAGCGTTCCCAAGCTATTCAACAAATCAGAGCGAGGACATCTTTGCTTTCCACCTCAGACCAAACTGAAGAAGAGAGTGCCCTGGCCATGCAAATCAACTGATTAATGACTGGAGTCTTGCTGGAGTATTTGCCAGCATTTCACCCTCCAGAACAGACTCCCACCAAAGGTTCCCTCCTTTCCAGAGCTTTCAAACCTTCATTCTTCCCAACCTAGGAGTCAACTGAGCTCAAACTTCAGTACCAAGCCCACTCTTTCTGGTGTGGGTGAGTGTTTCCCAGGTGAGACGGCAAACAGTGAACATCAGACATGCTTTGGGGAAGGTCATGGCCACTCTGACTCCCTAGAAATAGCATTTCTATGGAGTGGTGCTTAAAGACTCAGAGCCAGCCCCAACTGACGAGTGCAGCAACCTGGCCCTATGCTGGTGAGCATCCTTCAGCATCTCCTCACTGCACAGGTTACAGCAAGGCAGCCAGACCTGCTTTTAAAAGGCTACCATGCAACACCACAAGTAGGGAGATGGATACATCCTGGATAGACTCCTTAAATCCAAAGCCAGATAACACAGCAGAATCACATTTGTCCCGGGAAGACAGAGCCCCCTCTTTGGAGGGGCAGTGGGGAATGAAGCAAGACTCACCCTTAAAATGGTAGGTTTCTACAGTCATTCATTCATCTCCACACATGGAGAGTTCAGCTTTCATGCCTGTATAACCCTCAATTTCTCTACTCTTAAGGCAGTCTGGAGTGGTAGGCATTTGTGGCCAGAGATGAGTTACGTTGTGAGAAAAATAGCAATGTTTCCAATGACTGGACAATCTGCTGTCTATAATGGAGAATTTAGCACATAAAAATAACTGAAGTTCAGAAGGGTTACAGAGGCAGGTATGCTTTATAAGCATTGCCTTTCCCCTCCACTGAATCCTTGACATACATTGGCAAGCAGAGGAACCAGGACTCAAGAAATGGGAGAGGTGCACAGTGCTTTGAGTGTGTAGAACTCAGGTTGTGGAAACGCAACATAATGCTCTACAACAATCAAGATGACAAACTACTACAAAATAAACACCACGAAAACTATCATCATCTCACTATCTAAACCCATGGCCACGTGGCTGTTGAAATATTGGGTATAGTTCTGATCTCTGTCCTGACATTTGAAATTAAATAGAGCAGGGCAGAAAGAATGACAAAGTACAGAGCAACTTCTATATGAAGACTGAATAGGATTCCTCAACCTAGAAATCACATGGGAGATGGACAGGAGAGGATCGTAAAAGCATGAATGGCCTGGGAAACATAAATATGGAAAAATTTGTCACAAAACAGGAACCTGAGGGCCTGAAATAATGTTATGAGTCAGAATTTACACAAAAGTTGTAGTAGTACTTTCCCAGGGAGTATTTCATCCTTTGGAACACCGTGCCGTAGGAGGCTGTAGAGGCTAACAGCTATGAATCCAGAGAGCAACTGGACAAATTCTTGTAAGATAAAACCACGAGAAGCTATTAAACAAAGATGAGCATAAAGCCTCCAGCACAGAAAAATGGTAACTCCAGAGCCCTTGGGGGAGAAAGCACATGCACTGCCTCTTCTACACGCTTTGCCAAGCATCCCCTATTGCTGCTCTCCTGATGAGGAGCTGGGGACGCTGCCACCCTTACACTCCTGGCTCTGAACGCCAAGGACTCTTTTGAAGGCTGGAGGGTTTGCTGGAGCACCTTCTACCCCAAATAGAAGCATTTGACATCGTGCTGAATATACAAACCCACCAATGGCTCGGTCCGGTAGAGCACGCACAGATGCCGGCAAGGCCAGAGGAAGCTGCAGCTCTGCCAGGCAGATGAACGGACGCAGAGAGCAGAGCTGTCAGGGCTGGCCAAGGGCCGCAGACTTCATGTCTCGGTTGCCAAACGAGATGTGATATTTCATTTGAGACTCTTGGCTGTTTAATATAGAAGTTTAAAAAACCAAACCCACATCTCTGTACTGTAGCAGTGATGCAGCACTAGGTATTTCACTTGACAGGGTGATGTCCATGGTGTGGAGTTTGGGATGCTTTACTGCCATGAAAGCACATTTACTGCATCTAGATATATCCACTCCATCATTATTTACACAACAGGATCTTACTACAGGCTGCCAATTCTCTTATTCTCACACCCTTTTGATACATTTCCCACCAATGGCAGGACACAGCTCTCTCTGCAACCTGAACAAAGCAATGCTTGAACTTGAAATTAAAAGCTAGACTTTTTATACAGCAGTAGAGCAGATGCTTTGGGTTGAGTACTCCTGAACAACGCCCTTTGACACCACAGAAACACCGCTGGGTTTTATTCTAGCATCCATCTGCATGACTACAGATGCAAGTATCTTACCACACCGTAACTTTTTACTATCTTGAAGCAAGAAATCTAGTACTGGTTCATCCTTCCTGAGGCCTATTCAGCAGGAAAAAGAAATTTAAAAAAATGGGAATTTACAGAAGACCTAAAGCATCTTTCTGAATTCTTCTAATGCTACATGATCATAGTGGTGCAAGAGGGAATAGTTTTCAGAGCAGTACAAATTGTTCTTAAATAGAAAGACAAGTTTTGTTTAGCCTGAAAGCATAGCTCAATGAATGGATGAGCAAACCCTTGAACAAGATTTCAAAATAAATTTTAGGTTTTATGAAGAACGCTTTCCTATTATTCAACCATAGTACTTCCCTTCATTGATTGGTGCCCTAAATATTAGGAAGCCGGTAGCCAGATTGATTAGACTGAACAGACACAAAACAGCACCCTGCCACATTTCATCTTCACTGAGACATACTCTTCCTTTATCCCTGTCACTCCCTCTTTGCTGAATTTGGATTTTATGTCTTTTTAGGAGTGCATGACAGTCAAAATTTGGAATATTGGGGTAGCATGGAAATCAAGTTTAATTTCATTTGCCCAGTCTGTCAGAAGACTGTGCCTTGCTCTCATCTCTTCTATGAACGCAGCTGAAGAGAGACAGGTCCTGCTGCTTTCTCACTGAAAATACAAGCAAGCAATGAAAGCAGAGCTCTTCACTCAAAAGGCTCCATATCGACCTGTGGTAAGCAATTCTTTTGCTCCTGCTACCATCATACCCAACTGCCTCACCGCTGCCAGCATATTCTTGTTTTCCAAACAGCGTGCAAAGGACTGCTATCACCACTTCACCACTGGAGAGCGAGGCGCTTCACCAGGCTAAGGGGTCTCTTGAAAGCTAGAGATGTCACCTGCAGCTGGATCCAGCCCTCCCCGCCATATGCTTTTTGCTGCACCTCCTGCAGAGCTACCACTAGATGAGAGCCAGGAGTGTTGCCCCGAGCTGTTTGGCTGTTGGGAAGCTAACGGCCTCACCTACGAGGTGCGCGGGATCTCCACCGGCCAGAGAAAGGCCATCTGTCAGTCCCCCACGCTTGTATTTCCAGCACTAGAGCAAAACACAGAGCGGTGACTGTCATTTTTAAGTGTTTCTCCAAGGTGGTGTTCACAAGCCACCATCAGACGCCATTAAATTGTCATGTTATTTACTCCAGCCCTAAGAGCAGCTTGTTTATAAACCTCACCACTGAATAACTGCTGCTGCTAACACAGTTGTTTCTAAAGCATCATTCTCAGGCTACAACAAAGCTCAGAGCATCCTGCTCATTACTACTGCTGCAATTACTGCTGTCAATGGCCAAAAGTCCCCGGCATGGCCCAGGCCTCAGCAAAGCACCCACTGAGCCCACGCAGCACACCGCAAGAAGAGGGTCTCTACCCCAAAGGCATTGCAAAGAACCATAAGACAACAGATGGGGATAAAGAGGGAGGTGAAAAGCCGTGACCAGCCAGTGGTCTATGGGACAGGTCACAGACTCTTCAGATGGCTTTCTTGAACGATAAGAGTCATCTTCTCAAACAGGCTCCTCCTTGTGCATCCTTCTGTAATGGAGCACCCAAATTATTCCCCATCATGTCCTCTGCACCGTGCTTAGGAAGATCCGTTTGCATCGTTACAGGATGAAATACTCCAGCACAGGAATATCCTGTAGCCAGCACAGAGGCTTTGTTCTGCCCGGTGTGAAGGCGCCCCTCAGAATGTATTGAAAAGGACAATGAAACCATCGGATGATGAAAGACAGCGCTGCCGCATATCCAGCATGCCACGGGCTATTTTTAATCATTATTTCTACTACAGTAACGATACACTGGGGTACCTGACTGGCTGAAACATTGCTTTTGGCCCACGGGGAAAATAGTGCAGGAACTTTCATTCTGATTGCCTGGCAAAGACATACCCAAAATACCACTTAATAAATCAATCACCCTTCAAACTGCTCTTCTGCTTCTCAGCAGATGCTGATTGATCCACAAGGAACGGAGGCTAACAAATGGTCAGTTCTGCCCTGAAATGCATCCAGAGTTAACGACACTTAAGAATATATTAGCGATTTCTGCTGATGACAGGGCAGACAAGCTGCGGTCGAGGATGACTGGCAATAAAAGATGAAAACCACGTTCTTTCAGAAATCTTTCATGTGCTAAAAATGGGATATGCGGAGTCACGCAGAAGTCTGTTTCTGTGCATACCCGGGGATGAATGAAACAGCCAAAAGGAGATTTTTAACTTCCAAATGACGCTCCTAGTACACACACCCAGTCAGTGCTCATACAGTCAAGTCCATGGTTGCTTCAGCAGGGTTTTTGGCGGGGGGGCATTACGTAGCTGTGGAGCTATAAAGCTGTGAAAAAAAAGGCGTCAAGAACAAATGAAGCACAAACTTAATTCCCCTTCATTTACCCTCAAAGTGATGGACCATCTGTCTTGAAACACCAGGCCCTGGAGAGGGGGCAAAGGCCATGCTATGTTTGCAAGAAGTAGAACAACCTTATCTAAAAGAGTATAAAAAAAAAATCGTTATTACAAGCAGTTCTAGAAAAGGGGAACAAAGACAGGAAACAGTTGTTTCTTATTAGCTGTTTTGACATAAATGAATGCTTTGGAGACCAATTAGACTCACCCATCAATCTAATTGATTTGGACTATAAAAGCCAGTCAGTTGTATACAGTATTAGTTACGAATGCTCAGTCTGTTGCAATGCTGCTACTGTTAAGATGCAAAGTCAACATATAATTGCACGAACTCCTATTTGCACCTTTTTTTGCCTACAATATATGCCTCCTCCACTCAATTTGAAGCAGACATATAAGAACATAAAAGTCAGAAACCAGCCACACTGCTGGGAATTCTCACAAGCAAAAGGAAGAAAAGCACAACCTGCAATCACCACCTGCGACAAGCACAAAGAAAATTCATAGAATGGTTTGGGTTGGAAGGGACCTTAAAGACCACCCAGTTCCAACCCCCCTGCCATGGGCAGGGACACCTCCCACTAGACCAGGTTGCTCAAAGCCCCATCCAACCTGGCCTTCAACACCTCCAGGGATGGGGCAGCCACAGTTTCTCAGGGCAACCCTGGCCAGTGTCTCACCACCCTCACAGTCAAGAATTTCTTCCTGATATCTCATCTAAATCTCCCCTCTTTCAGGTTAAAACCATTCCCCCTCACCCTATGGCTACAAGCCCTTGTAAAAAGTTCTTCTCCAGCTTTTTTGTAGGCCCCCTTCAGATACTGGAACAGGCTCGAAGGTCTCCCTGGAACCTTCTCTTCTCCAGGCTGAACAACCCCAACTCTCTCAGCCTGTCCTCACAGCAGAGGTGCTCAAGCCCTCGCATCATCTTCGTGGCCTCCTCTTGACCAGCTCAAACAGGTCCATGTCCTTCTGATGTTGGGTGCCCCAGAGCTGGAGGCAGCACTGCAGGGGGGTCTCACCAGAGTGGAGCAGAGGGGCAGAATCCCCTCCCTCACCCTGCTGGCCACGCTGCTGGGGATGCAGCCCAGGACGCCGGTGGGCCTTCTGGGCTGCCAGCACGCATTGCTGGCTCATGTTGAGCTTCTCATCCACCAACACCCCCAAGTCCTTCTCCTCAGGACTGCTCTCCATTCATTTTCCACCCAGCCTGGATTTGTGCTTGGGTCCCAACCCACGTTCAAAGTTTTTAAATGCCCAGTAGTCCAAAGAAAAGCTAGGGAATCCTCTTGTAATAGCTACAGCAGAGTCAGCCTTACACCTTAGGATAACAGAGCAGACAAGATCATCTTTATAAACTCACAGAATAAAGTAAGTTTCTAAACATCTGCCAGCACTAAACAAACAAAAAAACCCCCACCTGTGTCAGTGCACTACAGCAAAGTTTCAGAGTCAAAAAAGACTGCTGCTTAGGAAGCAGATTTCCCCACCTCTTAGCACTTGTAAGAACTACTATAAATCTGTCTGGTGTTGAAGGAATGGGGAATTGCATGAAGATGAACATCTACAGAGGTGAATAGCAATGGCACACCACAGCAGCTGTCAGAAGCTCAGGGTCTGCTGCCATGAATTTAGCTCAATAGTAACATAATGCTACTCAGGGCAACAGCAGAGCCCCCATAAACACTTGCACAAGACTAAGATTAAAACCAGAAAATGGTTTTGGTATTCCCACCCTGGTACCCTGCACAACACAAGGACAACTCAGATAAATATCTAATGAGACAGCAGGTTTGCTTAGGCAAGTATTGAGCCTCCTTCATTCCACCTCCATTCTGGCTGAAGTCTGTACAAATTGAGAGCACTCAGCCACTTGTTTTGAGTGATCTCAGGAATGTAAAAGGCAACACAATACGGGGTAAACCTCCGTTAAACCCTGCTGCCTATCCACATCCATCAGTGGATTTACAAAGAAGAAAGAAAAAGGAAAAGGCTTGATCTAGAGACTAGATCAATAGGATTTTAATTTCATTTTCAAACGAGTTCCTGGAAGCCATTGATTGTGATGCCAGCCTTGCAAGATGGATGACAAGCCCCTTGGTAGAAAGGGGGTCCTTAGAGGAAAGAACAGAGCTATGCAAAGGTGGCTGTGTTCTCCGAAGTCTACACAAAACCGCAAATGAGTATCACAGCAAGGCAGTGCTTTTTTCCAGATGCTTTATCCTTGTGGGTAGCCAAGATGTTCAGAGGAGCTGGTACACCCACGCTACAGACACTTGTTCAGCCTTACACAGCAATAAACAAGCAGGGTTGGGATTTAATGAGTTTCCTGCATGCACGCAGTGATCACTAACGCACCGCCAAGCCCTTGCATGGGTGGCCTCATTTACCAAAGTAAGGCGATTCAGCTAAACCCAGCATCAAGTTTACCTGAAGAAAGGGATTCAGCATCTGACACGTTTACATTCCCAGCTGGCAACCCCATGCTGATCCACACAGGAGCTGAACAGTCACCAACACGGTTGACAATTCCCCTTGGCCCATTTGCCACGCAACATAGCCTCTACTACAGTTTACCCATGCCATTGCCAAGATGCCCAGGCTATGCTTCCCCTGCTGCCAGCCAAGCACACCAGTTCTGTAGTCACCCATCCTCTTCGCCAAACCCAAATGGCTCTAATACATCACGTCAAACTCATTGTCATCCCATGGCTGACTAAAGAGCTCCACGTCAGCTCCCTAATTAGTCGGTTCTAAATATGCCTTAATTTTTCCAGTGATCTCATGCCTCATTTTCCCCATTTGAGATTAAATGCCAGTGGTTTCTCAAGCTGGTAGTTACCACTTGTGGCTTCAGAGGCTGCGGCTGCAGTGCAGAGAAGCTGTCTATGGTTAGACCAAGAAGGGTACAGGCATCTGAGGGCAGCGGGTCAGGCATCCCATGTAAGGTAGAAGACCTAGATTCACCTCTGATACCCCCCTGGAACCCTGAGCATTGCTGCCAGACTAAGTAGAGCGATTCCCATTCACTTCTTTGAGATCTACCCAGGAATTTTACTTTTTTTTTTTAATTATTTTTATTTCTTACATTGCCGCAGGGAAATCACATCTATCCTACAAGCGTTAGTGCTGGCTGGCTCAAAGGAAGAGGAAGATCACAGATCTGCTAATCCCGCTCACTCCAGACAGCGATAGGGCTAGCAGCCATAGAGGTGGTCCACACAGGCAAATACTGGCCAACTCAAACTGCACGTCATGTTAGCTCTCTGGTGCTCAGTCCCTACCTCCCTGCAGTGATCCCCCTTAGCGCAGCCAGCCTCAGTACCTGGCTGTTGGCCAGCTTTCAGGACTGGAGAGGACCACAGGAGAGAGACTAGAGGGGCACTACCAGGGAGGAGACATTTCTTCCTAGATTTTATCTCGGAAAGAAATTTTTCACTCTGAGGGTGGTAAGACACTGGCCCAGGTTGCCCAGAGAAGCTGTGGCTGCCCCATTCCTGGAGGTGTCCAAGGCCAGGTTGGATGGGGCTTTGAGCAACCAGGTCTAGTGGGAGGTGTCCTTGCCCATGACAGGGGGGTTGGAACTGGATGATCTTTAAGGTCCCTTCCAACCTAAACCATTCTATGATTCTGTGATCTCAGCCGAAGGGTTTGCTTCTACATGCTGCAGCTTAATGCTATGCAATACGAGGCTGACATTTTTCTTTCCATCTAAAGCAAGCAGCAGCGGGGAGGAAACAACGCTGGGGACCCCATACTTTCAGGGCCAGCCAAAGCTCAGAGGCAGGGGAACAAGGCAGCCAGACCCTTCCCTACCTCAGGGCAGGGCAAGCTCAGCTCCATATCATCTCCAGTTCCTAGTGTGCTGCACTGGAGAAACATATTTAGCTGCTTTCTTGTCCTAGACAGGAAGAACCTGAATTTGACAGAGAGGAAGTTTTGCTCCCCAGGGCTCAGGAGGGGAGACATTGCTTCATCTGCTTCCTACAGGAACGATAACTAACCCAGTGCAGGAAAAGTCACCCAATTTGACAACTACAGAGCCAGAGGCAGATGCTGCCCGCATCTTCTACATGCTCTTGAAGTAATTAATCAAGGAGCAGAGGCTGAACTCTCCCTTCCTTGCCCTGGGTACGCAGAGCCACAAAGGACGCTCTGAGCCTGGGTCTGTGAACCAGCTTGGGAATCTCACTTGAGAACTGCTTGAGAGCTAAAAGAATATCTAAGCTTTATCAATACTAACTTGGTTGAGACTAGACTGAATTCCATAGAACTTATTTTCCCACATTGACATGGGGCGGGCTAAAAGTCACCTGGGAAGGGCCAAGCCACCAACCAGACCTTCAAGTGGTCCTGAGTGCAGAACCCTTTCCAAACCAGTATGTGTGCTTGGCATGCAGATTTCAGAAACCCCTTTCTCATACCTTCATCTGATGTTAAGGTGATGAATAGGGATGTGCTGTAGCCCAGAATATCCCAAGTCACCTTCATTTCAGGACAGGCTAGGATTTTTCCCCCCCAGACACACCTGCATGTGGGAGATGGAGGAGTCTGGGCATGTAAAGCGCTGAAGGTCAAATTTTCATTGTAAATCATTACGCTCTTAGCAGCAAAGACATTTTCTTCACACTCATCCATAAAGTTTGTAGCAACAGAACTACCACCACATGTACAGTCTACCCAGCGGACAGTACCTATATTTCTAACCAGGACAGTCTAAGGGACACACAACCAACTAATAGGCAAAGGGAAAATAGTGACTTAATCACATTGAAGAGCTCCATGTTTGCTTAAGCCATGCCAGGGACAGATTTGACCCAATTTCAGCAAAAACTAAACCAATGTAGCGGGCACCTGGTCCTGCATACATCACACTAACAACAGCGTGATTCATTGAGAACTACTGCGCCTTGCAAGCCGAGCAAGTCAATGCAGACACAGGGTAAAGCAAGGCAAATGCCCCCCAACATCCTAAACTGCTATTTCACTCTTAGCGCTTCTGTTTTGGAATAAACAGTCTGTCGGTGGCTCTGAAAGAGCAAGGCAGCTGCTTTTTGTATGCAAGGCACAGGGAGTCTGACTTCGTGCAGGACAAATTAGACAGGGCTTGCCATGCAAGGTCAGGTAGTGCTGTCTGCTGCTCTGCGCTACACCTGCAATAAGCAGCTTTTAAGACTAATTGATTAAATGTTTCCGTTTCACTTTAGCAATTAATCTCAGCAGCCTTTTACTTATTTGTATGCTTCAAAGGCAGAGAGATAATCCATTAATTATTCCCTTGCTCTCCTTCTCAGCCTGTGGTTTATTTAAAAATAACTGCAGCCTCGTACTGACAAGCAGGAATGAATCCTGGGTTCATCTCCCAGGTAGCTCCACTTAGAGGTCACTCCTCTCAGAGCCAGCAAAGAGTTTGATCTCTCTGGTCTATCATCTTGGCTTTCACAAAGATGAACCGTGGAGGAGCCAGGTGTTGCAGTTAAAAACAAGATTCAGGTTTTCAAAGCAAGCGATGAAGATCCCAGTCCTAATTATTCACTCAGTCTTTTCAGTCACAAAATATAAACCCTACAGCCCTAATACCCCAGAGAAAGATCTAGCCCTCCGAGTTTTATCCTATAGATTCTCTACATGCATAGAAATGAGGCAATTTTTGTGCTTCTCTATCTCAAATTTCAGTAGTTCTTTCAAGAGTGTTATCCAAACCCACAAGCTTCTCAGAGCAAGCACAAACCATTCTCTATGCATATGTCATTAACTGACAAATATTAAAGAAAGCCGTGATAACTCATAAAGCTACAAACAGCATTTGGAAGATATAGGAGCATTTTTATAACTCTACAAACTTGAGATAACCAAGATGTTCATTGCTGGGCCAAAGCATGACAGTAGCACCTAGATTAGGACATCATGCTTCCCAGGACCAACATTCAGGAATAGGGACAAACCAAAACTCTCCCTCAAGCAAGCTAAAATGCACACCAAATGCCTTCATGCAACAGAGAAAGTGTCTCGTTCAGCCTCACGAGATACTTCTGCTGAACCAAGGCTGGCAGAAGCATTTTAATGTCACAACTTTTTCCCCAAGTTTTCCCCACTTACTCTTCAAGTGACTTAAAGCTGACAGTATTTCTGTGGCCTGACCTTGGTTTCATACCCTGCTATAAATTTTACATCTATCTTGGGAGGCAGTGAGCACTTCCTGCCAAATCCCAAGAGCCGTCAAGTTCTGGCTACTTTAGTCCTGCTGTTGTGAAGTGCGGGATGTAGATGGGTAGAGGGCAACAGAGAAAAGGCTCTGTGGCAAGAGAGCGGAGAAGCACACCTGGGACAGAGGTGTGTAGGAGACAGTGGGCATTGGAGAGAGTCCGAGACCTGCATCCCCCATGTTACACTTCAAACACAGCATTGTCTAGGAATAAAACTTTGCACATGCATACGCATGCTGCAATGGAAAAATCAATATTTCTCCTTCCTCCACTCAGCAACTCCCAGCAAAACAGGATTCCAAAATCTCATTCGTCTTTGATGGGATCTACTTTAACAATCCCCTAATCACCAACTATTTTTCACTTTTATTCGAAGCAAAGCTGGGACAGAGGAGGTGCACCTGGAGACGGCATTTCCAGATGCACCTGGAAAAGGTGGCTAGGACAATGGGGAATGATGGTAGATGACTGTCATGAGGAGGTACTGGGTGGAGAAGACCATGCTGACACCAGGGTCCCCCAGGGAGGGACACAGGACATACACAACAAGGACAAACTCAGCCTTTGCCCCTTATCTGCTCATTTCTAAGCACTGAAACATGCAGAGGTTTTGAAAGAAAAGGTTTCAGAAGTTGTTTGCAAACCAAGCTTTACATTATTCTGCTTAGAAAGGGCTCTGTTTTGAAGGACACAGAGAGAGTGCACCATGCAGCGCCCAGCACTTACCTGTGTCATAGTGAACAACCAGGGACCTGGAATGATCCCCAGTTTTCAGCGGGTGAAAGTCCACTGTTACTTGCATGGTGTCACCAATCCCAAGAGTCCCGATGGAGGGATCGACGGAGAAAGGGCTGCAACACAAAGAGAGATATGAGGACTACTGCGGGAGATTTGGGGACTATATTCCTCTTGCAGTCTAGATCACTTCAGCTCACTTGTGCAAGCAAGGAGCAAATAAACCACCATCAGTAGAAGATAACAGAGCTACTGGCTCCCGCTTCTGAAGAGATCCAGCCCTCAGAAGTACAAAATGACCTCATCTCGTACATGCTCTGCATCCAGTTCTCTGCAGCAAGGCTCCAGAGTTCAACTGCTAGCAATGCAACCAGAGATTGAGTTTTCAGAGTACAGAGACAGTAACAGTTATTTGCATGCACAATTTGACACCAGTTTCCTCAGGAATTGCTCTTTTCCTGCCACTGATAAACCTCACCTCAAGAGATGCAAATGTCAAGGCAATACCTGTTCCAATGAGATTACAGCCTAGAAATCAGACCCAGAATAAAAGTCTTCTTTGAAGACCAGAGAATAATTACGGTTTAATTTGCAGAACTCTTTTTTTTTTTTTTTAACCTTGAAAACATCCTGGTTTAGCCTAAGAAAGGGCACATTTTATCAGCATTTCAATGAAAGCTGCTCTAAGAAGAAAAGGAACAATCAGAAAAATCTGAGTGCGAGTAATGCAGATTAGAGTGATACCGTGACATGGAAACAAGACACAAAAGGAGTGTCCCATTTAGAGCCTGAACAATTAAATCCCTAGCTAAATGAAGCGCCATTAACAGGAGCGTATCAAGGCAACTTTAACAGGAGGTTTTCTGTGTTCACAAGCAACGCAATCTGGGACTCTGGGTTGTAATCCAAGCTCGGTAAGTGGTTGCTTGGCCCACCAGACAAAACCTGTGCAATGTGTTGAAAATAATTACAAAAATGTGTTGGTGTACTTTTGCCTTAATATGAGCAATTATGATTTGTCACCAGGTAAACAGCTCTTGGCTGATAGACACACAACTCTGTGCTTTAATGCTTAGGGACAAGTCAGATGAAACACACTTCTGCACAATGGCAGCTGGGCTTCGTGGCTCTCATACAGACCCACTTAGAAAACAAAAGTTATTGGTTTTAGTGCTTTGTTGGTGATCAATTTGTCACCTTAAAAACGTGTTCTGGAGAGTTTTACCACGATTAAAGAATGCAATGCACACATGAAAATAATAAGAACTGGAGCCACGTGCAAGCTGAACTTTGTTCATGCAAGTAGTGACAGCTGATGAAATCGCTGGAGTTTCTGCTCATTAAGGAGATATCGTTGCGATTAGGGGCCTGACCTGTTCCCATTACAGCTAGTGAGAACATTGCTGCTGACTCTAATGGAGAAGCATTGGGCCAGCAATATTTACGTGCTGGACTGGAGACTTCTGAGAGAGAGGAGGAAAGACAAGGCACCACCAGCCTCAGAACTGGATTGCTCTACATGGTCCTGATGGTTATACCAGGACTGCTGCAGGTCTTTGGAGGTGCTTGGGTGGGACCGCGGCCTGCTGTGGGAAAGGCACAGAATGTGTTGGGGTGGTTTGTTGTTTTGGGGGTTTTTTTTGTTTGTGGGTTATTTATTTATTTATTTATTTTTATTTTTGCTTTGCTGTATGACATCTAAACTTTCACAGGTGCAGATCTTCCAATGGCACCTTGCAATCCCCAGCTTGTATAAATTCATCTAGCCACCCCAATTTAGGGGAGACCTTCCCACCAGCACCTGCTGAGATCTAGCCTATTATTGTCCTTTAGAAAGAGACCAACACTAGATTTGTAAGCAATTTCATCATGGTATATTTTTGGTGTTTACATCTTGCTTACTTTCACCAGGCATCAGCTCCCCATCTTGACGGAATTTGGCAAAAGTTATGTCTCATGGGGATACCGAGGGCCAAATACTCCTGACATAATTTAGAAACACAACTGACAAGTGAACAAAGCTGGCAATTCCGCGACTCAGGCTCTCAAACCACCATGTCACCATACATTTAACAAATGCAGTGTGCAAGGAGGCTACAATACCCTTCCTCAAGTCCCACACTACGTTTACTTTCTTTAGTCTAACGGTGCCTTAATTTGCATTATGAAATAATTTGAGTTTAGGAGAACTAATTTCATTAAAAGCTACCTCCAACCCCAAGGAAGGCAGTAAAATCTACAGGTGATTGAATTCCCTTATCTGTCCGCTAAGACCTACTGAAGGAAAAACCTAAAGATCAATTAATCTCAGCATATATTACTCTCAGTAATGGTAGAGCAGCCACAGTGTCACTGTTCCAGTAAGTCCAGTCTGTTCGGTGAAAGCATCCAAGCCCCATCCCTGTGCTGAAAAATACTGTGCACAGTCAGCATCTTGCAAGCTCTACCTTTCCCTCTTTCACCGCACCCAGCCTCTATTTTCATAACCTCGGATGGTCTTTGTATGTCCTGCAGTAGGTAACTCTCCAATCTCACACCTCCATTTGGTATATGGGTACTATAAAGGATGCAAGAGGGGCTCCGAGCACTGTGCCTTGTAGGATAATTTCCTGAGCTTTCTGAGCTTGGTGGGGACATTCCTAAATGGATCTTATCTCAGACTGATCCTCTCTAGCCCCATAGCATGCCATAGCACAAAGTCTGTAATGTCAGAAAAAGGCAGCACTGCACTGAGATCTGCTTCCAGACACCATTTTCAACTCAAACGTAATGGAATGACATTTATTTCCCTGAATGTCATGGAGAAGAAACTCATTATCCTTCCTTAACAAAGACAACGACAGGAAGAGACTTTCTATAGTTATACTATTATTATTTTTTATTACCAAGCTATGCGGTTAAGAGCTGGGTATGGATATGCAGAGGGAGGACAGGCACAAAGCCAGCCTGCATAACAGGAAGTGCTTTGGCAGTTCTCCTTTATGAAGAAGTGGTCAACATATGGCCATGTTTTCTGGTAGATACCATGGCAAGGGAGAGCTCTGAACAGGGAGCAGCAGAAAGATCCTGAATTGGCCCCATGGATTCACTTAAGAGCTCTTCCTTGGAGTGAAATGCATGACAGAAAACATCAAAGTCCTTAGGCAAATGAGTACCAGGCAGGGAATGTCATCACAAAGGACCAGATGTAAGAGCTGAGCTCTCAGTACTGAGAGGAAAGGTTAGGATTGGAGATGGGCTGAAAAATGCACTGAAGCTGAAAGCAGATAGGTTATGCTTGATACCATAGAGAAGGGGATCCAGAGAAAGAACGCAAAGAAAAGCGATATGAGCAGCACATTGGACTACGAAATGGTGGCATCTGCAGCCAGCTTGCCAATGGGCAAGAGCTTGAGTTTGCTCAGGCCAGAAAACAAAGTTGCACCAGCTAAGACAGGAGTTTCAATTGTGCAGACAGAGAATAAAGGACTTAGAAGGCAGGTGATGGGTCTATGGCTTTAGACAGATCTCTCATTCCCTTCTACCCCACTACTCCTCCTCCCTCTCCAATATGCATGCAAGTGTGCTTGCAGGTATCAACACACACCAAAGCTACGATGTGGTACTAACACTGCCTTTAATACAACACCACATCCTCACTCAGCAACAGTTAAGCACACATTCAACTGAAGCTGCTTAAATCCTCCACTAAATAAGACTAAAACAATCCTGCATTTCAGTTGTAAGGCTGGCACTGCTTTCCCCTGTCCTGGTTTGAGGTAAAACAGGACCAGTTTTGTTCAGTAACTTTACTTTTTAGCTAGGCCTCTTTTAACTGCTGAAATTACCAGCATGTTGTGCAGAAACTGTTCGCTCTCACAGTGATAAGACCCATGTTTACAGTTGATGCCAAGGAATGGAATGCAGAGAGGCTCTTGCTTATCCTTATTGCTATAACAACTGAGGTCCGCTACCTTTGTTATTTGCCCCATTGGAGGGTGGGAAGCAGAAAAGCGTAGATGGGTCACACCTGTGGGGAGGAGCAGACAGGACAGGTGACCCAAAACTGACCAACAAGGGTATTCCATCCCATCTGCCTCATGCTCAGTATAAGAACTGAGGGATCAAAGGGTCAGCTCTCTTCAGTGGCCGGCATCCTGGGAGG
The DNA here is from genome assembly GCA_008921705.1 of Burhinus oedicnemus. Classification (NCBI taxonomy): domain Eukaryota; kingdom Metazoa; phylum Chordata; class Aves; order Charadriiformes; family Burhinidae; genus Burhinus; species Burhinus oedicnemus. Next base: position 993,612 of record VFFE01006925.1, read on the forward strand.
ACTCTGTCTGTTTGTCTGCCTTTGATCCCGATCCTGAATCTAGATCCAGAATCCAGTTCCTGTCCGTCACTGAGTCCAGTCTGGGACTTCCCCAGTGTCTGCTGGTGACGTGATTGTCATCCTGGGAGCTGGATATGGTTTTGTGTGTGTGTATATATATATATATATATATAATTTTCTTTTTTATTATTTTATTATCAATATTTCATTAAAGTAGTTTAGTTCCTTCTAAACTCTTAAGTCTCTCTTTTTTTCTCTCTCTCTCCTGCCTCCCTTCAAAGCAGAGCAGGAGAGAGAGAGCATGTCATTCTCCCTGATTGGGACTGTCTGGCCCAAACTACGACATCCCCCAGCACCTGCGCCGTAACTCTGGATTACTGCGTCTCATATTTACACTTTAAGCTCTCCAGGACAGGGAACACAACTCACTCATTTCCAAAGCATAGTTTTAAGTGTTCCATGATAACAATTAATCATCAAGTTATTATGGAAGTCATTCAAAAGAATTAGTGACATTAAACTAAAGCTTCACTACCTCTGTTTATAATGATGCAGCCTCTCCAACAGGGAAATGAATCCCTGAACACTTGTAAGAAAATGGCCTTTCTTGTGAAAGCCTCTGTAAATGGATTTGTTCAAAGACAACTGCCAGCTAACGATCTACTAGCCTGTGGAGCAGTGTATCGGTCTGATTCTCAAGCCAACTTGTCATGCCAGCTGGGAGGTCACTTCTTTTCTGCTGGGGTTGCTAGAACAACAGGGCTCACCTGGGAGCTCAGGGGTAGGTATCTGAGCAACTTCTCACAGCACAAGCAAGGAACCAACCATTGATGGCTGCTATCAAGAGACTCGGTCATTCACATGAAAGTTTACAGATATGGTAGAGGGTCCGGAGGCACTCAGACTGCAAGAAAAGAGTTCATGCAACGCAGTGATGATAGGTCACACAGTATGGTCCCCAGCACTGGCTGGAATAACCACTCCTGGCACACCATGGTCGCATCACATAGGGAGAACAAGGTTGTTCTGGTCTCAGGATGCAAGGGGACACATCCTGACCTGGTCAACAGGAGGGAACACTCAAAATTTGCTGGATGATACCAAACTGGGTGGAGCAGTCACCACACTGGAGGGCTGCACTGCTACTCAGAGGGGACCACAACTAGCTGGAGAAATTCGCTGATGTAAACTTCATGCTATTCAGGGATGGAAAATGCAAAATCCTGTATTTGGGATGGAATAGCCCCTGGCAGTACAAGCTGGGCATTGATGGGATAAAAAGCATCTCTAAAGAAGAGGACCTTAGGGGCTGGAGCACAGGACATGCAGGGAGATGCTGAGATAAATGGGTTTGTACAGCCTTGAGAAGGAAAGATGATGAGTGATCTTAGTGCTGCCTACAACTATGTAAAGGGAAGGTGTAGAAAAGATGGGGCCAAGCTCTTGAGATGTGCAGTGATACGATAAGGGAAAATGAACGCAAGTTGCAGTAATGGAAAATGAGCAGATATTAGGAAAAAAAAAGTCACCATGAGGTTGAACACTAGAACAGGGACACAGAGAAGTAAGTGAACCTTGAAGATATTCAAAGCTCAACACAAAAAGGCCCAGAGTAGCAAGTTGTGTTACTTGCAAACCTGATCAAATTTTGACACTGGTCTTGAGCTGATCGAGGTGTTTGCTCAGATGATCTCCAGAAATCCCTTCCACCCAAAGTTACTCTATGATTTTATTTTCTAAATTAGCCCGATTCCATTTCACATATTCCCCAAATTTCTCCTATTTCCTATACATCTGTGCATACACATATAGACAGGCATTAGAGGAACTCAACCCTTAAAGTTCCCAATGAAGAACTCATAATGACATTTTGCTGAATACTTAAAAAAAAAAAAAAAAAAGAGCAGAAACACAGGAACTTCAGACTATTTCAAAAGAAATCTGAATGAAAGCGGGGCTGATTTAATTAGAATAAAATCCTGCTTATATTCAAAGATTCAAATCATTTGTTTGAAATTTCAAACTGGCTTTCCAAAGTTCATAGTGAAATGGAAGAGATGACTGATGCCCTCAGCTGACAAGGGTAATCATATCAGCTTTTGATGTCTGTACACATGCAATCCAGTTATTCAGAATTCTATTTTTTTTGTGTAGTTTGAAATAAAACCTCTGTAATGCTCCTCATTTCTTTATTGCAAATCTGGACTGAAATATTTAATTGCTGAAGTTCAGAAGCCCTTAAAGTCCATACCAAGCAGGATTTAACATATGCTGTACCACTCACTACAGTAGTTGGCAAGTACATTGCAAAAAGATGATAGACTTTACCGGGTATTTATTTTGATGGTGACAACTACATCTGGAAATCCCAGAGGAAAACTATACAATGATTTATGAGTTCCTGCCTACGTATTCCCACAATGAAAAGCAGCAGCCTGCTTAAACAGCATCCTAGAAGCCCACTTAAATAGCCTTGCCAGGCTTCAGTGGAAGTTCCTCTTGGATCCTCATGTTTTGCAGGAGAAAAGTAAAAAGTCTTTTGAGCCCTGTTTTTCTGGGGAAGAAATTGAGGCAACTCAGGTGCACCAAGTCAGACAGCAGATCTTTGCTGCATTCTTGACCTCAGCTCCTAGATCCAGACCTCTGGGACAAAGCAACTCTCAACTAATTACCAGCCAGCTGAAGTGGTTTCCTTGCAGATGCAATGTCAGAAAGGCATTACCCTCTCCAGCTCAGCAAGCTGAAAAACCAGTGACTGTCTTCTGAGACTAAGAGCAGCAGTACAGGCTCTCCACAACACAATTCACGTCAGGCATTTGAGTAGGGTACCACCAGAATACCATGTGTTTGTGACCCCCCCCCCAGAGAATGGGTGTATTTGGCTGACAGTGGTATGTAACCATCTCAGAAGGTACTTACGGTCAGGAGGTTGCAAGCTAGCTACTAACATATTCTAGCACTCTCCAGAAAACCTGGGAGACTTAAAGCTCTAGAAGAAAAGAGCCCCCCAAGCCACGCACCAGATATTTGCTACATCTTTTGCCTGTGCCCTCATTAGCATTCTGCTTTGGGGCTGCAGTCGTTCTGAAGCCTCTACTTAAGAGTTCATTCCACTTAAAAATATGCAGTCCCAAGTACCAGACCAAACCTACTGCAAAATAAAGCTCCTGGACCACACAGTGTTATTGTCAGGGCCTCAATACCAATTCCTTTGATCTACGATCTCTGATCACACATGCTGTATAGAATCACAGAATGGTTTGGGTTGGAAGGGATCTTAAAGATCATCTAGTTCCAACCCCCCTGCCATGGGCAGGGATACCTCCCACTAGACGAGATTGTTCAAAGCCTCACCCAACCTAGCCTTGAACACTTCCAGGGATGGGGCCTCCACAGCTTCTCTGGGCAGCCTGGGCCACTGTCTCACCACCCTCGGAGTGGAAAATTTCTTCCTGAGATCAGCACAGCTGCTGATCAATTCTTAAACGTCTCTTTCACCAGCTCATAGCTGGCCATTTCCTAATGCTGTACTTGGTCCACCTGAACTGAGCCCCTAGAGCTGTCGCTTGCCACGCAGCATCCTCTACAGCCCAAGGGCGGTCAAGTTGCCCTCCTTTATTTGTTCTTTCAAACTAACAGAATTGGTATTGTGAGATGCTGCATCAGACACACCACTGCAGTATGAAACTTCGCTGCAGCTTGCAGAGTTTTATCAAAGGTCGCACCATGCTTAAAACACCGTAAGCCACTACAAAACCCACACGTCCTGCCCATTTCCAGCTACAGCTGCGATACAGCAGCTCAGATGCTCTGGTTCCTTTGTATTACCATTTACCAACGATATTATCACACAACAGCGTTTTGCACAAGTGAGATGTTGAGTTCCTTTACCTCTGAATGCTGACACAGTAGCAGGCCTCCCGATTACCAATGTTGCGAACCAGCAGAGTTTTCTGGGTGCTGTACTTGACTGGACAGTCGGAGAAGTTCAGCTGGTCAGGGAAGTCCAGGATAGCTCGGGCACCTATAGCTCGGATTGGCACAATAAATTTTTCCCTTTCTGTGATGCAGGTGAGCTGGTGGAAGTAATCCTGAGGGGAAAGAAACAATCACAGCACAGCACATTTAGTACCATCCCCATGGCAGAAGGAAAACTGCTGTTTTCTATGACCAACAGCAGCATTCAGTAATGTAATAGTACTTTTTACCTTAATGACCTTTCATTCCAGTAGCATGACTTGAACGGGGCTGTTAACTTGCAAAGCAGAAACAGATTCCCCTGCTTTCACAGCAAGCTGGCAGAACCAGACAAAATTATCTGATACTTTGATTCTGAGGCACCAAAACGAAGTAATTTCATGCAAGGGATTACAGCAGTAACAAGAACCTGCTTCGATCACCACTGCAGACTATTAAAGGCACCATGAAGAATCCAGTTGTGCCACAGCACTAACTCCAACCCCAGCAATGCAGCAACCTCACTGAAGCTTGGCAGAAGATGCTCAGGTACATTTTCAAAAGGACTTTGCCACATGCATGATCAGTCCGTTTCCCATGAAAAACTTAACAAGCTGAACACAATTATTGTTTTAATATCAGGTGAGTGTAGGGTATATGTGTATTTCCCACCCCTTCCCATAGCATTAAGGGACAAGGCTGGGGGACACCTGATCCACCTTCCCCACCCCAGAACTGGCTCAGCTCTATACTCAAACTATTCTTGAGAGATGCATGACAAGTACTTAAAAGCACTAACAATTCCACCCCTGCCATCAGCAGCCTATTCCAGCTCTACCCTGGCCTTAAAGAGTTCTTCCTGTGTCTAATCTGTTTCCCTTTACATCTCATCCTAGCCTCCAGGGACAGAGGAGACAGCTCTGCTTCCTCTCTGCTGCATGGTTGATGCCTTAATCACATCTCTCCTGTAAGGTCTCCAGAATAAGTGACTTGGTGCCTTGTTGGCACATGCCTACCTGAGGCAGGTGGCATCAGGAGCTGCAAACAGGAGACACTGACATCCCTACCAGAGCGAATTCAACTGTGCTGTTCCCAGTCTTTCGCTTGTTCAGAAAAGAGCCAGACAGTCCCCCACAGCTGCCTGACATTAAGCAGTAGGAAGGCAAATTAAGCCACCAAAATCATTTTACTGTAGGGCTGAGTGGATCAATCTCCAGATGTACAGTATGGCATTGCTGTGCTGGAAGCACCACCTTGTCCCTGCTGAAACCATCAGTAAAATGGTTGCAGTAGGGTCAGGAGCCATTACTTCCAGCAGTTCTCTTATCAAGTTGACAAAAGCTCTGCCTCTTATCATTCACTTGCTGTCCTGATCTTCTTCCCCCATCAGTGCTTTTAACTCACTTGATACTTTTATAATTGTTGAAGCAGCAAGCAGATAATTTGATTTAGGAATTGCATGCAGCAGCAGGCTCCTTTAACCAGAACAGATTCAGATTCCTCTGAACTTGGGATTTCCTGCTCCCGTATCTGTCCTCTCCAAGCCTGGAAGGGACCGAAGGCAGCTGGCTGAGGCACAGACACATCGCTACTGCTTTAGCACAACAGCTAACACCCAGTGCCTAGACACCACCTGCTCAGCGGGTCTTTAAGGTTGCAGTAACAGATGCTGTCACGTCCAAAATGTAAAAAGAATAAAGGAGGATTTTTACTTTTTTTCTAGACATCTTAAATATTCACACTGGAAATTGCAGAAGGGCTTTCAGCTTCTCATATTTGGAAGGTAAAATACCAGGAAGGGAACTGCAGCAAACGACCTACAGAATTGAGTATCACATTTCAGGAGAACGTTTCATCTTCAGCAAGTCTTTCTGAATTAGCAATTTTGTACTCAATCTTGCCATTTAAGCCCTCTAAAATAAAAGCTATGGGCAGCCTATGTGAATTTAAAGCACCTATTATCTGGGTACTTCACATCCTGGACTGCTTAGATCCTCAGAAACTGCACTAGCAAATGAAGGATGCTATTTACTTTTTTTTGTTGTTGTTATTTTGGCCCCACTACTGTAACAAAGGCATTGTAAATCCAACTGAAAGCTGTATGCCTTATTAAGTCTTGGCATGCCATATTTACTTATCTCTCCCTTCCAGATGCTAGGTAGACAGAGGAGGATGCAAGGAATTCAGATCAGCAGGGGGATAAAGAAAAAAGAAGTTTCAACAATTGGGAAGTATTTGAGGGAAGTAAAAGGAAATAATCTTCAAGTCATTGTCATTGCAAAGGAGTGACTGGATCAACAGCAATGTAAGTAAGAGCCCAAGGAATAAATTTCCCCCAAAAGCAAGCACGGGCAGCCTTCCCAGCTCTGCTGTCAGTGAGGGGCACTGGGACTGCCTGCATGGCAACGCACAGGGAAAGGGACTTCTCCAGGTATGGGAAGGCAAAGCAACAAGGACTTGGCCTCACAGAGACAACTGTGACCTTGAGAGAGAAAGCTGCCTCTTGCCATTCACGCTCACGCACGTTGTGTGCTGAGCCCCTTCAGCAGGGATGCCCTGGGACATCACTTCCCATACAAAGCTTGGCTCAGCAAAGGATTTCAGCATGTGCTTCAGCCATGTGCTGTTGCCCCACCAAAGGGGGACCTCGCACCAAGCTGAACGCAGCATCAGACCAAACAGGGAGGAACCCAAGGAAAGAGGGATGCTGGCCAGAAGGCAGTTGTTCACACTGCTGCAAACCCATGGTCCCTGAAGCTTTTGAATGCAGAACCACTCTCCCTTGGGAGGCTATAAAGGCTGCGATCCTCCACTGCAGCACTGCCCTGTGTCACCACCTCTGCTACGTGCTTGCTTACAACCTAAGGGTAGAGTTGAAACCAGTTTAAAATCTTGTTTTACTTTGCAACTGCAAATCCTCGGCAGGCTGTTTAAAATCAAGTTTCTAAATAAACATGCCTGTGTGAGAGAGGGGTTGCATCACGTCTATGCTTCAAAGATTGCTGTGTATAGACATAGCTTCAGGCTATAGATTTTCATGAAAATACAACTTCATCCTTCATACAACTCCTCCCTCGATTTCAAGGAAAACATATGTCGTTCCTCTCCTGTTATTCCCCTTCAATAAGCAGTAAGTTACAAGCTCTGGCCTTCCAAGTATCACCACTGGCATTTGAATTAGCACCTGCTGGAACAAAAGCAACTGCTTGTCTCAGAGATATCATTTCAGGCTCTTTGCAAACTCAGGCTAACATTAATTACTGTCACAGCAATATCAACCTTAACTGCCTAGTAGGGCCAGCAAACTCAGAGGTCAGTTTTGCTGCACAACCGACCCTAAATACTTCACCAAATTCCTCACAGCACACAAGTGCAAAGAGGAGATCCTCGCAGCATGAGGTAACATAGTAAGTCAAGCAGGGAAAGCTCCCTGCTGAAACCATGATACCATAAAGGCTGGAAAATAAGGGCCATTAAAAGAGAGGAGGGAAACTGAAAGATGAAGATCGCTTCACGTGAGAAATGGTACCCTTCCTCCTGTCTCCTTCAGCTACTAATTCACAGGATGCTTTGACATCAGTCGCTTTGCTCCAGGTTCATTTTGCACAGGGCCATTCACCTTGATCTTCTGCCTCTTTCCTCCTCCCAGGAGCCTTCTTAAAAGTATACTTGGAATAGCTTCTGTGCGCTACAAAACATCTCTAACAGGGCGGGACTGAATTTTAAAGGAGTTAATTTCAGTAATGCAATAACTCATCGTCCTGTTGTATTTCATATTATTCAATGAGCATTAATTCATTCTCCACTGAGCATCAGTAATGAATTTTGCAAAGCTTACAGACTGAACTTGTATTGCCTGAAAATATTGTATTGCTACAGTGAAAAGAGCAAGAGGACAAAACAGAATAAGCTGTGCTATGTTTTCACACGCTTCTTGCTTCCTTCTTCCTTTAAGATAATCTATTAATAACACTGAAGGACACACAAATGTAAGTATTCCTGTCCGTTGTTTATTTGCCTGTCAGTTCCACAATGGTTTCCAATTAGGCAGAGACTGCCAGACCATAATGCAAGGACACCCAGGAACACAGGGTGGCATGAGAACACCCACACTGTACAACCAGAGCCCTAAAACAGAAATGTGTAAATCAGAAGCAGCAAGAGTAACTAATTAGAAATGTTGCCCAGCAGAAAAATTAACATTTCATATTTATAATGCAAGTGCCAATAAACAAAGGGACACGTCAGCTATTTATTTACTCTCTGACAGTCCAATCACGTGGCACACTCCCAAATGACTGCGAGACAATAGGAAACTGCTCATTTTTCAAGAATGGGCTGCACGGCATTTCAGCTGTTAACAATTCACATGGCCCTTTTATTTAGGGTTTAGCTGCAATTTCACTCCCGTGAATCGGGAATTACTTTGCTGAAGTCAGACTTACTCCAGGGAAGAAGAGATGCAGAGCAAGAGAATTACATAAACCAACCCCACATCAGGACAGTTCCCCAGCCCTGATGGAGAGAGGGGTTTGTACCAGTATCCCAGGTGGCTGGGTTACCCGCAGTCCCTCTGGATCATGGAGCAGCAGAGATGCAGAGGCCGTTCAAAGGTAGTGCCCAGAAGCCTTCCACAACTACAAGGTAGGTAATTCTGCATGCGAGGAACTGCAAGCCCAACGCAGGTGGCTTTATAGAACCATTTCCCAAAGCCTGCCTCTTCGCTGAGGGGTTTTCAAGGCACTCTGCATCTCCTGACCATGCAATTGATGCGTTTCTAGTTGAGCTACAGCACTCCGGTACTTCACTGACTCGCACACCGTCAGGTACAAGACAAAATGCTCGATTTGTACAAAATTCTGGTTCTCTTGTCTAAATCCCCATGTGCTTGTCACCAAGCAACACACGCCCCTCTCTCGATGCCTTGCACAAGCCCTGCAAGAAGCACAAAACCCAGTTCGGCAGAAACCACCAGGGTGTCATTGAAGCTGCAGAGAGGACCTCTTGCTGGCAGAGCTCCCTACTCCATACACTCACCAGTTCAAGGGCAAGACAAGGGACAAAGTATTGGACATTAGTGCTCCCTGGGGTTATCTCACCCTGCTTCTATTTGTGGTGATGTTCATGTGTTGCTCGGCTGCCTCTCTAAACTTGAAGAGCAGCACTTCGCCTTTCATGGGCACCAATTTACTTCTTCCACCCCAAAAATGAACACTAATTAACGCTAATATATCACATTTTAAAGGCACCAGTGTACTTTGCAAAGTCTATCTCAGTGAGATTAAGCTCTTGTGTCACTTGGGTAGTTTGGAGAACTGCCCTAGGCCAACATAATTTTTACCCTAAATATTAATGATGTTAAATAATTTCTCAGTCCCTCCAAAGGAACAGATTATTCCACAAGCATGGGGAGCCAGGGACCATGGGGCATTTCCTCGTTAGTTTTCTATATCCATGCTGTTTGAGGATAGCACAAAGTGTTAAACTAAATCTAAGCAGCAATCAAAAGATGAGAAAACAGCTATGCCCAGAGAGATCTTGGACCTCTGGCCTGGTGCAGAAACATAAGATGGCTCAGAGCTATCCCCTAACCTTGCCTCTCCAACAAAGTCATGTGAAAAACAGTGCTAAGAGGTAGCAGGACACTGGTGGAAAGAGTCAACCTGCCTGTCTCTGTTTCTCTGCAATGCTCCCCTCCCTCCCATGCCACATACTAAATCCTTCTGTATTAACAAGCCTCCAACTAAGAGCACTGAGAATCAGACTTGCCAGGGCCACAGCACTGATGTTCAAAACCTCTAAGCAAGAGCACAGCATGTTTGGCATGGAATAGGTGCCAGCTGACAGAGCAACCACAATAACACACATGAAGACACAGCCACACCAGTACTACTGCCCACAGGCAGTAATGTGTCTGCCTGCAGATTGTACCTGCCCGTTTACTCCTAGACATCCTATGTCTCAAAATCCTCTGCAGCACACCAACCTCACACTGAGTTAAGAACATCTAGAGCTCAGTATGTCTGTGCCGGCCTGGCTCCCTGTCACATGCACAGCACTCCCTCTCCCCTAGCCTCACTGCTGGATCGCAGGCAGGCAAGTATCCTCCAGGATGGCACAGCTGCAAGGCTTGAAAATAGAGGGTACGAAAAAGCATCATGTTTGCCCCAGTCCAGGGTGAGGCAGGAAAGCAGCTGCCAGATGGGAAAGAGAAAAGCCCTCTATTTGTTCCTCTAGTGTTTTCTATAATAATTAAACCCCTACCATTGAGTAGAGAGATGGCTAAACATATCAATTTTCCTACTGTTCCATGTGCATCTTCCCTTGGGAACACTCAAGTTCCTCAGGGAGAGAAGGCACAGCCCGTGAGTCCCTGCTGCAGTGGCTAACAGCAATGCCAAGATGTGACTTGCTGTAGACTGCCTGACCACAGCCTAGAGCAGACCTCACAGCAGGCTGTGGGCTACAGCCAGCGTGCAAGAAAAACGATGCCTTTAGAGATAACGTTCTGCTGTGTCAATACTGTGTCCAACACTACATACATTAAAGCAACTCCAGTTTTCAAAGGTGGTGGTCCTCACTGATCAGGCTCAACTTCAGGTCCTCCAAGTAACAGGTCATTTTTAAACAGACTTTTGTATTTGTAATCAGTGGAGCAAACCCATAACTATGCAGCAATGGACAGATACCAGAAACCAACACCTTGAGAGGTCGCCCCACCACAGACAGTAGACTCTGTCATCCCTGAAGACCAATGTTCCAGTGCTGAAGGATAAAAAGAGTCTGAAACAAGTAAGAGTCTCCAGCCTATGAGAGCATAATGTTCACCATGGGGAAGGAGTTTCTCCCCGGTTCTAGATCCAGCACAACCCCACTGAAACCAGGACAGTTCCTCAAAACCCACAGCAGATGCAGATGCCCTGTTCTGAATGCAGCCCTGCACGTTCACCTTCCACTGAAGGCATCAACCTCTCAGGACCTCCAGTCTCACCTTGTTCTCCTCAGGGGTGAAAAGGATGCGGAAAGTTGAAGGCATGCCAGGTGCTACCTTACGGCACACACTGGGGCTGATCAACTTGAAATATGGTGAGCTCTCCAAGACGACCTTCACCAGCCGAGGAACCTGCAGGAAGGACATAAAACTGTAATTTTGCCAGTTGTGGAAACATGAGAAGAGACCTGACCATGCCCTGGTGACATCCTTCCTTAATCACCTTCCCAAAGCACTTTTACCTCTTGAGGCATATGCACATAATACACAAGGGTGGACTTGAATCCATTCTGCCTGGATAAAACAGCTCTAAGCCAGAAGCAGTAAGGCAATGCCCCACTGTGAAGGAATTGCCAAGCAGGTAAGACACCAGCAGTATGGAGATATAATATCCAAATCAAGTCATCCCCACATTCAGCAAGCCTAAAGAACTTGATTGCTTCCGCATGCACACATCCATGCCATCATGCCTGTAGAGGGGGAACGTATTATCTGAAGGCAAAACAGTTTGTTATACCAGGGGCAAGGAAGAAATCCACCTCTAACGTGCCGGGTTTGAGTGGAGCAGTCAAGCTGCAGTGCTACGGAGTCATGCAGGCAGACCAGCAAGAGGAGGAAACCACAGACATTGTGGCTGTACTGGGAACAAAAGCAAGCTGAAGAGCAAAAGGAGGAACATAGGAAAACAAAGAGACAACCCCAGAAACAAGGAGATGGCTAAGAAAATTTGGAGGGGGCTGTAAAGAAGGAAGGAAGAAGCACAACACTCTATAAAGAAAGGCTGATGCAGAAGACAAGAGCAATCAACTTACCCAAATAATGGAAAGCCAGACGACCCCCCAGGCTGTGCCTATCAATTATGGGCTTCAAAGGCATTTTCTGCCTTGAGATACATGACCAGCACTGACTCACAATGTGGTTTCATTATTAAAAGCCAATATCAGCTCTCCAGAGGCTCTTGCTGCTTGGTGATTGTAGCCAGGCAGCTGCCAGTGCAGGCAAGCCAGATTTCTGGGTATTTCTCCCCACACCCAGGAGTCCCTGCAGGCACCTTGCTGCAAGTTTCTGCCCTCTAGGATACCGCAAGCACAGAGAGCACACAGGCATTTTTTAGCACACAGATACCAACACGTGAGCACCAAATCTCATCTCACAAAGTCTAAAACAGTGAAGCTACCTGTCAGTCAAAATTGCCTGATAAACAAAAAACGCACAAGAGGCTTGGGAAAAACTGAGACTTATTGTGCACCACCCATCCAAGCCTGATAACCCATGGGCAAGGCAGTCCTGAACTCTCCAAACACCCTTCGCTCCCAACAGTGCCCTGGGGCAGCAAGTTCCAGTAGCCAATTTCACACCGCAGACAAACATTTTGGTCACCAAGTCCCTTGGGTGATGAACATACGTGGCTAAGACCTTCAGCAAAAGCCACCCAGAACATCTCTGAGGGTGGTAAGGAGCAGCCTGAAGACCGAAAAGCAGTTTTACGATGCACAGGTAAGAGCAGTAAGTATATAGCAAAGTCCTTCTGTATTTGAACGGTTACAGAGCCTCTGTTTGGAATATACTTTGCTGATAGCTGGATTTTTATGGAGCAGACAACCTGAGGGTACCATGCAGTATAAGTCAGCATGATTCAGAGGAATCTGGGAAACTGATGAGAAAACTTTGAGACAGAGAACAATGTTGCTTTTCTCCAGGACTTTACCAAAAGCCAACAAAATCAGAACATAATAGCCTCTCTTGGTATTATCATCTCTATCTTTGTGTACTTAAATATGCCAAGGATTTTCCTTAGAGCTGATCTTGCTTTTACACCAGCGCTGTCCAATGGCTAAGGTCTTACTAGCTTCAAAACTAATTCATTTTGGAAAAAAAAACCAACAAACCAAACAGTTCACACATTGCCTCCCCTTTACAGGGCATGCAAATCCCAAGGTGCAGCTGTACAAGTTTATTATTTTTTACTGGGAATGGCAGAAATGTGGATGCAGATGTTCTTTTCCACTTGAGGAGACATGAATATAGCAAATTAACTGCTTGCCTGTTGGCTGGTACTTGGCAAAGACAAACGTTTTGAAGTGCCGCACGGATAATGGAGCAGCTGAAGCCAAAAGACTTAGTGGGAACGAAGCAGAGCCATAGGAAGAGAGAAACTGAGGCACACTTTAATCAGCAAAGAGGATACCTGCAGCAAAGAGTGCCCAGAATCGGTGTAGACCACACAAATGGTATTCCTCGGGCATGGGCATCCATACTGTGTCTTTCCAACATTCCCCAGCTAAATGTCAGACCAGGAATGGCACAGTACTCTCCAGGAATAACTGAAGACCACACCTGCATCCTTCCTTGCCAAAGGGTCTTCCATTTTCAACTATGTCCCTGTCAAAACCTGTTATCTCAGAATAGACTTTGACTTCTCTTGCTGTTCCTCCACCTGCAACATGCCCCAACAGCTTTTTTCTGTCCACTTGTTTGTTTCCCAACAGGTAGATTTGGAGAGAGGGTTCGTTCACCTGCTCTCATGTACAATTCCATCTTCCCATCTTGCCCTCCTCTCACATATACATCTTCCTCTTCGCTATCTTTAATTACACCTTTCTTTTCCAGACCTTTCTCCGCTTCCAGTACACTTACTGTTATGTGTCAAGAGAAACCCTTGCGCGTGCAATGTTCTCTCCCAGAGGACTTTCTAACTCATCTCTTTTCCTCTCTCCTGTCTTTTCCCACCGGCTTGCTCTTGGCACATGCCTCAGTCGAGCAAATGTTTCCCCTGCTGAAATTCAAAAGGTCTCAATTTTCCCCTTTACAGTGGAACAAAATTGCTGACATTTTTCAGCTTTTCCCTTCTCAACTTTCTTGGGAAGTCTCAAAATGATCACAACTTTTTCAAGTAAAGGTGGAGACCTTCATGAGTGCATTACTCTGGATGTGCTGTGGTTCCCCATAGGGAAAGCAGAAAGCCAAATTGTCTTAGAAAAACCTAAGCAGAACGGAATTAAGCTTACCAGGAGCCTAAAGTGGCACCTAAACACCTCTCACTGCTTCTGCTAAATCAGTCTGTTTCCACTGCTGTTTCAAAACACCTTTCCTGGAGTGCTAATGCCACTAATTATAACTTATTCCAGCATAAAGTGGAGAAGACTCAACTCCTGTGGTTTGACAATGAGCTGCAGAGGCAGCTAAACAGGCTATGAGAGGCAGAGATGTCCTGCCAGAAACCAAGATTAACCAAGGAGCCACCAGGATGTGGCACACACTCAAGGTAAAGCATGACAGCAGATAGGAACCATACAGCCCTCAACATTTCCATCAATCCAGGGCTTTCAAGGGGGAGGATGCTGACTAGAAAAGCTCCTTTGGGTTAGATACCACCAACGCATGGCCAAAATCAGGGGGAGAATCCCCAGCATGGGAAGATTTCCACCACCTTGCAAAATCAAGGTGACAAGACATTTTATCCTGGATGTGCTGTGCTGCAGCAGATAACTTGCTACACTGTATACCATATGAATTACACTACTCTCCTCTTTCAGCATGGTGTTAAACCTCCGCATCCCAGCACTTACCTTGTCATTGTTCCTCAGAATCAGTGGCACTTCGTAGACCTCACAGGGGACGTACCTCTGAAATACCACCTCTGATGGGAAAGGCTGAAACAAGCTCTGTTCCAGGTCAACTGCTGAGAACTGGAGATGCAAAATAGAGCGGTGAGAGGTTCAGCTGCTGGGAGAAAGACTCATGAATGAGAATCCTACAATGATCTCCAGTGAATTACAATCACTTGGCGAGTACGTCTGCCCAGCTCACACTAGGGAAACAGTAGCTCACCCATCTGTGTTCTGAGCTGACCAAAAGTTTCTGAACCACATTGAGCAGGCTCAAGCCAAGAAGCTCTTTTGGTAGGTCTTTCTCCAGTTTTTCTTCTCCAAAATGCAAGGCAGTGCTTACCTCCAGCAGAGTCCTCTCCTAGTGTGGTCACACAGCTCCAGAGCACTTACTGAAAGAGCCAGGAGCACTCATGGAGCAAATGAAGCCCAAGAATTTACATGAGACTCCATAGGAAACAATTTCAGGATGATCTTTTATTCTGAGACAGAGGGACTGAGTCCCACACATCCCCAAATAGATTTGGGGTTTTGGTTTTGTTTTTTTTTTTTGTTTGTTTTGGGGTTTTTTTGATATAGAGCCAAGAAACCAGTAAGAAAAGGAGTACCAGAGGAGGTAAGGCCAAAACAAAGTAACACAGTAGTTAAGAAAAAGACAAATGAGGTGAATGCTGGATGGTGATAAGGTTCACCTCTTTTCTCAGCATTACTGGGCAACTTGAGTAAGACTGCACTTGGTATCTCCTTTTCCCCTGAGCTTTAAATGGATGCTTTATTGTATTCTAGTATTGCTGTTTTATTTAATACCACTGCAGAAGCATGTCTGAAAATACACACAAAAAGCAAATGCTTACAGAGCAGAGGCATTACTTCCTCCCTGCTTTGTCTCCCTTCTTCCAGCTGCACTGTTCCCACTCGAAAAATACAGGCATGTCTCCTGCTTCTCCACAGAAGTCACAGTCACGCTGAAGCTAGTAGCTGCAGCACACTGCCAGTTATTTGTGCACTCGCCTGGTGCGTTCCCAACCTCCTGTGCTGTCTAGGGCAATCCTTTACCAATTTGTTACAGGTCTCTTGCTGGCAATTTTCCGCTCAACAGCCTACCTCAGTAATCTACCCATTTGGAGTGCGTGTTACACCAAGCAGTCCTGGAGGAAAAGCAGCTTTAAACATACATCTAAGTAAACACTGATCAAGAGAAAGTGCATCCACTCCCCTCTGTCCAGTGCGATTCCCCTGTATAACTGGCAGCCTGCAAAATCTAACATCCTGCAAGGCTCCCACGTGTTGTTCCCACTCAACGCGTTAATACAATTGGTTTTGTTAAATCTTCAGTAGTTACCATAGGGCCTACAGCCTTCAAAGGCCAGTGCTGCCACCATTGAGGGAGTCATGACCCCAAGCATTTGACACTGACTACACCAAAGCAAGAGGTGGCTATTTCAGCAGAAGGATGGAAAAAGGCAAGCTTGTGTCCTGCCCCAGCCTTCCCTGAGTATTGTGCTTTAGCAATGGTAGCCAAACTCCAGCAAAACCCACCAACTTCAGCAGAGGTTATTTATATTGGCTTGGCACAGGTCAAGACTTCAACGTCTCACCAGGGAAAGATGTTTTACCTTCCCCCCAGCAGAAGGAACTCCACCACGACCAGCAGTTTGAAAGGACAACAGGAACTAGTCACTGAGGTATTTAGATAAGCTGGAAGCAAGCTTGTCACTAGCTTGCACTCTCTTCAAATGTCACATCAAACAGCAAGAAAAAGGGCAGGAAAAGGCTACCTTTTGATGGGAGGTTTCACTCATGTCTAGAAGCTGGATAATCCGGGGCCGCCTCATCTCCCGAGTGCTGGCCAGCCTCTGCTTGGTGGTGAGAGACATCTCCTTCAGGAAGGCAGAGGGAGTCAGCTGAAACGCAAAATATCAGCAAGAGCTACAGAAATGCCTTTCTTCAGAAAGGCTTTTCTTGTTCAAGTGCCACTGATGAATAATTTGTGATCACAGCCACTACGCTAGTCCTGGAAGTCCCATAAGTTACCTGCTGAAATATTTAACATCAGTAAATTAATGATATAGAGCGGAATACACATGCTCTAACCAAGTGGCTCTGTCCCATTAGCTTCTCCGTCATGATTTGATGTGACATGTTTGGGGATTTCTGCTCTTTGGGCATTTATTTCCTCTTTAGTTTTGCTGGATTGAGTCAGTGACTTTCGAAGAGAGCAGGGAGGAGTTATCAGAGATCCCCTAACTCCATCCTTGCACAATTCTCACAACCAACACTTGTGAGGAGATGTCACCGCTGGGTGAACGAGAGAAATGCAGCATTGTGCCAAGACTGAGGTGGAGAGGAATGGGTCCAAGTTTTAGTTCTCTCTTTTTAATTAGCACTTATTTTCTCTCTGTTCTGGCTTCACAGAGCCCTCCACAGAAGTATACAGAGATACCTCCATGACAGAGCCTCAACACGAGGTCATCTCCAGTCAAGTGAGCTCCAGTCAGCAAAGGGGACATCTGTGGATGGGAGGGAGGAATTGCCCTGACTCCATTGCTGTTTGCCAGGTTGGATCTGTGCTCCGCACAGGATATGAGATACAAAAACTGTTTTGGAACCTGTTCAATCAGGAAACAGCTCTGTCTCTCAAGTCTTCAGGCAGAGTTTGAGCAGCCAACCACATGCCCAGCTACCTAGAGGTATGGTCAGAGCAGCACTGGCAAATATGCCTACATGACAGGCAATATTCCTGCCCACACAAAGAGGCTGGAAAGCACATGCTCATGCTTCAGCTCTTCCAGTGCAATGCCCAGTACTTTGATTTAATTTGGCTTCAGTGGCACATCCAGGCAAGACTCTGGACTTCCCCTGCAGCAGCACACAGTCAATCCCCCGCTGCACCATGACAGCCAGCCCCAACAGGCAGGCATGGCAGGAAGGAGATGGGGAGGTGGCATCCAGCTTCACAGTGCGCTGCTAGGCAACAGGAGGGGAAGGCAGCAGAGGGACACAAGGGGAGTTTCCAGCCTTAACACAGCTCCTACCTGGACACAGCAGGTACTTACAGTTACAGACTCCTCTGCCTCTCTGACCAGCTTCGGATTACAAGGTGCTACTACTTTGCTCCGGAACCCATCAGCCATTTTGGAGGACCTTACGGACTGATGGAGCTTGCCAGACCCCACGGACCAATGCAGCTTGCCAGTCGCCATGTCTCAGCTCACCTGGAAGGAGCAACAATGGGACTTTGAAAATCCAAAATCCCATTCGTGGCAGACCCAAAGAATACACGTGTCTCCAGGCCATGGCATCCTTCATAAGTGGAAAACATAAGGCCTCCCATCCTGTTCCATGATTAGACCATATTTAAGTGTCAGAGTTAAGATTCATAGAAGTAAAGGCCCAGAACAAACATTCCCTGAGCCAAAATAGCCTTCTGCTGTGGGTGCAGTCCCACAAGCCACAAACACACACCAGGGCCTGCTGCCATTTCTCACCTTCCCCCCCCATCCATTGCTTTTGGAACCCCATTTCCTGGAGTTATTAACCAAATCTCTATTAATATCCAAACTGTCCTTCGTTATTCTTTAGAATTTTTTTTGGTGGGAACAGAGGAAGGTAAATGTCACTTAGCTGCTTCATTTTGCGAGAGCAGCTGACGTGATGTGACTTTGTGCCGGACCCTACTAAGTGCTCAGAGTATTATGACCAACCTTAAACCCAGGGATCGCTGCTGCCCTGAGCATTAACAACATCAGACCTCTTCCCTACTTTGCAAACCAAATGTCCACCCTTTGTGCAAGGAGCCTGCTGATGTTTCTAACTAATGGAGCATAGAGTTCAATACTCTGATTAAGAACTATAGTTTCTCAAGGCTAATTTGGTTGGTTTAAGTTACAAAAATTACCCAGCAAACACGACTCCTTCCAGGCATGAAATTACCAGAGTGCCCAAGAACATTTCTCCATGGAGAATGAGGGCCCTAATTTTCACTTATTAATACCCAAACTCAAGGCTCCCTACGGGCATTAGAGGCTGTAACAGCAGAAATAAAAGCATGGAACCATTAAAGGAACATGAGCAATTAGCTGAAATATAAACGCAACATATGTGAAAGCAGGGCTACTTAAGACTTTATCCTAATGGTCGTTTTTCCCCCAGCATCCTTATCCTACAAGCAGCATGAGTTAACAGGTCCATGGTCCATTCTTCTTCCAAGCGCCAGCCTGCAGACCACCCCTCCATCTGTGTCACACAAAGTGGGCACGCAAGAAAGGGCAAGAAGAGAAGACAACCCCAGAAAGCGGGTCTCAAACAGCAGCAAAAATTAAAGATAAGGATGTACAGTATTTTCTAAGCACTACTTTGGACTAGAAATAATTTCCCCCTCTTTTCTGACTAACGGGACCAAGGAACAGATGGATTTGCCCACTTATTTTCTGGGACTTGAAAGACCAGTGCTCTCAAACCCAGGTATACCCTAATATTTTTTTCATCCTGACATTAAGTAAAATCACAGATCGTATTTCCTCCTGCTTCCTTCTGTTCCACATCATCTTTTTTGTGTGGACTTTCTCTGTATGGCAAGACAGCATCTACACAAAGATGACCATTCCATTCCCCCTCAAGTTTTACCCACATCCTGCAAGCAAGGCAATAACTTCATTCCTTTGCTCCCCAAACAGCTTCGGTATTGTACATGTTCGTGGTACCGGGCCCTTGACAGTGTTAAGGAACTGGCAACCTTGTCATTTCCTATGTTCTTGCAAGAAACACAAGAGCATAGCACTGTCCTATGGACATAAGGACATGCTGCAGCAAGAGCTAGGATTTAAAGCTGGAAATAACTATTTTTCAAGAGAACCCTAATGGGGATGATACAACATTAATCTGGTTTTCAATGTTTTATTATTTGGTCTTGAGAATAACTGGATTATTTGTTCAAATTTTCTACCTGTAATTCCACTTCACTTGAAATTAATTCTGTTCATCATGCCCACAATGCTTATTTCCAGAGGGCTTCCAACCTCTGCGCCCCCAATCCCAGTCTTACAGCTCCCTGCACCACCCAGCCCTGCAGCGAAGCACTGTCACAGCCTCACGGCTCCACTTCCCCAGAGCCTGCAGGGATCAGCCTCCTGGATTAGGAGGAAAGGAGCAGAACTAAGAAATCGGCTGCATTTCCCTGCAAAGGCAGGACAAAACAGCAACCACAACACAGCATGCTTCCAGTCCACCACCCCTGTTTGGTGGAGGGAGATCTCTACCTTCCCCACCTCAGACAGCCTTCTACCCATCCCAGAAACATACAGAAGGATTGCAATTCCCCCTCCGCTGCAGGCTTAGGGCATAGACAGCTCTGGCACCTCAGTTTTAGGTTCAGAGCCTTGAGCCTGGGCAGAGGAACCGGCTGTGTCAGGGCACAACAGCTAAGACAACCTAGACAAGCAATGAAGAAATACTCCCAGGGCTAGGGTAGAAACTCCTGACTTGCCTCAGGGAACCAAGATGTATCAGAGCAGGGTGCCAAGCTGAAGATCACCAAGGACATCCCAGCTTCAGCCTCCTCCCCAAGGCTCCCTTCACTCCAGTATCTACAGCTAAGCTAGAAGTCTCTACCATCACTGCAAGTTGCACAGCCATTTTAGAATCCACTAAAACCCCTTCTACCTCACCAGCCTTGCTCTTAGACCAGGTACATAGTTAAATCCTGCTGACTATCACATAGCTGCCGCATCCCTGCTGTTGGCTCTCCTGCCAACAAAACTGCCTCCTTCCTTCCCGGTGGCCACACACTAGCTTAGGACAGGTAATTCATGATTCTCAGGGAGGATTCCCTTTGTGTAGTGCCCAGTCTTGCTTCCTGCATCACCATGGGCTATTTGACAGCTGTGGACAGCCTGGAGGGACAGGAGCCGGCCAGGGAACTGTTGGTGCAACTATGCTCCCACCAGTGCAGCACTAACTGTCACCGGGCTGGTGGCTTCCGAGAGCCCAGTGGAACCAGGAAGGCAACCAACAGGACTTGGAAACTGGGCTGTCCAGCATCTTCTCTCCTCAACTGTTACAGTCTTGCCAGGCAGAGCAGGAGGATTTTACCAGAACCTCAGGGAAGGAGAGAGTTCAGAGCTTGACATTAGCTAAAACCTGCTCATTTCTCTGCTGCTGAGCTCCTCCTGCTCTAACGCGAGGAGATACTGCACGGCGCCAGCTCAGGGTGCTGTGCAGAGAAGCTTCTCAAAACAGCAGCATCTCACCCTGTAAGTAACCATGATAGGAAACACCCACTAACCCAGTAAAGAGTGGGGATTTACCACCTTAACCAGTTCCACATGGAGGGAATGGATGCATGGTTCAAGCATTTGTGGCTTTGGGATTTCTTCAGCTCTAGGCTGGAGTGGAGGCTGTTTTCTGCCTTGAGCTTCCTCAGTATCAAAACTGATCGACTTGGTCTCTACTGTGGTGGTTTACAATACCTCTGAAATGCCTCAATAAAGTTATAACCTTGCAGATCACTGCAGCCCATCTAATGCTTAAACATCTCACTCTGCAGTGAATGATTGCGACAGTATTCAGAAGTACGCCTTCAAGTGGCATTTGTTAATGCTACACAAGCTTCAGATAAATTAATTTAGACACTGCAGACAAGCTAATCATTTCTTTGTTTAAGGAGTAAAGAAGAAGTTTCCATGCTGACTTACAAAACAAGAATTTAATTTCTATTTCGCTCGCCCAGGGAGGACCCCAATCACATCAATGCAAAAGAGACCAGGGAAATCACCGTGTTTCTGCAGCTCTGACAATGCCATTGGGGACATCCTCTGTTGTTGCACCTGGTGAATACCCACCTGGTAAGCTCGTTCCAATTAACCGGGCACACACAGACACACACGCCAGCCAAGGACACCCAACTTACAAGAGCATCTCAGCTGCCAGAGAGCTTCACACATTTTCAGCACAGCATATGCTACAAACAAAAGCTTCTCATGAGGCTCTCTGCCACAGGCGAACCAAATCATCACACCTGCTTGGCAGGGAACAAGGAAGCCTCAGTTTGAGAGCCAACATTCATTACCTGGGGGTTTACAATCCAGTCAGGGAGGATCCTGGCCCTGAAAACAAACTGGCTATCCAGCCAGCTAGCCCACGGAAACTCACTCCAAAAGATCTCCTACATGATGTCCAGCCACGAATCTGAGTGGAAACTGAGAGCTCCTGCAAAGAAACCTCAGATGTGACACCCTTGTGTGCTCAAGGCACCAAGACAGAAGTGCTATAAGGAAAGGAAGTTGGATGGTGGGTGACACTTCCCATCTCAGAAGGCAGAACTTGGAGACAGACGTCAAGGTGAGACCCATTAAGTCTCTCATGCTCGGTGTGAGATGCACTCACAGGGCAGCCACGTTGTGCTCCTTCCCAACAGCTCCAGCACCTTAGAAGAAATGTTAGAGCCTCACTTGCTCAGCACAGAAGTGACTCCTGCCTGCTGCAGGCACATAACACAGCTGGAGCCAGGTTTCATGCTCAGACGACTTGCCAGAGGAGCCTCAGGTGCTTAGCAAGGGAAACTGCTGGCTGCAAAGTACCTTCATGGAGCTGCATGGTAGAAATGACATGCAACCCATACAAGGCTTGCAAGCACCCCAGCACCTAACACCAAACCTGATGCTGGGATCTCAGCCTGCTCTCAACCTCAACAACCCTGGCTCCCATGCTCAGCTGCATTCCTGCTATGGAGCGGACTATCTATTTTTCCAGCCCAAACCTTCCTGCCAAAAGGGGCCAAAGCCATTCCTTAGTCCTGCTTGTCAGCCCGGACAAGGTCACTTCTATATCTCCTAGTCCTGCTGCATGGAGAAAGCAAGTGAGAGAAAGCCTGATCAGCAGGCTACCAACTAGGATGCTTGAGAGCTAAGGAAAAGCCTTGGCTGGGGTGGCTCTGCTCCCTGGATTACAAAGTCATTTAGCTAACGACTATTTAATGTGCAATATAAGCAGTCTTGGGGGGCGGGGAAAGACCAGGATCATCTTCAAAGTAAAGGAAAGATTTGTTTCATGATGTGGGCTCACAGCTACTACAGAAACTCCTTGCTTCAGGCTAGACAGAAAAGAAGGGTCTGCACAGGATCGCTCTGCTCCCAGGTGAGTGGTTTTGGCCATGAGCTACATTAGGGGTAAATAAAAGCACCTTCACCTCTTCTCCAGCAGCAATATTAATCTCTGAACACCACCTAGTTCATGACATGGGGTAGGGCCATATGGCCAAAGTATCTGTAGGCACAAGACAGGGCTTCACGCAAGCTGATTCATGCCAGGATCTGGAAAATTCAGGAGGCTCAACAGCACAAATACGGACACAGAGGGGCTCTTCAGCGCCTGTGAGCTTGGCAAAAGCTACATTGATGTGAGCATTTAGATATGGCCCTAAAGCATCCAAATCCCTTTGTGCATATGTCCAACAGCTTCCCTCTGCAAAATAAAACTGAACAGCCCTCCGATGATGCTGTGATGAAAAAGACAGGAAATTAAGAATAGACAGCAAATTTCTTAATGGACATTCAGGAAAAAAAGGAATTTCATGTAAATGCACAGCTTCATGTCTGTAGAGATCCTGCGGCTGTCGCTATGCCACGTGCCAGTGCTCTTACCCCATGTCACTCGTGCTGAAGCAGCAACATCAACCTCTGAACTGGTCTGATACCAACTGATTGCCTTCCAAACTTAAAAGCTAGAGATGTATCAGCACACTCTGCACTACAATACACTATACCCAGCTTTTCTTGTAGGAGCACAGACTGGTGGCTGAATCTTACTTCAGTATACACAATAAATCCTCTTTCTTCTTTCTTCTGCAAAGATAAACCATCTCTCTCTGGAGTAATTAGTTAATTTGCCTTTGTATTACGCTTTGCTGGAAGAGTAAGACAGGAGATCTGTTAAAAATGAGAATCAGGATGCTATTGAACAATTTTGTTCAGTTAAATCATCTTGCCCTGTTCAGGCTAAAGTAGCAAGATCATGTTTCTTGCCTAGCAATTACCTGCTTAGCTATAATTGCCATATAAACAGCATCTAAAGGAAGCCAGGAAAGAAGCAGCAGAATTTCCAGGACTAATCTCTTGCCCCTCCAGCCCACTGCTAAATGGCTGAGTGCTTTCTAAATCAAGCCTTGCTACCCAGGAAGCCTCACCTGTCACTTTTATTATCCAGTCCCTCTGTATTTTATCACTTTGGTACTGTCATCCTGCAATTTATTACAAAAGCTCTACCACAGCCAAGATAATTAAAAGGAGTTTAGTGTTCTACCTTCCTGTTATTTCTTTTAATATACTTCAACTCTCAGCTGACAGTGAGGTGAACCAAGCTCCCTTCCAAAGGTCTGCTGGAGATTTCCCAGCTCCACATACTATAATTTACAACTCTGGCTCCTGCCTGAGTAAGGGTACTATTTTCCCTTTCCCAGCTGCCTTTCTCAGCATCTGATCTCTGCTATGCTGGCTTTGCAACTCCCATCAACTCTTTCTTTTCATTTACTTATTTTCTGGCATCTGGACCACCTTTCATTTTGGTTCGCAATGCATCAGAGCTTCCATGCAGCTAGCGACTTTGGGGTGGAAAAGCAGAAACCAAAGTACTATTACTGGAACCCCAGGCCAGGAGCAAGCAGCCATAAGTAGGGTCAGAGCTGACTGCAACGGTGAATCCAGAGCAGCAGGTTAGCAAAGCAGTACTCACTCTAGTAGCTACGGTCAAGATCTCATCTAAAGCTCATGGAAATCACAGGAAGACTCCTACGGATATCAGATTGTTTCCACACGTGATACCTTACCCCAGAAGAAGTGCTAGGGCATGCCACTTATGCTGGCCTGCAAAGGAGAGCTATGATGAAATGAACTAATTCTGTACTCCCTGGGGGCTTAAAGCATACAAACCTCTGCTCTGCTGACAGGCAGTGAGTTGTTAATCTACCATTTAACTGCATACCCAAGCTGGAACAAGAGGCACTGCCAGCACTCCTAAAAAACATCCTCTCTCCCTTCTGAACCATCTCTTCGCTTCTGCGGCATCAGTTGGCAGCGCACAGGCTGCACAATGTTCACATCCTGACCCTGAGAGTTCAGGCATCAACCGAGACGTCTGAAACGCTCCTATGAACCTCAATCCAAGCCAAACTGGTTTAATCTCAATCTCCAAAACCTTCTCAGTGAAATAGTTACATATATTCAACGCCCAGTTCTCACAAAGGAATTTCAATCTCTGGAAGAACGTAAACATTAATTGAATTCAAAGATGCCAAACTGGAGACAGGTAAACAACCAGCAGCAGAGGCAGGAATACCACCCCCCAGCCTCACCCTGGCTGGCTGCAGCCTCCTACCCAATTATCTAGTTACACACACATTACTGGCTGCCAGAATAGTAAATATTCCATATTTACTGGACTACTACTGCAATACTACAGCACTGGCTGTAACCCCGAGGTGTTACAGGGCCGGCTTTGGCTTCACTCAGTTATTTCTCATCCTTCAGTCAAGGGGCACAGCTGCACAACCTGTTATGAGCAATCCACACCCTCCTGCAGTAGTCTAGCCTTTGTGTTTTCCCCAGATTTATACAGGAATTGCTTCTCAAAATCACCCATTGATTTAAAGTGCAAGGAAAGGATAATTAGGGTGAGTTAGCATTGCAGTCACTTCTAGTTAGGCCATCTGTTGCTTTTTTCAACATAAGCCTTCACAGCGTTTTATAGACATAGCAAGAATAAATAATCTCATCCCTTATTTACAGACTGGGCAACAGAGATAAAAATTTAAGGCCAAAACATTCAAAAACCCACGTGCAAGACGGAGGGCAAGACCAGCAGCAGCGAGGCAGGCAGCCTCCATCCCCTCCATGTTTAACCCCCAGCCTGGATGCAGTCACACTTGAATCCCATGGGAACAAAGGGGGAAAAAAAAAAAAAAAAAATTAGGAAGTTTCTCTTTCAGGGAGTAGAGTTTGTTCCCTGTCCAGCTCTGGAGCAGGCGGAGAAGGGGCTCCAACTCCCAGTCCCCGACGTGGAAAGTGCTGCAGCCTCCAGGGGCCTCTCACCCCGCGCGAGAGACCCTGCTTTGCTCCACAGGCAACCTCGCCTCAAAAACCCTCCCCAAAAAAGCAGCTTCCTTGCAGAGGGGCGGATCCCGCAGGAGGGCGAGCATAACTACATCCAGGAGATGTCTGGGAGGACGGAGGGGGCCCTGCCCCAGGCACATCCCTGCCTCTCCCCCCTCTGGCACAAGGGATGCCCCCCACACCCGACGTCTGGATGTCACCCTCCCGACAACCCCGTGTGGGCCCGGGGGAGGGGGGGATCGCCCCTCTCCGAGCTCCCCCACAACCCCAGCTCTGTGCTGAGCCCCACACCCAAACTCTCCCTCCTGAGGCTGAGCAGCCTGGGCGCACAAAAAGCCGCCCTCCATATTTCGGCCGGGGAGGGGACGCAGCCACCATCACCCCAGCACAGAGGTGGTTACCAGTATCTCCCACCTTTCCCAGTCCATTGGGGGACACGGGAGGACACTCACACGCTGGATGCCTGCTGCCAGCCAGGCCGTGTCCCGCGTTGCCAAAGCAACAGGGCCTCCAGGCCAGCCCCAACAACACCATGGCAACAGCAGGGACACAGAGAGTGGGGGAGGCGGCTTCAGGAGGCGATGGCAGAAACGGAGGCAGAGGAGACAAAGGGATGCTCAGCACCCACCCGGTCCTCACAGAGGAGCGGTGGCTGCCCGCGGTCCCCGGCCGGGCTAGCAGTGCCTTACCTTAAAGCAGTGACAGCAGCTCAGGGAAAACTAAAATGACCACAGCGAGCGTGCAGTGGAACTGCCTCCAACGCACCCTCCCCGCTTCAGCGCAGCCACGTCCCGGCATGTGTTACCCTGAAACTGAGCAGCGGTCAGAGACACTCATGGCAGAATCCAAAGTGTTTCTCCCAGCTCTTAAAGAAAGCGAGCCAGCGTGCAGGACCAGTCACGAAAGAGCCACACACCACTGGGAAACACCCTGTATGTCTGTATAGCCTAAAAAAAAAAATAAAATAAAATAAAATAAAAATAAAAAAATCAAGTCACACACATCCCACAGAGGTGCCAGCACTGCCCTCAAAAAAAAAAAAATTTATCTGCTCTTCTCACCTGCTCCCTTCGTGATAACCTGGACCCCAGTTCAACCAGCTCACCTGCGTCGCTGGCACCTCACACCTCCCAGTCCGCCTGTGGCTGGGCTCTTGGAACAGGCTGACGCCAATGCACAAGCCAGCACAGCCAACCTTGATGCTCTCGGGGAAGCACTGTAATTAGTAAACCCCAATAAGCACAGCGTAACACACACACCGCTCAACTCTTTATGGAGCCCAGGCTCCCCCTTACTCCAGGTGGGCTCTGAGCTCCAGCACTGGGCACACAGGGGGTCCATTCAAACAGATGCATTTCACCCGAGCGTCTCTGCCCAGTGCTCCTGCACAATGTCTGACACAGGGCTAAAGGGAGGTCAGTGCTGGCTGAGTTTTGCTCGAAACCCTCATGTTCATTCCAAGGCCAGAGACGCTTCTGCAACCAGGAGAATGGAACTGGTTGTTTGGCTGATGAGACCACAGTGGAAAAATGAAGTTGCATAAGATGGCAAATAGGAGCACTTCCAAATCAGCTATCTGGAGATTATTTCCTGCTTTGTAGTGAGCACCACCAGTATTTCATTAAGAATCTGTCCAGGACACCTCAAACTCTGAGCCGTGGGCAAATGCCATGGGACTGCAGAGTGTGAAATAATTATCTAAAAAGTACATGTCGTCTATTCGTCTTCCCCACATCCCCTCTCTAACAGAAAGGCTCCTGCCTAAATAACTAGACCTGAGAAGACCCACACTCATTAATGCCCTTCACCTGGGAGCGTGTGCCCTGTGCTCCTGGGTAACAGCAAGCTTTCAGGCAAGGCTCACCCTGTGCCACCAGAAAGGTACATAGCAGAATGCCTGATCTTCAGCGTACAGTCTTTTCTGAGGATTGAGCAACAAAATACAGATGCACACAAAATGTCACCCCTGGTATGCAGCACATCCCCCTCTGGTGCCTTCAGCATGACTTAGGCTCATCCTCCTCCCTCGGAGGAGTTACATGCTACCTATAGGCAATTCATTTTTTCCTTATGTTCCCTATGCTGCTACAGAGATGAGCAAGTCATTAGCTGACAGAGGGAAACGCAGAGCTCCAAGGTCAGGTAAGTAGGGCAAGATGTGACCTGCAGTTCTTCCCAGCTACAGCTTCATCAGCCTTGGATCAGTGAAGGTCAGCTCACTCACCCCCATTTTACCAGGTAGACATTGTGATATGGATATCATAGTCTGGCTATTCCACTGTATTTTCTCAGATAGTTTAAGACCCATCAAGATTTTATAGATGTTGCACAAAGTGTAGGCAGTTGGTTTGTTGTTGTTTTTTTGGTTTTTTTGGTTTGGGTTTTTTTTTTTTTTTTTCTCCTAGATAGGTTCATTCCAAAGTAAAGCAGAGTTCACAGTACAGGAGAAGCCCGGGACAGGGAAGGTCCAACATGATGGACAGACAGCTGCATTTTTTTTTATGCACATGCCCTGACACCAAAGCCTTTTTCTCTTTGGCTCCTCTTCCCACATCCCAGCTCCCATACAAAACTCCCTTATTTCAAGCCCAGGCAACTCTCCATCTGCTATTGCCAGATCCCGGGCTGGATATATCCAAGCCCATTAACCGGAGAGCAATGACACCAGCACCCACAGCAACATGGTTTATCACTGTGGAAATTCCAAATTACAGCATTGAAGAGGTCATCACTTGGCAAGAGTACACCGAGACAGTCTGCAGGAGCTCATTTCAGCCACCCAGGCTAGAGAAGCACAGCACCCAGAGGGCCCCAGCTCTATTCCTGGCTCAGCCGGGCTCCTCAGCCTCCCTGCAGCACCCTGTCACTAGAGGGAGAGCCTGGGTAACCCTTGCAAAACCTGCTCCCAGCCCCAGGGGAGCCAAATTCCCTTTGCCCGGTCACTAAACACCCAAACAAAACCCTGGCAGGCAGCAGGGAATAGCTGCTGCAGCCCCAGGAAAGGGGAGCCACAGAGACCCTCGTGATAAAGCAGAAGGGGTCTGGTGCTCCCTGCAAAAAAAGAGCAGCTTTATTTGATTCTCTTGGCTTTTGCACACAAAGCCCTTGGGGCGCTCTGGCATTTTGCAAAACACAAGCATTCTGCCAGACCTGCTTAATTTCTGATGGCGGGGAAGGTGAACGCTGCAGATGATTACTTTTTCTAGCTAACTTGGAGGGATATGAATACACTGCATTCCCAGACAGCACAGTGGAAAGACGTCACTACAGGTGTACGCTACCAGTGAGACTGTCCTCCGCTGCTGGCTGCTGAGCAGAGGGACGCCACAGCCAGGTTGTCCTGTAGCTTCTTCACGATAACCATGGCTCTTGATGGCTGCAGACACCAAGCAGCCTTGCCACACTGCTATTTTTGAACAGCAATGGACCTGAAATTAAAATCAATATGGGTTCACATACTTTGTGAGTCTACACACATGGTTCAGGACACCCTGCAGGATGCAGAAGACTGCAGCCACTGCTTTCTGACCCAGCCATAGAATCATAGAACAGTCTGGGTTGGAAGGGACCTTAAAGATCATCCAGTTCCAGCCCCCTTACCATGGGCAGGGACACCTCCCACTAGACCAGCTTGCTCAAAGCCCTGTCCCACCTGGCCTTCAACACCTCCAGGAATGGGGCAGCCACAGCTTCTTGGGGCAATCTGGGCCAGTGTCTCACCACCCTCACAGTCAAGAATTTCTTCCTCATATCTCATCTAAATCTCCCCTCTTTCAGTTTAAAACCATTACCCCTCATCCTGTGGCTACAAGCCCTTGTAAAAAGTCCTTCTCCAGCTTTCTTGTAGGCCCCCTTCAGATACTGGAAGGCTGCTATAAGGTCTCCCTGGAGCCTTCTCTTGTCCAGGCCGAACAACCCCAACTCTCTCAGCCTGTCCTCATAGCAGAGGTTCTCCAGCACTCTGACCACCTTCACAGCCTCCTCTGGTCCAGCTCCAACAGGTCCATGTCCTTCCTATGCTAGGGGCTCCAGAGCTGGACACAGTATTCCAGGTGGGATCTCACCAGAGCAGATTAGAGGGGCAGAATCCCCTCCCTCGACCTGCTGGCCATGCTTCTTTTGACGCAGCCCAGGATATGGTTGCCCTTCTGGACTGCGAGCACACATTGCCAGCTCATGTTAAGCTTCTTATCCATCAGTTCTGGGTTTCACCATGCTTGGAGACGGAACAGTCACAAGACAGACCATACCTATCAGAGCTTGCTGCCCAGACAGGGAAGCAGAGGAAGACCAAGTCTCTTCCAGGCTTCTTCCTCAGGACAGGGCTTAACAGTTCAAGAGCAGCTTGCAAGCTAGCCACAAAATGAAGCACCAGCCATCCCCCTCAGGGGAGGCCCACACTTTCAAAACGAGAGCCCAGAAGCTGAAATGCACACCACCACAGATGCGCCAGACCGTAAGCTCAGAGAAGGTACAAGGTTTACAT
The DNA here is from genome assembly GCA_008921705.1 of Burhinus oedicnemus. Taxonomy (NCBI): domain Eukaryota; kingdom Metazoa; phylum Chordata; class Aves; order Charadriiformes; family Burhinidae; genus Burhinus; species Burhinus oedicnemus. The sequence continues at coordinate 1,023,756 of VFFE01006925.1, forward strand.
CACCACCCCTTCTCCATTCCTGGGGTTGTACATAGCCATCTCTGCTCCCACGGGGACCAACAAGCCAACCCTGGCCAACACCCTTTCTGCCCCATAAGCTCACCTCTGTTTTCTTTCACAATATCCAATTGTCACCACTAAGTTCAGCTTGGAGCCATCATTTCTGTCTCATACTTGCCTCTCAGTTGGCTGGCTGCATTTCTGACTCACAGGAGGACCCATTTCAAGCAGTGCAGACTGCAGCTAGTCCCAAGGAAACGGAGAGGGGATCTCACTTGCTCACAGCCCAGCACAGAAGCCAGCCAGCCACCTCAGCACTTCTGACAAGCCACCCTCTCCATCCCAGCAGGCTCTGACCAAACCAGGCTGTTGGCCCTGCTCTCTTTAGAAGCACAGATAGCTGTTAGTCCACGCAGGGAGCTACAGGGCTGAAAATCCTTCCTCCCATCCCCTGGGAAATGCTGTTTACATAGTTCTTATTCTCCCAAAGAAACAAATGAGCACACTGCCAAGGGCAACAGGCAGGCATCTTGCATTGTTAACCTCTCCTTTGCTGCAGTGCTAGAAGGACACAGAGCATTATCAGCCAGAGTCCCCCAAAAGCCCTGCTGCAGCCTCCAAGATGAGACCCGACAGCACAGGCACTGTCTCTCTTCTGAACACCAAAACCAGAGCCCCTGGGGGGTGGGAGGGTTGAAACAGGTCATCATTGCTGCATTCACCAGATCAAATCCACAGAATAACCAGGCACTTTTGGTGTCTTGCAGAGCCACAGCAAAAGGCAAAGACAAGGGCTGCAATGAGGATCCAGAGAGAAGAGGGAAGTGCTGGCACAGACAGCTAACGTGATCAGATGGGAGCATTCACTACCCCCTTTTTAACCCATGAAGGAAGAACTCCAGCGCTTGGCTAAAGACAGGACTGACTGCAACACTCAAATCATTTTAGATGCTATCAAAACATTTCCTATCAAATAACTGCAGCGGCATCACTTATCCAACTGCTACTTCACGAAGTCCCAAATATGCAGCCCATAATCCTCTTTAATCTCAGCAGTGTTCATATTTGTTTTCTTCTGAGAAAGAAGGAAAATAAAGTTGGCTCCTATTACCCATGTTTTCCCTGCCTTCCTCTGAGCAATGCAATCCCACATTGCTGGGGATAACATTGATTTTTTTGGTAGCACAGACCTCAACACACAGCCCTGAGTTTGCTTTCTCCCTTTTTATTCCCACATTGGGAATCAGTTTTGCTTCCTCACTTTTTGTTTGTTTTACATCTCACTCCCAAACCCTGAACTGCTTCTCTACTCCTTTTCTACATCAAGACAATATTTCAAATGTCTACATTTTTGAGACCCTGACATTAGCTGTACAGCCACGAAATCCAAAAAGAGTAAATTGGTTTTACCCCCCCACTGCTTTTTAAAACAAAGTCAAGTCCTTGGCCCCAACAAGCGTAATGCCTCCTAGGTTTTCTTTTTCCTTAATACTATGAAACCATTTAATCCAGCCAGCTGTCTTTGTGTAAATGCAGAAGAAAATTTACATGCCTCAAGAAGTTGATCAGAGTTCAAGGGGAATCTCCGACATGGAGGCTAGCCAGGCAGTAACTGAGGCCATGATTGCCAGGAGACAATGCCACAGGAAGACGGGTAGATTCTGGATGGAGGTTCAGACCTGACTCAGCAAGGTACTGCCATAGCATCTCAGTCTAAACAAGAAAGTGAACAGATGTCAAAGGCACTGAACACCTATGCAGTTACAAGATGGTTCGATACTTGTTCCTGGGGCTGATGCTATGTTAATCCTTAGTCTTGGTTTCATGTTTCCTCTGCCAGCTAAAAACCATCTAAGTCCCCATGATACTGAGGGTAAAAACATGCTGCAGTACCACCACACTGTAGGGCAAGGGCTTAGTGGTCCTTCACGGCCACAGAGGCAGAGCAGGGGTCAGTCTCTCCTCCCTCACGCCCAGCTCTTCTCCTCAGCTGGCAGGGTCCTGCCAGGGCATTCTCCATCCCACCCAGTGCCATGGGGCAGCACAGGCTAGGGAGTACCAGGCCCTCCTCTCCTCCACCTGAGATACAGGACCTCCTTCAGAGCCTAAGCACATAGCAGCTCTCTACTGCTTAGCAGCACATACATTTAAAACCACAGCAATACCTGAGCACCCATGGCAAGATCCTCCCATGATCAGCTCCAAGGACCACACTAAATGCCACAAACAGTTTTTCCCTCCAACTTCTCCAGACCAAGAAAAAACCATCCTCATGTGCTTAACCTAGTCCATAAACAGCTTGCTTGGCGTTTGCAGCTTCTGGCATCATTTGGCAGCTCCATTTGCAGTAGGACTGGCCTCCTTGGCTCCTGGCTTCACAGCAAGTCAGTCATCCACAGCCCCAGCAGGTCTACTACATCTCCTGCAGGGCACTTCCAAACACCAACATCTGGTTCTGTGATTTGAAGCAAGGGAGAGGAAGATTAGGAAAAAAAACAACAGTTGTAAGTGGGACATGGGGAAGGGACAAACCCAGCCCATGGCATGCGTTTCAACCTGAGCCCACAGGAGCACCTAGCACAATCACAGCAGCTACAAAGCACCATAGGGTGTTCGGAAGCAGCACTGTGAAAGGAGTATCTTGTTTTATTTATCACACATGAAGCACTGAAGGGATGAGCCGGTCTCCTTGCCACTGCTAGGCCAGCTGGTGCAGCTCCCCGCAGCACACGGGGCTGCACTGAGGTGCTGGGGTAGTCTGCAGGCACCAGTTCTGCCATGCAAGAAGTTAAACTGAAGCAGGGACCAGAGGGAGGTGGAGGGGAAGAGAGAAACCAAAGCTGAATGTGGCTTTATCTTGGCAGTTGCCTTCACAGGCCCAATACAACCATACAACAGCCACAATTGCTGAGTTTGAACTCAAGCAAGAAAAGTTGCTGGTTTGCTCAAGAAGGGAATACCGGATTGCCTTTCGCTTAGTCAAATATTTGACTGCATTTGTATCCCAAAGTCTTTTGCCAAAAAGACAGAGTTTTGGTAAAGTACAGCCACGGAGGGGCTGCCCTGGGCTGGAACCTGAGCTAGGGATTTCTGATTCTTAAACAGGGCACCTAGTACATCCCTAAAAAGAGCCCCTGCTCTTCATCATGGAGGTACTGTCAGAATCTACAGCTTTTATGTGATCAAGGGCGCCATGCTGACTCTCAACACATCACATTTTGGCAGTGGGAGCAGAGGCAGATTTTCTTTTTCCACATAGAGATCGTCGAAGCTGAACTGTTAAACAAGCTCCTCAGGTTCTTCCTTTGAAGCGCCTCCCATCCTTCACACATCCCAAGAACCACCATGGAATCAAAGAGCCAGCAACAAAACCAGCCCCAAACATCTCCTGCAGATTCTCCTTGAGAGAAACCTTCCTGTTCACAAAAGACCAGCTTTGTAATAAACACATGGCCTCAAAAGCAGAGGGAAAAACCCTTCAAAACAAAGCAGGAGAGGGGCCGCTCATGAAGTTAGAGTGGTTGGTCAGAACAGCTGATAGGTCTGCGTAGGGAGAACCAAAGGTCTGAAAGAATTAAGTTGTTGAGCCACCGATATCTTATTTTAAATAGCTGGGGTTTTAGAAGACAGTAATGACATAAAAGAGTGGAAAAAAAATTAAAAATAGGCATCCCAGTGGGCTCAGGAACAGCCAGGTTTGTGTCTCTGCAACCATCAGCACAAGCATCTCTGAGGTGCAAGGCCAAGAGCTGCAGGACAGACTCACCCGACCCAGAGCTGTCAGCCTCACTGCAGAGCTCTGGTTTCCATTACTGGGTCTGCTACAGGAGCAGCTCAAGAGGGTGCAGGTTTGATTTGAGCAGCCTCTCTCTGCCAAAGATGAAAGCAAGGACCTGAGTACCTCATTTGTGACTTCCTGTCACATTGAAAAGTCTTCCTAGTGCACACTGGCACCTGATCTCATTAAAAGGGAATAGAGGGAACAAATGGAGACATAAAAAGGAAGCTGTCAGCTGCCAAACACTGACCCCATTCTGACTCCATCCCTCTCCTCACTGCAGCAGGAGCACAACTGGCTGCTCTTCGAAGGACAACAAGGCCAGCAGGAGACAAGGAGGATTTCAGGTGGCCAATAAACAGCAGAAGCAGATCAAATCTTGGTAAACAGGAACTCCTTTTATGAGGAAGAAATTCATCTGCAATCAGGAGAGACAACTTATGAGTACTGTGCCGTGTCTGGGAACCCTCCTGACCCTGCAAACGGTGAGAAGCAGTGTGTCAGCTGGAACAGCCACAGTGTCTGAAGCCTTTCCAGCATGCCTCTGCCTCCAGGCACCAAACCCAGGAGCAAAGTCCCAGTACACGAGCTGGGATCCCCAACAAGGCCTGCAGGAATCTCACACTGTTATCTCACAGCCTGCTGATGTCATACCCAGCTGATGTCCTAGAACCAAGAGCATAAGAGAAGATACATATTCACCACCCTTCCTTTCAAGGTCTCTGCTCCATTCCTGCCCTTGGAGCATCCCTCTTGGGCTCCGCCACAGACAGCCCTGCAGGTTCCCCTTACAAATCAGCAAGGGGATTCCCAGGGCAACCAGGCCGAAGAAACCTTCCTCATTTCCTTAACCAAGCTGAAATCTTTCCCCCCTTTCCTATAGACAGAAGAAATCCCTCCCACACCAAAGGCAGCACATACTGGACTAAGATGGACCATATTGGTCCAAGATTGACCAAGGATGACACTAAAGGTCACAAATTTGCACTCATCTAAGTACAGCTCTGCCAAGGACCAGGCAAGGTGTTTGATTTCTAGGGACTCAACTTTCCTACCTGTGAGGCAAGGCCAGCAATACTTATTTGGGAAAAGGAAAGTCACAAGGGCTCACAAAAACTTCACGTTCAATACAGTGCTTTAAATACTATGCAGAGGCTTATCTAGCACCTCTCTCTGTAATTAGCTCCTCTCTCTGTACTGTCTGAGCAGCCCAGTGTTTTTAGCAACCTCTGCTGTGAGGACAGGCTGAGAGAGTTGGGGTTGTTCAGCCTGGACAAGGGAAGGCTCCGAGGAGACCTTAGAGCCCCTTCCAGTATCTGAAAGGGACCTACAAGAAACCTGGGGAGGGACTCTGGATCAGGGAGTGGAGCCATAGGACAAGGGGGAACAGTTTTAAACCGAAAGAGGGGAGATTTAGGTTAGATATCAGGAAGAAATTCTTGACTGTGAGGATGGTGAGACACTGGCCCACGTTGCCCAGAGAAGCTGTGGCTGCCCCATTCCTGGAGGTGCTCAAGGCCAGGCGGGACAGGGCTTTGAGCAAGCTGGTCTAGTGGGAGGTGTCCCTGCCCATGGTAAGGGGGTTGGAACTGGATGATCTTTAAGGTCCCTTCCAACCCAAACCATTCGATGATACAGAATAAGCTTTCTTGGTAGAAAATGCTATCTTTTACCAGACTAACCTGATAGGAACAAAAAGTATTGCTGACAAACCTTATCTTATCCATACCCTTACGGCATGCTGGCCAGATCAACATATCTTAAAAACATGCACCTGCAGCGGTCCTGAACAGCAACGGGAAAAAAGCATCTCAGGTTTGTGGATAGAACTGCAATGCAGATGATATTGCACAGGAAGATTAAGCTATAAATTTATCATGCATCAGCTGTTCTCCAGCAACTGCCTACAAGCAGGGTCTTGTCCCATAGAAGACACAAGGTGTTATGCTCCACATCTGCTGTGGGGTTAGATGCCCAGCACACCTGCAGTCAGGTACAGCTGTCTGCCTCCTGCTTGGTCACCCACCTAAAAACTTTGAAGAAAAAGGAACTGGAAAGGCACTGAGCATCCAGCCGGTGTCTTCAGCCCTCAGCATCCTCCATCACTAAAGAAAAACACAGCAGGGCAAGTAAAATTATGCCAGGCACCAGGACCTTCTAGAGGCATCCATCAGCTGAACTTCTGAGAAACAAATACTTACAGTTCCTCTTTAGTACAGTCTCAAGGCAGATACCATCTTTTAACCCTCCCTGGCTGCTGCTCCCACCTTTTTAATTAGGAACTGGATGCAACTTTCTCCCAACCAGGTTCACAATAACTTGCTGGGCTGAGTGGTTTTGGTTTAATTTTCCCATGACAAGACGACAGAGGTTTCCAGACCTGCTTGGAAACTAGTTTGGTTGGGTTTTTTTTTTCCCCCTTGTTGGTCTCACCAGCATTGAGAACTCCTTTTACAAATGATCTCTCATTAAAGATACATCTGGGATTAACCAAGGTGGCTACATCAAACCTTCACAAGAACTAGCTGGGCTGCAAAGGGAGCTGATGAATCTCCTTATGGAGCAGATCTGGGCAATTAGCCCAGCAATGAGACTAGTCAGGAAGCCAGCTTGTGAATAACACTTCTCCATGAGCAAAAGCAGTGACAGTTTTGCAGGCTGACTCTGGAAGTCTGCAGCTGCTAACAGAGCACAGCTCCCCCCTCCACTGGTTTGCAAGCCCTCCCTCCCTAGGCAGAGGCAAAAGATTAGATAGCAAACCTCCCTTCAGAAAGGACATTTCAGTCTATAATGGCAGCTTCAGTCCCTGGGCTTAGCTTTGCTCCTCTCCACTGCTCCAAAAGCTTTTCTGCCTTGTTGGACACACTGGTCCCTCCCTACCCTGAACCCAAGAGGGGACCCTGGGGAGGTCAGACCAGCCCCTCCACGCTTTCAAGCTCGCTGGGCTGCATCTCGGCGCAATCCACACTCCCTGCACATAAGGGCTGCCCTTTTTTTCAGTCTCTCTGGCAAAGTGAGCTGAAAAAGCAGTCAGGGAGGAGTGTTCATTTGGGAGGGCAGGATCTCTCCTTCCTAGCAAGCAGCATTTGCAGGGCAGCAGACAAACTGGCTGACGTTTGCAGAGAGCTCTGAAGGCACACAACCCTCTTGAAATGCTCATCATTAGTCCTGCTATTCTTGGCCCACAAAGCTTGTTTGTCTCCCACAAAAGCTATGGGAGAGCACAACTCTTGCACACATCCTGTCTCCCTGGGAACTAATCCTACACTTGTCCTCCTTGACTTAACTGTCCATTTGAGCCCACAGCAAAATTTCAAGGCCTCGAAACACCTGGCATGAAATTAAAACAAAGGTCAGATATCAAGTACAACCTCTCCTGGGGATGTATGCCCACAAGAACCCTCTCTCATTATTGTCATAATCCAGGTAAACCCAAAACAGCTGCTCTTGAAGAGCAGTTTGAGAAACCCCCCAGCACATCCCTCCCAAAACCCTGCTGGGTCCCCTGGCAGGGCAAGGGCTGCTGCCATCACAGGCTCCCTGACTTCCCAAGTTCCCCCCTCGATGCTGCCACTTGCCCCAAATCTATGTACAGCTCCATCTGGCAATTTCACAACAACAGCCGTTGTCTTTCCAGTAAAATAAATTCATCTAGGAAAGAAAAGGCAGCTCGCATCTGCTCCCCAGCAGAGTCTGCAGCAGACAGGAATATTGCTACATTTCTATGTTTTGTAATGCTTTTTTCTCTTCCTTCCCCTCACTCCTCAAGAAGCAGACTGCATCGGTCATCAGTGGGATCAGGCACAGAACCATGGAAAAATTTAGGTGGAAGGGACTTTGGATGTCTCTGGTCCAACCCTCCCACACAAAATGCACAATTTCAAAGTTAAAATCAGATTGTGCAGGGATGCATCCAGCAGGATTAAGGATCTCCCAGGATGGAAAACCCCCACCTTTCTGGATCACATAAGCCTTTACCTGCCTTTAAATGTACCAGATACACACATTTGTCCTCAACTATAGCATAGGCTCCAAGAAATATTGTGTGTTGTGATCCTGCAGCCCTTGTTCTGGAAGTTAACCTCAGCACACACCCTCAAAATCCTTGGCTCCTGGAAAATAATAATAATAAAAAAAAAGTCTCCTGTTTTGAGTGTTTGGGGGTTTTTTTGAGCAGCCATCTGTTGAACTGTTGTCAGAGGCCAAAATGTCAGCTGTTTCCTAGTAAAGAGGGAAGCCAGTGTACTGCAGAAAGGCATTGAGGTTATCTGCTGTGCACATATGAGTGCCTGAAGATGTGCAATGGACCAATAATCCCAGGGAAATAAAAGTAACCTTTTTTTAGCAGCCTTTATCTTTGGTCCTGCAAATGTAATACATACCCACATCTTCTACATGGTCTCTTGCAATCCAACAGCACCAAGAAGGCCAGTCATCAAGGCCATGGCATAAACACTAGCATATTCCTCTGTAGATGGTGTGCTGCCAGGGAATGGTGGGCAGAGAAGCTCCTGGTTACAGACCTGTCAGAGAGGCTGAGAGTTAAGATGGAAGAGCCACCATCTCAAAACTGAGAACAACATATAGTCAGTAAAAGAACAGTGCGTGCCACTGTTGTACGGAACTGCTCAATCTTTAACTAGCAGAAGGAGACATAGCATGGGCTGGATTATCCAACACAGTCCCATGACAAGCCTTTGCACCTTGCTCTGAAAAAGCTAGTTGCATCCAGCACATCGGGTTAAGCAAAGCTTTTCCACCTTCCAGACTGGCAACTCTGTGCTCCTTGGGGTGGGGAGGCAGGGGGAGGCAGATGATGGTGGCACAAGGGTCATCCCTGTGGCCAATACTATACATGGGGAGCGAGCATGTATACCATACCCTAAAGCCTGATAGCAACAATAATTTTTGAAAGGGTACTTAATTCAGTCCTGTTGCTCCTACAGCATGAATAGGTACCACTTGCCTTTAAATATGGGTGACTGCAACAAACTGGGACTTATATCTGCTCCAAGCAGTTAAGATACTCTAAAGTTCTAATGTCTACCCTGGGACCTTTTCAGTAAGAAGTAATACATGAAGACACAGGCTTCCAGACTTGTGCCAGCAAGAAGAGGCAAAGTCAGCATGTCAGTGATCCTTGCTGAATCGGCTCCTGTGACAAAGTTGGGAGGGAGAGTTTGAGGGGTTTTTGGTATGTTGTGCTACATCTCTTTGTGCTTCTTCTCTTTTCTGGAAAAACTAAAGGTGACTGTTGGAAGCAGTAACACAGAAAGGGCACATCCCAGTCTCAGTCACAGTTACCTACGTTATAGGAGTCGTAAGTTCTGGTCTCCCAAAGCCACCCGCAGCTTCCTGCAGCGGTAGGAGGGGGTTAATTGTGAAGCACTGATGTCTGTTCTGCTTCCTGGTCTATCAGCTGAATACAAACATAGCAAGTCAGAGATGGACATCCAGTTGCTTATATGAACCAAAGGGTTTCAGCCAGAAAATAGTAAAGAGAGGCCAGAGTCCCAAACAACCTGACAGAGCATGTGGTAAATGGGGTGCTGAAAAGGAAAGAAGGAAAAGGGTTCTCAAAGCACCCAAGCCCCACAAGAGAGGAAAAGTCAGAAAGCAGGTAGCCAGGCCAGCCATAAGTGAACCCAGCTCATGGGCTCAGAAAAGCAGAGCCATAACACATACTGAACACCAAGATTTGCTCAGCCAATATATGCCAAACACTCAATAAAACAGCAGCTCTTCCCATCACGGATGAATAATCTTTTGTATCAGGATGCAATCAGGAGCCCAGCTCTGATTTGGCTGGGATAGCCTTTCCTCTGATTAGGAACCTGGAAATCTCAGCTCAGTCACTCACAAGTTTCTTGCTTGCAGGGTGATTGCTTATAACAGCCCAGCACATTAAATACAGCAGGCATTCACTGCAAAAATCAAGGCAAAGGCAGAGATGCTGCTTGTCTATTCATACAACTGCAGAGCTGAGGGATCTGACAGAAGGATTATTCTTTCACCAATTCCTTAAAATCAAAAGTATGTAACTGCTTTCCATCACTTATTTCCACCCACATTTGAGACTGGCGATGTTCATTTCTTTCAAAATAATGTAAAATAATGGGGATTTGTCACCTCCATGTGTCTGCATTTAGGACAGGACTTGTCCACACGTGACTTACAGAAGTGCTGCAATAACACCATGCAAAACCAACAGCCTAGCCTAATGCTTGATAACCAAGCCCAGGAGGGTATAGCTCATGATACAGCAGGGCCAAAATCTGAAACAAAGATCTGCCCAGGACATGGGAAAAAATAGGGGGGAAGATGCAATGCTGGAAGCACTGGGTTCCTGAAGTTAATAGCAGCATGGATACAATCTGGACAAAAAGCTCTACACACTGCATTCCCATCAAGTAATTAGTGGGAGGTCTAGCAAGGTCCTGTACCTTGCTAGAATGTGGCTTGCTAGAGGGGTAAGTCTCCTACAGATCGGCAGTAGAGGATGTCTTAATTCAGTCAGCCTTAGCAAAACAAAGCTGGATCCTAATGACAAAAAGCAGGCCTGAGTTGAAAGATGGGACCACTGTGAAAGCCACTGAAGTCCAGGATAGAAAAGTAGAGGTCTCAGGTCTCCATCAAAAGGGGCTACTTCCAAAGTGCCTCCTACCTGCTGGTCAGTAAAGCAGAACTCTCACATCAACATTCAAGTCTGAAACCTCCACTGTGAACACCAGACAAGCCCCAGGTGTCTTCAGCAAAGGGTTGGCTCAATTATTCACAGCCAAGGAATTAGCTAAATGCAGTTTAACTCATTTGCCTGCTTAATCTAGAGCACTTCTAAATCCCCACATATTGGCCCAGAGAGGTGGTGGAGTCTCTAACTCTGGAGACATTCAAAACCTGCCTGGACGCCATCCTGTGCAACCTGCTCTAGGTGAACCTGCCCTGGCAGGGGAGTTAGATTAGATTATCTCCAGAGGTCCCTTCCAACCCCTGTGATTCTGTGATCCAAGTTGGCAGAAGTATTTTAACCCTTGAGACCCCAAGATGCTAAACACCAGCTAAGAAAGCAATTTTAAATATACAAATCTAATTTTCTTCCGTGTTCAAATGACTGTGAATGAACTGCTCATTGACTTGCTACCAGTTCTTGCTAGAAGGCTGATTCATTCAGCTCTGTCTTGCATGCGATGCCTGCTTAAAATACTGAGCTGAATCAGCAGAGCCTGTCCTGGAGGAACAGGTAACCCTGCCCTGAACCTCTGTGCATCACGCAATCTTAATTTGTCTCTGCAAATTAAGGGCCAGAAGCAGGACAGAAGCAGAACAATTAATAAGATGGCATAAACTGCTGCATTTTGAGGCCTGGTATCCCCCTCCCAAAAGACACATCCAAACACTGGTGGATGAGAAGTTCAACATGAGCCAGCAATGTGTGCTGGCAGCCCAGAAAGCCACCCATATCCTGGGCTGCATCCCCAGCAGCTTGGTCAGCAGGGTGACGGAGGGGATTCTGCCCCTCTGCTCCGCTCTGGTGAGACCCCCCCCCTGCAGCTGCCTCCAGCTCTGGGGTTCCCAGCATAAGAAGGACCTGTTGGAGCTGGACCAGAGGAGGCTGTGAAGATGATGCGAGGGCTGGAGCACCTCTGCTGTGAGGACAGGCTGAGAGAGTTGGGGCTGTTCAGCCTGGACAAGAGAAGGCTCCAGGGAGACCTTAGAGCCCCTTCCAGTATCTGAAAGGGGCCTACAAGAAAGCTGGACAAGGACCTTTTACAAGGGCTTGTAGCCATAGGATGAGGGGTAATGGTTTTAAACTGGAAGAGGATAGATTTAGATGAGATATGAGGAAGAAATTCTTGACTGTGAGGGTGGTGAGACACTGGCCCAGGTTGCCCAGAGAAGCTGTGGCTGCCCCATCCCTGGAGGTGTTGAAGGTCAGGTTGGATGGGGCTTTGAGCAAGCTGGTCTAGTGAGAGGTGTCCCTGCCCATGGCAGGGGGGTTGGAACCAGGTGATCTTTAAGGTCCATTCCAATCTAAACCATTCTGTGATTCCATGACACCTGGGCTAAAGGATTGTTTCTTCAAGTGGAAGAAGTAATACAGTAAACCCTCTATTTTTCTCCTGGATTTGGTCACTACAGCATTGTCCATCAGCCTCTGGCCAGAAAAGCACACATCTTAAAGGCAACATATAAAAGCCCAAAGCAACAAAAAGATTCATTGGCAGCATTTGGCAAGTGACAAAAATACAGAAGCTTTTGGTAACAATTCTTTGAAGGGAAAACTAAAGTTCATAGGCATCACTGCTGGAAGGCTCTTAGAGAGGAGAGTGCTAAATATCATCAACTGGCAGATTTAAGCATTGTCTGGGAAGTGTCAAACGCTGTCAAGATATGACAAAGCTCTCTGCAGCGAAGCCCCTAGCAAGGGACTCCTGTGGGCTCATCTCTGAACGAAGGCTGACGGGCCATCAGCCTTGCCAAGAGAAAACAGCTTATTAGCAGGTGGCACATGGAGCATGGTGCCCTCAAAAAAAAAAAAAAAAAAAAAAAGGTCAGCCCCCTGAGACATCCACATCTCCCTCCTGTACCTGCATCTGCATCCAGCTCTGCTGTCAGGAGTCCCCTTGGACTGGTCAGGTCAGCGCTCGCAGGCTTCCAAACCCCAGCTTTCTGGGAGCTGCGCTCAGCCCATTTCCAGGAAAAAAAGATGAAGATATTGCTTAACTCCATCAGGAGACTTCCAGGAATTCTTCCACCTCAGGGAAAAGGAAGTGAAAGAAACATTTTTGCTCAGTTGTTCTGAAGCAAAATAAAACCACAAGACAGCTATCACTGGAGTAGAGACCTTCAAAGCCTTGAAATAAATAGCCTTGCCTCTAGCTTCCAGCTGCATGCAATTGCCTTACACCACCTTACACAAAACCCAAAATAAAATACCTCCTACAAGTTATCAAAGAAACAGTATTAAGGTTGTCTATAGGATTAGGCATTGGCTCCTAAACCCTACCCCCCCCCCCCATTCCTTGGTACCTTCAGCAAGCCTCCAGGTCTGATTCAGCCCTAGGCTGGTTTTCTGAAATGGTAACAAAAGCAGCTTCAGCAAGATAGAGTTAAACCACAAAACCTTCCTTCCTTGATAGATAAGTCCTGCTGTCTCTGATAAGCTGGAGTCCCACAACAGCCACTTGGCCTGCAGTAACTGAAGAGCTCCAAAGTCTGACCAGGGGACAAGGCTTGGCAACACTTAAATCCAAATGTCACACCACCCTGTCTGAAGAGGTGTCCCTCTTTGGCACAACTACAAGTGCTAACGCTCCAAGAAAAAGCAAGATACCCATTATTTTCGCTGCCCTTGCTTGGCACTTCAATATTGAGGCAATAGATGCCTTTACATCACCTCTGAAACACGCAGTCAAGACGACTGCTATCCTTTGAGGAGGAAGAAGGAAGAGAAAGTGTGGGGCAAAATACCTTCCAAATGAGATTAAAAGAATCACGGCTTCATGAAACCAATTCATGACCTACAGTTTTGTTTGTGTACAGATGTTACTGTACTTGGAATGGCGTAACACCAAAATCCATCACACAGGAAGAACAGAGAAGCTTTGGAGATGAGCACAAAGTACAGCGCTGCAAACTCTTTAAAAGCCAGCGGAGTACACCTCCTCCCGGGGGTGGCCAGCTCTAATTGCCACATTGCTTCCCAGTAATGATAGGAGGAAGAGAGTCAGGACAGCTACAAAAAGTAAATGAGACTTCTCAAAGGGGGGGAAAAAGGAAAGGGAAAATAACCAAGATCTTTTTACCATGCTATTTGTGACAAGAGCCATCAAAACATGAGAGTCAGTGATGGACAGTTGGGGAGAACAGTCAGGATTGAACAAAACAGTTCAGACAGCATGAAATCAGAATGAAAATTAACATTCATCAAAAAAATTACTTAGTATTTTGCTTTGCCCTAGAGGTACCTCTGTGTCACACAGTAAATATCCCAATCTGCTGCCTGGATGCAGACCGAGACCACTCCTTCACAACGGTGACTGCTCCCAGGGCAGGGTGAGGACAGGCCACCATCCCTTTTCCAGATGGTGAAGCTGGGGAAGAGGAGCTCGCTCCCAATCTGACACACTGGCTTTGACAGGTGTGACAGCGGGCTGTGCTGCTCGCAGTCATGTATGGTAGGATGGGCAATTGCTCATGGGCTTGTCAGAGCCACAGTGGAACCTAAATCCAAAGCTCAGTCACACTAAACTTCCTCTTCTGCTCTGGTTTCATAGATGTAATCCAAGTTTTGAAAATAACACCACACGACTCACCTTTTGTGCCAGTGATCCGTTAGGGTTTGCCCTCTTTCCTTAAGAAATAAAAAAAAGAAAGGGCAAGGGGGAGACTGAGCAAATTGTTTCCCCTGCGCAGCGAGCATTTGCTCAGCCCTCCAGCACTGGGAGGCAAATTATCTTTTGGTGCAACGGCACAGAGTTCAGCACAGTTCTACTAGCAAAGAGCTCGGCCCAGGTCTCCCTTCTTGATTCCTGCTTTCTAACAAACATCCAGGATTTGAAAAAAAAAAAAAAAGGGGCACCCACACAGCTGGGAAGACTCAGGCTCCCACTCCCTCCCCTCCAGCCTTCCACAGCAGACCTAGCATCCAGGAAAAACAAGATCTGAGAGTCATCAGACATAACATCTCATTTATTCCTTACAGCTGCCCCTGTTCTTTCCCCCATATCATTATGGTCAAAATACATGGCAATTACAGTCCCCCCTGCGGGTACGTTCTCCATGAGGTTTTGAAGTGCAGCTCTGAAACAGAGCTCCATCTAAATAGAGCCAGCTTTGAGATTTGCATCCCAAAGCTTAGTGGGAAGCGGGCACGTCAAATCCTTCACAAAACATCAGTCTTCCCCAACAAGCCACCCAGGACATAGACACGCATGCCCTCTGCCCTAGCAATTCCCTTTGTCACATCAAAGGTCTGCAATGTCTGACGGTGTAATTTGACAAACTGCTCCTTCATGTTGCTTTACAGCACTCCTGTTGGCACAGCATTGCCTCAAAAGCTTCCCGTTTCCCCTACAGGGCAAGGTAACCCCAGCATTTAAACATCACACAACAGGTTTACCTGATGCTTTACAGTCAGCTAAGGTAGAGATCAAGCCTTGCGCAGTTTATGGTGCTACTGGAAGCCGGTGGCTACCGTTCAGGTAGCTGTGCATTTAGACAAATCCCTTCTCCAGGCACAGCCTCATCCCACCTGCCATAGTCCCACACTCGGCTCCCTGATCCTGAAGGTACATTTTTCATTGCCCCTCTGTGTCCCAAACTCCAGAAGCTCCCCATCTGCCATTTCTCCAGATGTCCAGGTGCTCAGGCTCTTTCAAGCTCCATGCATTTGAAACCATTATTATCCACTCAAATCCCTGCTTTACTGCCTGAACTGTGCTCCATCCCCTGATTCAGGCAGGGCACAGCCCTCCCCTCCTTTTTCTGCTCAAAGCATCCCTCAGTAATCAACCAGCACTGGACTCACATCTGTTTTACAGAGCCCTGTCCTTCCCCCCCGCCTGCTATAGCCACTTCTCTGGCTCCCCTAGAGAACAGAGTTCAGTCAGAGGCATGCAGCTTTGCTCGTTTTCTTTTGGAGAGAAGTTGTATCCCAGTTCCAGGGATGATCCCACCCCTTTCACATGACCAGCTGTGCTTCCTCAGTCCAGAACTAGGGGTCTGTACCACACTAACACAGCGAGTATCTAGTCCCCCAACTAGTACCTCTGGCACACAGTAGTAACAGACAGTTCTTAAACAAGCAGAGATTTTCCATTTCTTAGCAAGGAGGGGTATGTTTTTAGACAACAGCTTTCCAGCCGACTCACTACAGCAGATCAGTGGCCTACACTTAACTCACTTCCCAGTACTTGCTGCCAGATCACAGTGGGAAGAGACTTCCTGGGTCAGAAAAATCAGTCACATAAGATTCATTTGCTTTTCGTGTCCTGCCTCAGTTTTGCATTGCTGGCAAGGTGTTCACACAACCCGTGTAATTAACTTCTTGTGCAAAGACTGCATAGTTAAAACTGATCTCAGGTTTATGGTACGGGATGTCCCACTGGGGATCGCAGATGGGTAAGCAGCAGAGTTATCACCAACTTCCAGAGTTGTGGTTGCCCTGATCACGTATCAGACTCTGCAACAAACACCATAATAGTATAAAAGGGACAATCCCTGCCCCAGAATAATCAGGAAACCTGTTATCAGCATGAACTTAAAGACATCTGGTTTTCACCATGAACTACCTTATCATTAAGGAGCACAAACCGGGCAGACCAACTTCAGACAAAAGGCCAAGACTAAAAAGGAACACCCTAAGGACACAGTCAGAGTGACCCTAGCTGTAGTGAGGGAATAAAAAAAGTCAGATAGAAGCATAACACCTCCTCCACTTAGTTTCCGAAAGTCCTCAACAATGGAGAATTATTCCACTAATCAAGGGCTTCTCTACACAATAACCGCTGCAGCTTGGGGCAACGCAGCCGTGCATTTGAGTGTATGCACACTCAGCATGTACAGGCTCGTAGTTGAAAGCTTTGCATCCTTCTCTCTTCATTGCTACTGAAACATTTTGACTTCCCAATCCTAAATTCTGGTTCTGCAGTAATTCCCCATACAGTCAAACTACAGTTTCAGGCATAGAATCATAGAATGGTTTAGGTTGGAAGGGACCTTAAAGGCCATCCAGTTCCAACACCCCTGTCATGGGCAGGGACACCTCCCACTAGACCTGGTTGCTCAAAGCCCCGTCCAACCTGGCCTTGAACACCTCCAGGAATGGGGCAGCCACAGCTTCTCTGGGCAACCTGGGCCAGTGTCTCACCATCCTCACAGTCAAGAATTTCTTCCTGATATCTAATCTAAATCTCCCCTCTTTCAGTTTAAAACCATTCCCCCTTGTCTTATGGCTCCACTCCCTGATCCAGAGTCCCTCCCCAGCTTTCCTGTAGGTACAGCATTTCCTGCTGGTACAGTATTTCCTACTGAGGATGTGATCCTGAAAGCGTGACTGCAATTCAATTTGTCCTGTAAGAAACAATGGGATAGAGAGGAATGTGTGCAGACACTTTAGAAATGCACACAACCTAGACAAGGATAGCGTGCATGACATGGAAGATAGAAGCAAGACCATTGAGCTTGTCAGCCATCAATTCAACACCTGGTAAAGACAAAAGTAGTAAAGGTGATTCTATCTGCTTTAAAAATAATGGCTTACTTGCCTGAAGTTTAGAGTGGAAAATCCCTTTATAATGCAAAATTAAACTTCATGATGTCCTGGTGACCTTGTCTGACCCATCTTCAAACAGATCACCGTTCTGAAAGATCTCAGCTGCTTCACCTGCGAGACTGAACACCTGACAAATCTTTCACTGCTAGTGGTGCTGCTGCCTCTTCCAATCCATTACATTTTCATCATCACCTTCAGATGTTGGCTGCTCACCAAGGTCAATTAAGGATGAAGGAAAACAGGACAGTGACAACAGTAACCAGAGTAGGGTATTAAATAACTTACAGCAGAGCTCTGAAACAGAAGCGACAGACAGCGAGGCATTACTGTACACCAGCTTTCAGAAGGCAAACGCAGTATAGACAGGGTAATCTGCTCCCCAGGTCTGGAAAACCCAATGCCCTTAGCAGCAGCACTACTCACACCCCCAAGCTTCCTTCCATAAGCTTTAAGGACAAGAGAGCTTCACCCTGATCCACATCCAGCCCACCTCTGAGTTGTACAGCCATTCTGAGGTGCTCCCTCTGCTGTGGATTGTTCTCAGCATCAAGGCACAAAAACCGAGACCATCGTATCTGCATTCAAGGTTGGGTGCAAGGCATCCAGACACACTATTCCAAACAAAACTGCAGAGCAAGAAAGCCTGTCTTATCCTCAGTTGCAATAAACATTAACAATACTCACGCTACCACTTTTCCTACTTAGGGGAATCCTTCCCGTCCCCACTGTCCAGTTCACCAAGTAGAAAATACCTGCTCTGGATCAGCCCCTCCTTATTGTCTTCCTTCTCCTGCACTGCTAGTTCCAGGTTGGACACCATTGCTCTCCAGTCATTACTTGTTTGGAAAGTGTTTTTGTTTTGTTTTGCTTTTTACATTCTCTATTTGCTGTAGTACTTTGTGCTTTCAGGCTTGTGTTTTCAGATTCTTCTTAGCAGTTACAGGCACTAACCAAAAAAAGAAAGAACAAAAAGCTCACCTAATTGTTACACAAGGAGCCTGGGATTTCATGAAATGTCCAACACTAAAAGAAAGTGAGGAAGATTTCAAAGACTGTTCTGCAGTTCAAGCAGAGTCCTCAAAAATAACATAGCACAACTGTGGAGGATCTCATCAAACATGTAAAGCCCTAATTCGTGCCTTGCTTTTTTTAACACTCAGCTTCTTGTTAAGAGCAGTCCCATCCCCGCCTGCCACATCACCTCAACAGCAGCTTTCAGGGGCATCTTCCTCTTCCACTTGGCTTGCCAGTGAGGCCCCTCACAGAACCCTGCCCTGCTTTAGGGGGCCAAAAATGAACATATTGTCCATGCTTATCACCCAAGACTGTACTGCAGAGGCCTGGGAAGGCTTCTTCGTATAAAGACAACTCCTCTAACATTAGTGCGTCTTGCACCAAGACAGGCTAAGCCTTAATATTTCAGTAGGAACCCAGATTTCATGTCCTGGCCCTATTCCAAAAATTTATGCGTCTTACTTCACATGCACTAGAGTCAAACAAAGCATTATGGTTTAGCTAATTTTTTCTGCTCCATATATCTCTGCAGGCAAAAGAAATAGGCTTCTGAATTTGAAATGGAATCTCTGAAGTTTCTGCAGAGCTCCACTTCCCAAAAAGCAAATATTTACATCCACTGGTACCAGCTGCCTCTTTTCTTTTCTCCTCCATTTCATTTCCGGATCCATTGTTGGTGCATCTGCTCTATTAATTAAAACTGATTTACACAAGACAAAATTGAATCCTTAATACAACCCTTCAGTGGAAACGACTGATGTCTAAAATTGCTCTTATGTCTTCCAAAATTCCCATGTCCCATTTTCTCACCTTTGCTGCTTGAAAAGTGTTTTGCTCTGTTCAAGTCCACAGAGCATTCCTATAGCTGAAACCAAAAAAAAAAAAAAAATTCAGCCTAACCTGACTCTCCTGACTTGCTCTTAGCTCCTGCCATCAGTGATTAACACAGTGGGGGTTGAGGGGAAGGCAGGTGTTTGGCTATTTGTTTTCCCGATCTAACCATTTTTCAGGCTCATCTTTAGGAGAGCAAGGAGCAGTGATGGAGTTTGGCTTCTAACATGAGCTGACCTTACAGTGCCCAGCACAGCATAAAGCAGCACAAGGCTGGTAAAGCAAAGCAATACAACAGATCCAAGGAGCAAGCAACTTCGCCATCAGGCATCACCCCCACTGCAGGTGTCCTACTTCCTCAGAAGAGAGTTATTGACCTCCGACTCTGGGGTTTGCCTGTTGTTAGTAATCCAGTGGTAACTTCAGGTCAGGAGGGTTACTTCACAATCCTTGCCTTTCATTATCGCAGTATCTGTAAGACCCTGGCATCTTCCAGACATGGCTCTGAAGGGCTTGAGGCAGGAAGGGGAAGAGAATAGCATACAGACAGCACAGTCCCAATTTGTACTCCCCCTGGAAAGAAGACTAAACCCTCTGCAAACTACAGAGGAGGTTCTGTCCACCTTTTCCCCGGGGTTCCTCCTGTATCTGAACACCTTTCCAAGACCCTGCTGGCTATTTTAACAGAACCTTGCCCTCCCAGTCTCTGCATGGTACATCAGCCACAAAGGCCATTCCAGCCCCCATCTCTTAATCCTAGCTTTAATTTAATCTCTGCTGTGAAAAAGCCACAGAAGTGGAGTCCTTAAAACCTCATCTACCTTCAGGGAGAAAAAATAAATATACAAGTTGGTTCTAAGAACAGATGGTGTCTAAAGGAAATCATTATAATGAAGCTTCAGAGTTGTAGATTTCCAAGGGACTACTTCACTCCAGCACCAGACCTCTAGGCCAGTGCAGCAGTTATTAAAATCCTAAGTTTCACCACGTTTTATTAATTGCTAGTTACTGCTTCATTACTTCCACTCATGCTCCTGAGACTGCTGCTGTCACAGCTTCCTTCAGGAAGCAGTTCAGGTCACTTCAAAACCGCAAAGAGTGATGTGATGAGTAAAGTCAGTTATTGAAACCTAAGTAGGTATGTTCTCAGCCATGACATGTGCTTAGACCAAAGCCTGTTCTGAGGTCTGTTACACATGCTACACACATTTTTTTTATCAGGATCACATGAAGAGGACTCAGAACGGGCCTGTAACTTCTGTGCCAGCACCACTTCAGCAAGCCCCACTGTCCCAGCATCCAGCCTAAGGGGCAATGGCTGTCCTGTCCCCTGTGCAACCCACTGAGAAACTAGTCAGACTGAATTTCACACTTGAGCCTAGTCCTCTTCCTGCTCAAACTGCCCCCAGATGTTTGAGCGAGTACGGTTAGGAGCTGGTCTCAGTTTTCTCATGCAGCACGGTGATAGTGAATCCACATGGAAGGTGCAGGAACTGAAAGCTGGACAATATCCGGTGCCTTGAACAGGTTTCTGAGTCTGAAAAATGTATTTAAATAGAGAACTTTCACAAAACTAGTTACATAATTAAAGAGCCAAACCACTTATATGAATATAAATTTATGGGCTTATACTACTCTGTTTCATAATGGAAACAAAGCCAATTTAGGTTTTATTCAGTGCCAGTGCTATTAACTGTGCATCTTAGGCATAAGTGTACTTCTCTAAATCTAAATTTCATTAACACCCTGAAATCAATTACTTTGTGATTTAAGGCCTTTGAGTTAAGGCCATAGTACTGACAGTTATTAAACACCCAGCCTACTCTGGTATTTCCACACCAAGTGCAAGCTCACCCCAGTTGAGGGCTAGCCTCTCCAGCGCTCCCACAGAGCAGAGGCAAGTTTCTGAACTAGCTCTCCTCTCACACCCAGCGTCCTTGCTGGATCCAGGTCCCTTTCAGCTCATGCAAATGCTCAACGCCAATTCTAAGAGATGCACGGCTGCTGCGTGTTTTTCAGGTGCGACAGGAAGCCTCCGCTGCTGAACTTCACCATTTCTACCAGCCAGGAATCCCGCAGTGATCCCAGTCTAGGTGCACTAATCCCCAACACATCCTGCACTACTGATCTACTCCATGCAGAGCTCTATACACCTGCTACGGCTTGCAGAGTGGTTTATTCAAGTTATGCAGCTGGGTACCTTCTAACAGCATTGCGGCAGTAACAAGGGCAGGGAACTCAGCGGCTCAGATGGCCCCCATGATTCAGATGTCCCCAGCAGCAGCAGCCTTGCCCCGCATCCCCACTCCTCCGCCGAACACTTGTCTGTCAGAAAGCATCATTATTTGAGGGCGTGTGTAGCTATTCAGCAGCCACCTTGGAGCTGAGTTTAATTGTGACCCCAAGACAGATTTCATTACATTTCAACTCAACAGCGCTGAGTTGTGCTCCATCATCAACCTGGGGCAGTCAACTAATTGTAAAGCAAGTATTTAATCACCTTAACTCTCTAGAGACTTAAATTAAGGCACTTCACCACCACAGCCCCTTCATTCTTTCGTCTAATTGAGGTTTCATTATCAACTGGCATAGGTACCCGACAGCTTAGGACCTAGGGGTACCTCCGCATAAGCTTTCATTTGTATCGGGCAGCATTCATCCATTCATGTCCTCACTCTACAGATAATGATCTCTGGCTTCAGCAACAAATAAGATTTGCATATTGATCCACTTCTCTCTGCTATCCCCCCAAGTTAGACAAATCAGTGCGCCAACAAGTGACAGTCACTTCTCTCTGCTATCCCCCAATTTAGATAAATCAATTTTTTAACAAGTGACAGTCACCCTCATTTAGTAAAGCACTATGAAGATGCACTTTAACAGATGTGTTCAAGTTTCCTATGGAGGAAAAATAGCGTTTTAATAAAAGGGGCCACTAACTGTGGTGCACTAGTTCAAATATGAGTTGTATTACAGGTAAAATTTCATCTCCCCAGTCTCGCTGGGGGACAGGGGGGACCTGACACCACACAGTAAAAGAGAACTTGCTAAATATCTGTTCAGCCAGACAGAGAGGTGATTTGCTTTGTGCTCAGTGATTTGGCTTAGCTTTCAACATCAACTATTTAAACTCAAAACCTGGCAGGCGTGATAGCATATTAAGATCTATCAAAAGTCAAGTAAGATTTATAATCAACATAATGTAGTGTATAAATTGTCTTTAAGGACTGAAGAAGTCACATATGCAGTTTTTACGGTTTGTAGAAGCAAAATGAAGAAATCCGCATTTTCCTTTCATTTTCTAATCTGTCATTTCATATGTTTTTAGGCACTGCTTTTATACTGTTATATTGGGAATGCAAATATTTCATAGAACTGTTTATGAGTTCAAATACAATTCTGAGCATTTACACTTCCCTGTAATTCAGTAAAGCCACATTAAAGAATATTTCCACCAAAATCAACCTGACAATCCTAACGGGCTCTTTTCAAAGAGCCCCTCATTTCAAAGACCATTCATTTCCAAAGTCCTCATGTCCCCTGAAGTACTTTTTGACATTAACAGCCAATGCTTCAGTCTAGACCTTCACTGAAATCAAGTGAGACAGCACTGTCCTGCATTTCAACATACATTCAACAGCACTTCTAGTTTAAAGATTTCCCCAACAAACACCTAGTAGCTATAAGGAAATTAAGGAATCAGAACAGTACACATTTCTTGTGTCATTGCATACCTCTAGGACACAGAATGATCTTCCCCAGCTCTCTAATTTGGAGTTCACTTCCAAAGAGAAAGGCAATGAGAAAAAAACATTAGCATTAATAATTGCAATCAAAATTAGTTAGCAAGCAGCCTCAAGATAAATTGGACAGCCAAGCCAAAGACAATCAGCTGGAACCCTTGTCAGTACAGCAGAGCCAACCCTAAGGAATAAGGCACACAGCTTTGTCTTCATAATACCAGTCAGTGGAGGCAAGCACTCAGAATGAAAACATTTGGATAAAGATTAATAATAGACTTTTGCAGACAAAAGTATGGTGTGTAACAACCTTGTCCTACCAGAGCGGCTATCATAGCCAGGAGAAACTGAAGATCCTCAAGACAAAATCGTTGCTGTTAAAGTAGGTTACAGCAACCACACAAGGGGACATAGAGTGTAAAGCTCGGTGACAAGGCCAAGGGAACCATGTGCAGGCCTCCTACGCACTGCTTTGACCACATCTCTCCTTGAACCAGTAAACTGGAAAAGCGAAGACAGTTAAAACTGAGAATCAACCACCACCCCCATGGAGCAGGCTGCTCCAACGCCCCTGTATCCTTCACTTGTTAAGGACGGATCCAAACAGCAAGATGAGGGAACTGTGGCTCAAAAAAATGAAATACTAAACCTCCCTAGACTTCTCCGTGCTGTCCTTCACTGTTTGGTTCCATGTTTGGGTTAAGAATCATGTACATAGCAACATTTAAAGCCTAAAATAAAATACTTTATTTTCTCCAAATAACATTTGTTTTCTTTTCCTTTTAAAAAAAAAGGTCTTTAACAGTCATTTGCAGACCAAATGAAAATATGCAATAGCCATGTAAACAAACATCCCTTCATCTACTTAGAAAAATATATACATCCTTCAAAACAAAAGCACACACGGATTAGTTACAAAGCAAAAGCTTCATGCCTGTACAATCCTGGGGGTTTCCACCCGTGCAAACATGAATATACCTGTGCATGCAAGAAAGGCGGCACACAACTGTTTGTTCAGGTGGTTATGCCTCAAAGCCTTTTTTTTTTTTCTTTTAAAGAATTTTTAGCAAGGAAAGCCCATCAACTGCATCTTATATTAGCCTCTCCTGGCTGGTGGAAAAGTTTCCTGCATTTAAAAGTCCCCTAAAGGTTCTGCTTGTTATAAGAGTTTACAGCCACTGGCTAATTCTTTTAGCAAATTTCATTCTTAAGACTTGAAATCAGCTCTGGCCCCATAAGGAGTCACAAGAGAGGGCTCAATGGCGATCCAAATTCTTGCCTAAAGAGCAAGCAATAAAGAGCCACGGGCTGAGCATGTTTCTGGCATAAACAGCTCCATTCGATCCTTCTGTCAAGACCCTGCAGTGTACAAAGAACTGGAACTAAGGGTATCAGCATGGCATTCATGAAAATAGTTGCACAAATGAGATGGAAAAACCACTACCAGACTTTGGCAAGGAAATTTTTACCTCAGTCTTCAGTCACTGAAGTGCTAAGAAAAAAAAAAAAAAAAAAAAAAAAAGCCTGATATTCACAGGCTACAAACTGAAATTTAGAGGCTCTGGTTTACAAGTGGGAAATGGGGACAAGTACTGATAACCAAACCCATTTCACACCACCCGAAAGTTACACTGGATTTCCCCCACTCAAAGTTAACATGCTGAAAATCAACCGTAAATTAAAGAGATGTCAAAAGACAGTTTTTAGGGATGGTAACAGGAGGCTATAAGGCTCTGAGGCTTCAGCTTACTGGTAAACCCTTGCCCTCAGTGAATCAAGGATTCCATGTTACTCTGTATCTTAAAGCAGTGGCCAGAAATCAAGGTGTGGTTTTGTTTTCTCCTACTTAGGCAATATTAATTTCTTCCCGTTAAGTCCCAAGTTGCTTTTCTAACAGAATACAATTCTGCTACATCTTCTACTTTTACAACTAGTAATTTGATAGATCCAGCTTAAATTAAGATGAATAGACACCAATTAGTATCATTTTAATAGACTACCGGATTTCATACTATAAATCTCACCAGGTTTTGTAGAAACGAAATTGGAAAGCCAGTGGCAAGAACACATACAATCTGCGCAAATCCAAGTGAATCTAAATACAATACAAAATTAGTAAACATAAGTAGCAAGTCTTAACTTTAATGGAACTCACTTTAAAAAAAAAAAAAAAAATCAGCATTTTCACTTGGTGGAGTACTCAATTCATTCAACCCTCACGCAACTGATTTCAAAACATTATGCTGGCTTAAAACAAAAGATCCAAAAAGTTTCCGAGAAATAATGTAGCTCATAGTTAATCGCTGGACCTAGGTAATGGTCCTTCATTGGAAACCTGCAACAGCAGGGCTGCAAAACTAAATTTACCTCAAGTTTGCACCAACCTTGATCACATCATAACCAACTTATTCTCTCCACCCCCTCTATTTTATTTTCCCCCTGTATGAAACCTGAAGCTCCTAATTATGAAAACCAATACCCAGTTCATCTTCAAACAGGTAAAAAAAAAACAAACAAAAAAACCCCAACAACTTAAAAGCAGCCAGGATACTGAGACACTTCATCGGGTGTCACCCAAAAATCAAATTGGCCAAAAACTGACAGCCTTGACAAAGGCCGGAGTCATCAGATCCTCTCCACAAAGGTTAACGCATTCTTCCCGTGCACTCTTACATGTTCCAAAAGTCACAACAGAAACTAAGTGTCATTTCTTGCAAAGAAGTCTTTGGTCTAAAGACAATTAGGATAATGCAGGATTCTTACAATTAAAAGGACAAGTGTCATTCCTAACTTCAAAACTTCTGCCATTAAGACAATAATAATATAAAAGACTCTCCAAACCACATCCTTTCTTTTTAACAGGAACAGCTGCTGTCAAAGCATTTCTCCTGTCACCTCCCTATGTCTGCCAACAAACAAAAAAGCTCCAGAGCAAATCAGGCATCAGGATCCACAAGACATTGGATTTCCTTCGCTTTAAAGATCTGGCTTTCCACAGGAGCACTGGCACACAGTTTTTTGGGGTACTTCCAAATAGATGGATTTTGTTTCCCCACTAGCTCAGTCTTGTGGATCTTGAAGTACACAGTCCTAACTCCCCCAAAGCTTTGTGACCATCTAAAATGTTTTCTCCTAAAAATAAATGAAAAAATAGAGACTGATGATACAGGGAACAGTGGGATAGGAGCAATCTCAAGTCTGCACAGTTCGACAGATGTACAGAACAGACCAAGAAAAGCTTAAAAAAACCCCTGCATTTTCTCTCATGGTCTGTCAGTCACCCCAGGATTTTACATTACCTGTAAAATAATAATTTTTAAAAATCTTAGACTAATGTTAGTAAGAAAAAACCCGTTATTTAAGTACCTACTAGATGAGATGCTTCTGGCTACTTGTGCCTCCATGGCAGAGTATCACAGTGTAAGCATACCTATGCACTTCAGATATGTCATTTACCCCTGCTTTAAGAGAAGTCTTTTCAAATGCTTCAGCTCAGTGGGAGTTTCAGAAGCATTAATCACCTCTGACACAGTGGCAGAAACAGAGGGGTGTCTTTAGTGGACAGTATCTTTAGCCTGCTTCTTGTTCACATAAAGAAGGCTTTTATGGGTGATCTTTGATACCATCTCATCATCTGTTCTTCTACAATATTTCTTCCGCCTTTCTTTGTTCTGATTTTCAGTACTTCTTTTTTATTCCTCAGTGAAATTCATCTGTGGCCCTGCCTGCACTCTTGAGTTTACAGCTTTAAAAATTATTTACAGGAGAAGCTCTCATTGCATATATCTCCCGATCTGTAGCCTCTATTCCTTTCCTTCCTGGTCTGAGAGTGGAAGCACGACTCAGCTCACAGCAAAAAGAGCAAGTTCATTTAAATAAATTAAAATGGACAATGACCAATACCAGAAGCTTTTGTTTGGGCAGCTTCTATTTATGTGAAACTGTAAAAAGGAAGATTTTTTTAAAAAATGTTATGAATTAGTCAGACCTGAGCCATCAACTCATTTACCTCTCAAATTCTTAAATAACAAATGAACTGTTAAACACATTCAACTCTGCCCTGATCAAGGTGGCAAAAAAGCCTATTAGATGCGCAGCACCTCCAGACAAAACAGTTTTTCAGCAGGGCTTTTAATCCTTACCAGTAACGAATTATCCTTCAAGCTCCCACATTATATAATTAGAGATGCTTCCAGAAGGTGATTGGTAATTCATCAGACTATATTTTCCCTCAACTCCACTCTTTTGACCTTTTTCTACATGATCTTGCACATATCAACAGCAAAGCCATTTTTCCTTTAAATATCATTTCTCCCTCTGAGCAGGTTTTTCCATGTAAACTATGAACTTAAATGTTAATACAAGTTAGGCCTCAAAATTTAGCTCTCAAAGAAGCAATATGGAAAATAAAATTTGACTCCCTTAAAGGAACAGTCTGTTACCAATTTCAACATTTGTATCCCTGAGGGGAACCAACTGAAATCTTAATCATACTTTCTCAAAGTTATCACATATTTCTTCAGCTTAATGCTCCTCCAGTAGTACCCAAAGCATTTCTTGATACACAAAGCTGTGCACGATCATGTTTTCTAGCCTGAAAAACATCTGCAGTTCCTCATTAGTAGTCGCTGCCATAGATGCAAGTCTTCACTTTCACTCAGGAGTCTCAAATGATTTTAAGGAGGACCCATAAACCACTTAAAAATAAAGCTGTAACAGCCCATTCATTGATGGGGAGAAAAAAAAATACAATAACCTGTCAAAAACCATACAGCCTGTTACTCTTCACATAAAATTAAAACTGAAGAGCATCTTTCCCTGGACGCCTCTGCTACTGCTTACAGGCCGTCATTTTTAACCCAGCCTTTGCGAGATAGCTGCCTGCTCACAAGATACTCATCCCTCAAGTCTTACATCAGGCTTGCACACTGCTGAGTGTTCTGGCCCAAACCTCACGTTTTGGCTTCTACAAACTGTGGAAAAGTAGGCAGGTGTGTCAGAACTCCCACATTTTGCTCTGCAGAAGAGGGCTGATGTCACACAACAGGATCTCCCATCGTCTGGCCTGATGTAAAGGGTATAAATCACCATACCACCTCTCATTGTGAAGGCCACAGTTCTGACCCAGGTGGTATGCAAAGAGATTTGCTCAGGGAGAGCTGTGAGAGAGGAAAAACAGTTTCTCCACCTCAGTCAGTGGCCCTCCCAAGTCCCCCATGCCCGAGGTTAAGCCTCAGGCTCCTGTAGGACAGGCCAACATGGTGCAAGAGGGATCAATAGCTCAAAACAGCCTCCCAACGC
Organism: Burhinus oedicnemus; assembly: GCA_008921705.1. Classification (NCBI taxonomy): domain Eukaryota; kingdom Metazoa; phylum Chordata; class Aves; order Charadriiformes; family Burhinidae; genus Burhinus; species Burhinus oedicnemus. Next base: position 1,051,696 of record VFFE01006925.1, read on the forward strand.
TAACAATGTCACACCACAGTTTTACAGTAACATTATCTTCACATTAACAATGATTTTAACACCTTCTACCTGCCTGTGAAACAAGGTCTAGCAGCAGCAACTTGCTCAATTCTAGAATTATTTTAAAGTGAAATATTGCTAGTCATTTGCTGCTGCTTAGCTTGCACAATCAAGTGGAGCTGTCTCTTTGCAATGGCTGTGTTTAAATCCCATAAGAACTCCAACAGCTTGCCCTGGAGGAGAACCTCCATAGGCACAAACTGCAAAACCTGCTGGGGAGAGTCTGTGTCTAGTAGAGAGTTCATTAGCTTATTCAGATGCTGCAGATATTCAACAACCCGATTTGGGAGGCCTCGGTAACCAACGCACAGCAAAGCGGCAGTAGTTCTGAGCGGCTCACAGGAGGTCGGACAGGCAAACGTGATGCATCTGAAACAGCAATGCAGTATAAAGACCAGGCCAGCTGTGAAGCGTGTGAAACAAGAAAGAATAGGCAAAACCAACACATCTCCCACTGTGAGCTGATTCAACGAATGCAGAACACACTCCAAAAGCTGCTGCTGGTACTTTGGTTCTCCATCATAAAGCAAAGAGAAGCTGAAAGCCAGCAGTGTGGCTGAGTCCAGAAGCTTTATTTCCATACTGAGTTGGCTTTCAGTATCACAGAGGGATGGAAAGCCCACCACAAGGCACTTGAATTGGTCACTACATCTTTCATTTCGGACTTCCTGATGACACCCAGAAAGATCAGAGACTTCTGCCAACAGGAGTTCCCCAGGAAGAACTTCACACAAGTGACAAGTCCGCAGCATTTGTCTGCTTTTCAGCCTCCCTCCCACCAATTCTTTCATAGCTTCATTAAGATTTTCCAAGACTTGACCATCACAAAATGGAGAACATTTTACCATGGGCAGTCTTCTTCCTTCCAAAACGTACCACAAGCTACACTCAAGGTTAGAAGATGATCCTTCCAAAATGCACATTTTACCAGCATTATTTAAACTATGTTCTTCAGCCCAGTGATTAAAATAACCCTTTGCCACTTTATCATTCCATGTAAGGGTTTCCAGCATTTTCCTTTCATTGTATGTACTAAAATATTTGTTTCTTTGTCCAAACCATTTTGCATTCATGCTGCAACCAGTCTGAGATTTCTTGACAAGCCAGTTATTTCTGGCAATGGGTTTCATATGAAGTCTTTGCATGAAGAATTCTACTGCACAGTCTCTTAACTTGTTCAGTTTTGCCTGCTCTGCTTCTTCCATGCGCTCAAAGAGATGGATGTTCTCAGAGATAGTCTCTACCTGGCACTTGTGGAAGAACACGCAACACTCTTCATGTATTTTAAGAAAAGATTCTGGTAGTGTATGCTGGGGAAAAAGTGCTTTGTTGACCATTTCTGTTCCAAAGTTTTGTATCATCTTAGAAAGCAGCAGATGAATGCTCTCTCTGCCCATATAACGAAGACAAATCACATAGGCTTCCGAATTTCCAGCTTTGCTAGTGGCTGGCTTAAAGACATGGACCTCCTCAAAAGAGCAGTTTAGCAGAAAGAGCAGATTGGTAGAAGAGTGTTCAAAGAGCGTGAACATCTTCAAAACAAAGGAACCTCCAGCGCCCAGGATCATTAAAGCAGTGGCTGTTTCACAGTAATGAAGGGGTGAGACAAGAGCCTCCTGCTCACCTGGGTTTCCCTGACAATCAAAGCTGCCATCAGCAGTTACCAAGTGAACTGTGGCCATATTACTTACAAAGTTCTGAAGTCCTGTTAGATGTTTCAGTGTCATCACATCACCGGTGTTATCTGGGCCAAAGTACCACCAAGGCAAGGTATTTGCTATAAGACGGTCATCCATGATCATCATTAGGGTGTCATTTGCTTCATGATATGGGTTTAGAGTATTAGCGACCCAATTCCAGTCGCAAGGGACACGGTGGGATTTCAAGTAGTGATTGAGGCTGGCTATAAAAGCACCAGGTGCTTCACAGAGGTGGACAGAATTCAGTTCTCCATCCTGAAGAGCTTCTTCAGGGAGAAGAGGAAAACCACACAGGATCTCATGAAACTTGCACCAGGCCTGGGTGCACAGCTCAGCATTCACAGATTTCTTCACATGAGGAATTATTTTCCCTGCTTTATTGGTAAATGAGGTGTGCTGATGCCATTCATCCAGGTTCTTATCACTCAGTTGATTCTTCACTTCATTCATTGAGTCCTTCAGAGCCAGGAGTGAGTTGAATTCCTTGTGATCGCATGTAAAAGCATCACTGGGATCTGGTAGCTGCCATTCATTATTCATTGGCTTAGTGTACGTAAACTTCTTTGCAAAGAGCTTCTCAATTTCAGAAAGAATTTCAGGACTGAACTTTTCAATGTTTGTAGTCTGGTCAACATAAGGCTTCTTGCATTTGTTCATTCTTGGATTGATTCACAACCTGGAGGACAGCAGGGGAGAAGAAACAATGTCACTCCAACCACAAGTGTATATAAATAAGCAAAGCTTTTTTTAAGAAAAATTTCTCCTATTTAACCTCTGTATTCTGGAATGAGAGAGAAATGCTTCACAGAATCACATACCCATGAGAAAAATAAGTGAGGGCTATCCTGAAGAAGGCTATTTGACAATCAGGAGGTTCACAGGTTCAACAACCCTTCATGCAATACATAGAAAGTGAAGAAGATTTGGCTGCTGCTTTGGCTCTTCACTGACCTCTGAATATTCTCCCACTACATAGGTCTAAACACTTAAATACAAATCTCTCTCTTGGTCACAAAAGAGACCAAGTGGCCCAGAAATCTCTTAATCTGATTCTGAGTAGTATTTATCCATCTCCCTCACAGCATGGGGAGTGGGGAGCCACAAGTTTTGAGAGGGAGCACCTAACTCGCAACAGCTAACCCTCACACCTCTTCCACCACACCCAGTGCGATGCTGGGAGAGGCCCCGCACCAGCACCCCCAATAACAGTCCCTGCACTGAAGAGACCCTAGTGAGAGGTTTAACACCAGCCTGCAAGCAAAACCCCTTTGCTGTGCTCAGCATTACAGCTCTCTGCCAGGCCACTGCAAATCTTTACACGTAGCTTTCCCTACTGGAAAAAAAGCGATAAATCCAAAGCAAGAAGAGACTTTCTTGCATCCATGGTCAATGCTAGCTTGTGCTTGATGTTAAAGGAGGAAGTAGTGCAAAGCATTGTGCTTTGAGTGGACAGAGGCAGACAAACACGAGCATACTCCACACAGAGCTGACGAGTCTGCTGCCATCTGCTCCAGCGCACAGCACAAAGCACGCAAGGCAGAAGCTCGGTTCACTAGCCAGAGATCAGCCAGCCAGCAACCTATGCTAAATTAAGATGTTCATTTAAGCAAAATAATTTAATCAAAATTACTGCAAGAGACAAGCAATCCCTCAGCATTACCACTTTAACCATCCCCCAAACCACCCCATTCCCTCAGAAGCAAAAATACAGTGATCGCAAGTGTTACAAAACAGTTTAGTGTGAAAAAATACTGGGTTAAAATTGAGCGGGTTAAGAAACTCTACAAGCAGACGGGACAAAGCATGGCCAACCTGAACACTCTACCCTTTCCCTCAAATCCATGTAGCATCTCAGGCCAACACCCCACCACCACGGCCATCTCCTCTCATAACCATCAGCCCACTGAGGAGCAGCACATGGTTATATACACACCGGTGACGTTTCATCTCGTTTCTCCAGTCTGACTGCCTTTCAGTAAGCATATTTAGTTTCACTTTACTTTATGCTGATGTATTTTGGCTTTAATCTAGGAATTTCTCACTACAGGTGCTGAGAAGAAGGGGAAAACAGAGGGAAACATAGGAGAGCACTCTGCCCTGAACTAGTTTTACTTCATTTTTAAATATCAACTCTGAGCACGACCTTGTAATTACAGCTCACACCAGCAAATCCCTAAACAAGCGCTCATCCAAAGCACGACAAAGGAACAGGCTTTTAATTTGCATAATTATTTCCAGTCCCCATCGGCCTGCACTCGATTCAAGCGCGACGAAGGCCTCTGGGCTCCACCCCACCCCGCAGCCCCTCACACAACCCAGAGCCGGAGGAGGGACGGCGCCCAGCACACCAGCTCCCCCTCGGGCCGGCCCTTCCCGGCAGCGAACCTCGCCACACGCCGGCGGCTCCCAGGGCGGCGGCTCCCCGGGGTAACCCTCTCTCCCCTTCCCACCCGCCGCCGCGCTACAGCCCGTCCGCTCACCCACCCCTCCACAGCGCGGCCCAGCCGCCCCCCTCCGCCCCGGCCTCGCGTAGAGCCGCCACCCAGCCAAGGCATTTCCCCGCGCCGCCCGCTCGCTACGCGAGGCCGCGGCTCCCGCGCGGCCTAGAGCAGCCCCCGCTCTTACCCGGCGGGCGGCGGCGAGCTAGTCAGGCCCGGCCCTCTAGCTCCACGGCCTCGCCCCGGCCGCTCCCTCCGCCCTGCCCTCTCCTCAGCGCCCCCCCCCCCCCCCCCCCCCCCCCGAGGGCTTTTACTTTTTATTCTTCTAAATAAATTTCAGCAGGGGAAGGCCTGGAGTGCCACCCACCGCTGTTAGTACTGGGAGAGGGTGAGGAGCAATGAGGCCCCGCATTGCCCAAGCAAAGGCTGCTGGGGCAGGGCAGGAGGCAGGTCGCCCATTTGAGGCCATGTCAGTCACAGTGATGCCTAAAGAACAAAGTTAAAAGCTTACGGAGAAGTTTCGGTGGGAGCACGGTTGAGGCATCACAGAAGGTCCCTGACCTTGAATAGGATGGGGAACAAACCAATGTGTCTTACGTGTTCTTTTGCAGTTGCTGACTTGGACATAAGATAGCAAAAAATACAACTTCTGGACCAAAGTCAAGCCAAGAGTGTATCTCAAACTAACCTTGGGTAATTATAATGCTAAAATGCATTTGTGAATAATGAGCATGCTAATCAGGTAACCTCCCCAAATGTTTTAAACATGAGTTTAGATGCATACATATAGTTAGGAGTGGTGAATGAATCATTATTGACCAATTAGCTGTATTTTAGCCTTATAAATATTGGGCAGTTTGAAACATGAGGTGCTGCGGTCTGTTGTTAAATGCCTGGCACCCGATTCTGCAGAACTGAAATAAAAACTCAGTGTGTTGATTGGCTCTCGCACAGCGGGTGAAGAACCCTCCTTTAGGGACAACATTAGGAGCTAAAAAGCAAGCTGCTTTTCACCCAAAAACCCTGCTCTTTTGAGCTGTCTTGCTTCTGCGGGGGTGGGGAAACAGAGAAGCCACCTCTTAGCAGTAATGCAGCCCAAAAGAAATAAAAAACATTTATAGAAGTTATTCATCTAGCACTTACCACACAATAATACTTACAGGTTGTTCAAAGGAAAACCAGGAAGAAAGCGTTGTTGGGATCTGTTGGAGAGGAAGGGCTGGGGCTCAGCACCCTGCATTTCTTTGCCTAAAGACTTGGGATATCTGCCCTGCGGAGCCAGACGTAGCTGACGGAGGAGCAGAGCCAGGGCAAAGCACCATCATCTCCCAGCCCTGCAGATGCCCCATCTCAGCACGCACTCTCCAGACCAGCCACTGTCTCCAGAGTCAGCAGTGATGCTCCTCAAGAGTTCGCTTTGGCCTCTGTAACCCACAAGCAAACACTTAAGACAACTCTTGCACATGGGAATCCGCTTTGCTGCCCTTTCTAAATCCCCAGGAGACTTGTTACACCCAGTTGGGTTAGCAGGGGGCCAAGAACCTTGAAATATTAACAGAGCAATGATGAGTAGAATTAAGCATCCGTTGCAGCATCCCTGGAAATACACATACACTTTCTAGACAGTGAAACAGCACCGGATCTGCAAGTAGAGACAGGAAGGTCAAAGCAGATTAATTGCTACAGCAGACAGAGAATGCAAGCTGCTCTTGAGGTTTTAAACATTGTGGGGATTTTCCTATAGGCAGGTTAGGAAACGAACTTGCCAGCCCATTGGGAAACAAACAGCCAACGATGTAGCATGAGTTAGCAGAAATCCTTTCGCTTGAATGCCGCTTTTGCTCCTATGGAGTTCTGCACTCTCATGTATTTCTCCTTGATGGAGCGCAATCCAGCCCTAAGCCAGAATTAGTTTTAGCACAGAAATTCAGTGCTATGAGTACATAGGATTCTAGAACTAATATAACTAGGGAAAGTTTTCCTAAAAGCTACATAGTTGGTAAAAAAACTTGGTATATCCATCTTAAAGATGTGATAATGATACATAGGTAAATTATCTTTTCTCCTACTCTAGAGACATTAAAGAACTTACATATTAAAATAAGAACTAAATGCACAAATCTATGAACAGACAAGCCTCCCTCCCCCCCTCTTAAGCTATTCATTTGTTTTCTAAATTGAAGGAATATTGCTACAAAATAGAATAAACATTAAGTATAGAAAAACCCCTATGCTACCTGCAAACACGAATACAGGACTAAAACTTATTCCTTAAAGCCTTTGAAAAAAGATAATGCATTTTTAAAGCTAAAACTACCATATTCATTGCTGATAAACAGTATAACAAAGAGACACTTACTGGCTGCTTTGTCAGAAAAAAATGTTTTACCTAGTCAGAAAAAGCTTTGGTGTGGATAGAAGATTTATAAGTATGTCTGCAATGCCTCTTCACCCTTTGATCAGCCTGATTGAAAATCACCTTCCAATCAATCAACATCTTTGGCTACTTAAAGGTGAGGGGGAAAGCTGGGGCAGCTTAATTAAAGCAGGTGAGCTGCTAGTGAGGTAGGTAGCTGAGAGTATTAGTTGTATAGGGTGTGCAGTAGGTTATTGCTAAAATCTTATATCATCTTTCACTTAGGAAAATTTAAAGTTAATGGGAATGTCAATGGTATGTTATAGTCTGAAGTGTTTTCTTCTTGTTTTTGTAGTAAAAACCTGAACAGAGCTTTCTTTTTGTTTTGGCTTTCTCTCTGATATTTCCAGTAACGCTGTGGTGTTTCCATTACTGTTCTTTTGCTATTCCTGCATGCTCATACACTCGCCACAAGACTTATGCTGACTGAGTTCTCTAGACAATAGGTTGTTTAAATAATTTAATTTGAGAGTTGATTCTTCTTAATCTCCTCTTAATTACTTAAATCACCTTTTTGTGTGCTCTTGGGTTCTTAAATGTTTGGATAATATCAGCAAGAGGACAACTACAATTCAGTACATGGGGAGAAAGTGGTATGTATGTAAGGCCTTTTCAGTCATACCTTGCTAGGTTTTTGCTATAGCTTGTAGCATCTCCATCTCATAATCTGCTGGACTACTGAAGATAAGGCTCTCCCAAAATACAGGGGAGAACAATTCATCACTGAGTATGCAACACTACAAGATTCCTAGGTAAGAGGAATACAAGTGAATAGCATGCTGAAGACAAATATGATGCTTTTTCTGAAATTAAGCCTTTAATTTAGCTTGTGAGCTTCAATTGTCTCCTATGTTTTCCTAAGTACTTCCAAGTTAAAGCAGAAATTTGAGTAGATACTTCTATCTTATGCTAAATAATCTCTTTTCTGTCCATATGAGAAACTGAAAATGGGAGCACAGCACTTTCTTCCTGGATTAGCCCCTTTTTTGTGCAACTAATCTTCTAATAGATAGCTGACCTTCTCTCCTCCCTACTAGATCGTAAGATGTGTGTACAGCTGTAGCAGTGAGAGCCCTGTCTTTAAACAAACACTGTGCAGCTAAACATCAGAAATTAGACATCTAATTAGAATCTAATTGTTTATGTCTCTTGACTTTTTTTCATAGTTAAAATAGCAAAATGTATGTATAATATAAATATGTGATGTAATGGAGTTGAGGAGTCTTGCTGGAGAGTTTGGGGGCTCTTTTAATGATATCAGGTATATAGAATGACACCTAGGGGGAGTATGCTGAGCCCTGGAAGAAACTTCATAGATCCTACAGGACACTAGTACTTCTCACCCTGCTTATAAAGACCAGCCCCCAAAATGTGTAGGTTTGGATCAACGCTCACTATGTTTAGCTATCACTGTGCAGAATGCAAGATGTTTGGAGGTTATGTAGATAGCCTTGGTCTCCTAAAGATAGGCAGGTAACAGACTTTTTCATTTTTTGTAAAAGTGCAGAGCAAATACCAGAGGTGAATGAAAGATTTACAGAGATACTTCTGCCTAGTAGTTTCCCCACAGGGATTTGCAAAGGCCTATCAGTTGCACAAATCTCACCTAGCTTCAGCCATCTTGAGATCTCTAGAGGATCTTGCTGCATACTTACCTGTAGGTATGGCTATGCCAGCATGCTTTTAAAGCTCACTGTAGGTAGTTCTCGGGGAGTACTGTGGATTAAAACTGAAAGGCCACCACAGGGCTTCTGAAGGGCTCAGCGGTGACTTTTGGACCTGGGTAACTCGAGTCCATGCTGGGAGGAGGCAGCTATCTAAATGGGACTGGGAGGTTAATGCTCCTGATTTGCCTAGAACCTGCTGCACATGTAGCTGAGCCCTCTGCTGCCGTGGAGAGGTGGGACTATTAAGGAGCCATTACTATCTCGCACCCTTTGAGCCCTCTCTGGGGCTGTCTTTCGTATTTTACATGTCTTGCAGCTCTCAGCTATATCAAGACATGGGCATGTGGTGTATGAGGCTGGGAAGGTTGGTTGCACTGTTGGCTTGGCATGACCTTGGGGACTAGTCCGTAAGGGTTCTTGTTCCGCTTCTGGCTTGCTGTCTGAAGTCGGGCAGGTTTGCCTTTCACTTTCCTTGCTGGAGGAATTGCAACCACGGTCTGCTATAGTGAAAGTCAGTTGTGAGACTTTAGTGAACAGTATCTAATATATACAATTAGTAAGATGATCTACAGTTGTCTAAGCTTTGCTTCTTGAAACAACAATCACTGAAACGGAAATTAAAAGGAAAAAACCATAAACTATTCAATATTGTGGCATTTTGTACTGCAAATGAGATTGTGAGGAAGCATTGATCCTCTTGGGACAGCGTAAATACATCCTGATGAACAGTGGCTACAGGTGGTAGTGTGTTCACCTCCTGACCTCCAGAAAGCAGTGTTTTCCAAAGAGGACTTTTAGGGAAATGGGAACATGGTCCCAGAGAGCGGTGAAAAGTCTACCATTGAGCTCCACTGTGTGAAACTATTATGGATTACTGAGAGAAAGCCAGATCACAGAAAGAATAAACTTTGGTCCTATGTGGTCTTGGGATGGAGAAGTCTTATTCTTCCTATGGAGAAGCATGCACAGAGCTCCAGGCCAGGGGTTGGCTGTGGTGCCAGGATATGAACTGTATTTACCTATGTTGAATAGGGGAATATATCTATTTTCAAGAATCATTAGTGATATATGTAGCTGTGTAGTACCATTTAACTATCTGAGAATTGTTTTCTTTTGTGACAGGCCTGAAAGCATTTCTTCCTTATAATTTTTGTTCTTCTTTTCAAGTTATTTGTATTTATTGTAGGCCAGAGGGGTATCTGGCCTTTTAATAGTCTATAGTCCACCAGGATCCATAGTTTCTTTTTCCATAGCTTCTTTTCCACTTATCCTTGCTGAAGCGTTTCCCCTGAGCTCTCTGATTTTTCTGCCTGCCTCAAAGCCCTTTCACAGCACACAGCCCATCTGTTCATCCCGAGCATGATGTGCTGCTGATCCCAGGTTGTGCTGTTTCTATCCCTTCAGAAAGTACAACTCCTTTCCTTCAAATTCCCAAATGATCCTTTTCTTTGTGCCCTGTGTCTACTGAGTTCTTTGACACAAGGGCTTTCATTTCCACAAACTCCCATAGCCACAACCCAAGTCCTATGCTTTAGCCTTTGAACTGGAAGACAGAGATGTTGGCTGGTCTTAGGACTTCTCTGCTCTTTTCCTAATTTCTGTGGTATCATTTGTTCATGTTGCTTTCTCTTTCTGCCTGAGCGTACCATTTGTGAACTCTGTGTCTGTTTCCCTGCCAGTGAACATTGTGCAACCCTTACATTCATAGACTCATAGAATGGTTTGGGTTGGAAGTGACCTTGAAGATCATCCAGTTCGAACCCCCTCCTATAAGCAGTGACACCTCCCACTAGACCTGGTTGCTCAAAGCCCCGTCCAACCTGACCTTCAACACCTCCAGGGATGGGGCAGCCACAGCTTCTCTGGGCAACGTGGGCCAGTGTCTCAACCACCCTCACAGTCAAGAATTTCTTCCTGATATCTAATCTAAATCTCCCCTCTTCCAATTTGAAGCTGTTACCCCTCATCCTATCACTACCTGCCTTTGTAAAAAGCCCGTCTCCAGCTTTCTTGTAGGCCCCTTTCAGATACTGGACGGCCACTATAAGGTCTCCCTGGAGCCTTCTTGTCCAGGCTGAACAACCCCAACTCTCTCAGCCTATCCTCATAGGAGAGGTGCTCTAACCCTCTGATCATCTTTGTGGCCCTCCTACATTAACTGATCTCCACCCTAAAGCCATTTCCCCATTGCCCTTACAGGAGGGCTCTTCAGGGCTGCACATTTTGCGTAGCTAGAAGCTTTTCTTCTGATGTCTAGCCTAACTGAACACGCATCTCCCCAGCTCCCTAGTGCCTGTCTTAAGTTTCTGTATCTCTCCTGCCTCCATGGCAACACTTTCAGGCTGTCATCGGAGCATTGCTTAGTTTTCACTTTGCTCAGCTAACCATGACAAGCTTTTGAACATCTGGTTTTCTGTTCCCCTGGTCATCTCTTTTCTGTGTTCACTATGGTTGGAGGTCTCTTTCCTGAAGATGTACAATGAGCAGTACACATGTCATTCAGGCAGATCTTCCTAGATATTTCAATTAAAATGATCTGTAGGGGAATAACTTTTCTGGTATATAATTTGATTTTTATTTACCTTCCTTGTGGCTAGTAACACTCCTGTGGCTGTCTCAGATAACTAGTGTACAAACAAATGATGAGATTCCAAATTGCTGCAACAATCCTGATTGGTTCTTAGAGTGAGTTTAGTAATTTTTTAATCAAACCTGGAACCTGCACTTCAGGCAATAAGCAAAATGTTTCCATGCTTTATCTATTTCACCTTTCTCCAAAACACTGAGGCAGAATCTTGGCTTTTCTAAGTACAAGAAAAACAGCAAAAAATGGATACACCCCCCCTGCCCTTCCCCCGGACAGAGATAAAGGTGAGCACTGCACCCATGAGGGCATGGTAATACCTGTAGGATTTTGGGGTGATGCTTTCTGCTGGACTAGGCTGACTTAAGTTGTCTCTGCTGTGTAGACACCCTCTTAATCTTTCTGCAGCTCAGTTCCCTTTACCAAAAGGGTGATGTGCAGTACCCGTGAGAAAACTACAAGATAATTTGATGCTGCGATGATGTGAGCACACACGGAAGTGGGAGACTTAGCCTAAAGCATTAATTAAATGTTTTGATGAAATACTTGCAAAATACTTCACAACAACTTCTTTAGATAGAAATTGCTGTAGGAATGTAAAGCATTGTTATAAAATTATTTCAGGTGATTGTATCTGCATCCTGTAGCAGTTGAAGTTCTGGCTACAGAAACAGCACTTGAGTGACACCCAAGTCAATAAGATCTGGATTATAGATACAATTTGCTGCAGACACATACATACAGAAAGAGTAAGAGACGTCTGAGATTCAGGATGGAAGACTGTCAATACTCTTTCTTAAGGATTATGCAATTTATTCAATAACTTTTTTTTAGCTAGATCTGCTTTGGAGTACTTGTACAGGAGCTGAAGCTTAATTAGTTTTTTCTCTTCCTCTCTACAGCGCTATTGGCATGAATGCCCTCAATGCTCAAATTAATTTTTTCTAGTAGAGCAAACCTTTATCTAGTACTTGTCCAGCCAATGCACCATTACAGGTTAAAACTCAAGTCGTTTTTGCTGCTGTTAAATAACAGGCACTGCAGAAAGATAGATAAAATGGTCTTTTTTCGATAATCCCATTTTCCATGTAAATCCAAAGTAGGGAGGAGATTGTCTGAGATGAGAACAAATTGGGAAGAGCTCTCAGGCTGTCTGATCTGTCTTGTCTGCTTTGCAAAAAAGAATCAGATTAATGAACGTAATCAGATTAAGTCTAAAGAAGGGAACATATCTGGGGGACATCAGAACTCTGCTGATACCAAAGAATTGTATAGAAAATCAATGTTAAGGGCCTAACATTGCTCTATCATTTAATTTAATGGGAGCAAATAATGGCTTTCAAAGAAGTCCTGAGTGCTGGCAAGAGGAGTGTGGGTTTCTGGAGGGCGAAAAGACTTGAGGGAGCTGGGAAGTAGTTCTGAGACCCTGGTTTAAGGCAGATGTTGCTTGGGGTGACAGTGACTTGCAGAGTCCTTTGGCAAAGAGGCCTCATGCTGCTTGGACACAGGGTTTGATGCAATTAAATCTACCTAAAACCACCTCTGCTATCAGCCCACTGTGTTTTGTATAGAAAAACAATGCTTAAAGGAAAGAATAACATACACAGAAGAGACAGAGATGACTAAGGTTCAGAAAGACAAGAATGAGAGAGAATGACAAAAAGGAGGTATATCTGAAAAAGGAGTGGGAACGTGGTAAAAACAGAATGAGAAAGTGGGATAGAAGGGGAGATGATGGAGCAGTGTTAGGTCCTTAATGCTGATTTTTTTCCATTGCCCCCAACAAACTGAGAGCAGAGTGGACTGTGCCAGCACAGCGATGTACCCCTGATTCCTGAAGTGGCAGCATGTATACCCACTGATCTTCATAAAAAAGACAAAATTCTAAGTTTCCTAAGAGAAAGGAAATAAGAAGTGGAGGTGTGAATATGAGGAAGAAAGGGAGACGGTCAAGAACTTGAGGGGAAAGGGCACTTACGGTACTGTTCAGATCCCTTTCCTATTTCTTTGGTGCTAACTATATCTTTCAACAAATACCTGTTGTCAACAGACCTTGCTGCTACACATGATGTCTAAATCCTGCTGGTTGTGATGGGCTCCCAGCCTGCACTGGCATCGAGGATGATACTCTGGGTTGCTGCCTTGGAGCTGGGGGTCTCCAACAAGAAGTATTTCTCTCTCTCAAAATGCTCAGGTTTTTCTTGCTGCATTTATTACCTTGGTTTGACTTTGAAGTTCTCAGACAGAGTTTCCTGGGGCAACCAAGGGAATGTTTGATGTGGCGTCTTCAAGACCAACAAGCAACGTGAATGGAAGTAATAACAAATATTATGACACCTGAAACTAGTGCTGCCTAATTTTCTAATTTTTTTTAATGTCTGGATGATTTGTCTAGGAATTGACAAATTCTAATTGAAGATTTCTGCCTGCTTGGGCTATTTATACATTCTAGTCTCAGGTGTCCCTCTGGATCTGGTAAGCTGTAAGCATATTGTAGCTGTAGCCTTTCACCTGGGGCATGTAAGGTCTTGTCTCTACCCAGCACCAATTTTCAAAAATTTTTGGCACTTGATTGTCTTGAGAACATCTCTGGCTCTGTGAAATGTGGTTCACATTAGTTGTTGGGATCAGACACTGTTGGGTGGACAGACACATACGACAAGGTTGTTTAAAACTTTGTTTCCATATAGAATAAAGCTAAAATTGGAGGGGCAGATGGTGGGATCCCCGATTTTTTGTTTTGTTTTGTTTTTTGTTTCTGGGTAATCAACTGAACAGGAGTTTAGCATATCTGAAGACAGTGTTTCCTTTACAGATGGGTGATGCAATTAAATGTGAACAAAAAAAAACCTGAGGGGAGGGAGCTAATGGGACATCGCCCCTGGTTGCCATGAAAAAGTGGGAAGAGAATGATGTGCGATATGGAAATGTCTCGTTGCTTGTTGCGGTAGTAGGTGGTACAGGTCATCTTGCAGAGTCTGCATGCTCCCAGTGAGCTCATGCTGCAGTCCCAGGGGTTTGAATCGCAAGGGAGCAGGTGACTCCAGCCACTAGCTGGTTCCCAGTTAACGCATGAGCATGCAAATCCATGCAGATCTGTTGTCAGCTGCTCCTCTCTGGGCGGCTGCTGAAAAGTGTGCATGCATGTGAACTTTCGAGGCTTAATCTGCATTATAAAGTGTGTGTGTGTGTAAGCTTTCTGCAGAGCTCTAGAGCGTATGTGTCATAGGGGTGAGACCAGAAAAGCAGATGTCCTGAGCAATGCCCCTCCTACTTGGGGATTAGAGATGCTTAGGGGAAAGCAGAGGGAAGCTGGGACACACCTCCCTGACTCACTGCCGGAGACAGCAGCAGCGTCTGCATGTTCAATGGGCCTCTGCTCTTTGGTCAAATAAAACCCTGCAGCTCCATTTCCAGCAACCATCCCCTTCTTTTGGTTAAGCAGAGAGGAGGAGGATGGCCTATGCTGAGGAAGACAGGTAAGGTGCTGTGAAATGGGGGATGCACAGACATCCAAGCTGGAAGGGGCTAGCGAAACTGCATCGCTTTTCCTTGCCTTGTTTTCCTCTTCTTACTGGGCGCTCAATAAATGTCAGGCAAGGGCTGCTCAGAGGTAAACATCTTATTATTGAAGAGGAATCTGGCCATCTGCCTGTGTCAGGTGCTGGTATTGTGAAATATGGCAAGGAGCAGGTGACCTTGGGAGAGGTTATGGGTCAGAAGAGGCAAATACCGTGGTGTGGAGAGGCATACGCTGCAAAAACATATGGTGGTCTGCCCCTCTCAAAAATGTAATGCTTTGTCTGTTTATCAGGATATGTCTGCTTTTTACATGGATTTGCTTTCAGCCAACCTAGAAGCACAATGAGAGAGGTTTCTTTTCGTGCCATAAAAGATCTGTCATCAGTGACAGTCCTGTGTTTTGCAACAGATGCATTTCTCCAGTGGATGACAGCAATCACGATAAAGGGGATTGTGTTTTCAGCTGATCCTGTGATTTAATCCAAAGCGATGCTACCGAGCACTATTATTAGGTGTGCATTGTTGGAGACAGAGTAGCTATAGAGGGCTTTGTGCTACATGTATTAATTCAGGCTGTCAAAAAGCTTGCACGGACCTTGGGTTCATGCAGTTCCAGGTGACACGTTGCATTTGCTGACCCACAGGTCAAACCTCCCCCTCTCCACCCCTGCTGAGCAGGTATCCCCTTCATATTCAGAAATTATCCATGCCTGCCAGTCCCCTTTGATGCTGTGCATCAAACTAAGTATTGCAGGCGGGGCACCGCAGATTAATTTTTGGCATGGCTATGCTCTCAGTGCTGGGGACAGCTCTGGCATGTCCAAAGCCTTTGGGATGGAGAGGGCTCTGCGAGGCCCCTGCGCGCCCACTGAAGCTCCTTTCAGGCAAGGAGAGTTACGCAGCACCGGAGTTTCACTTTGGATAAGAAGTATCTAAACATCTTCTATTTAGAAGAGGAAGAAAAAAAAAAAAAAATCCCGCAAACTCACACAGCTCAGTGATTCCATGTCTCCTGAAGACATTGGATTGAGATTCATCCCACACAGCTAAAATTTCTGGGAATGTAGGAATAATCCATTTTTTTAATGTTATTTTGCAAGGGTGTCTGCACCTTTTTTTTAAAAAAAAAAAAGGGATTAGTGGTCAAGTGGAAGAGCAGACCCTGGTGACCTTGTTCATTTCTCATGTCTGCCACATGAGTCAAAAGCTTGGGTATTACATTTAAATTCTCTTGGTTCCCTCTAATTTCTAACCAAGGATTACAGTTACTCAACAGAAATTGGGGGGGGGGGGGGAGGGAAATCATTCATTAATGAATGTAAAGCACTTCTAAAGCTTTTCTCTGGGAGCAAGGGATAATATAGTCACTCAAGTGTAAGCTTCGTTAAGGTCACTCATAGCTTTTGCTTATTTCAAGTGCTCATGGTGCGCTTGAAAAATTGAACAATATGTCATGGTAAATACTCTCTCTCATTTCCAGACTTTTCCTTTGAAAAATATTTCAGCTAAACAACTCTTTGTTTTAATTCATGAATCTGGAAGTTATTTCTTCTCATTGGGTTGCAGGTTTATGACATACTCAGATAATTTTGACACCATAGTTTGTAACTGGGAACAAGTTTGATGTATCTAACATTAGACAAGACTTCTAACAGGAGCTGGACAGTTGGGAGATGAGAAAGTTCACAGAAGATATCTGTGTAATAACTACCTACCTTGTCTGTATAAAGAAAGAAAAAACATAGAATTGAGATCCTTTATTTGAATATCTGATAGTCCAGTTAGAGGAACCAGTTGTACACTGACAGTCAAATCCTCTTCATCAATGGTCTGAGACCTCCTGGAGTGTAAAGCATCACTTTGAAAGCTTTTCTGTTTGTCCTCTACAGCTGCAGGCAGCAGAATCACAACATAACTGAGGTTTGCACATCTGGAAACAAGAGACTTGATTTAAAAAAAAAAAGAATTAAAAATAAATCATGAAGCAGACAGTGACTGCTTATCAGCAACTCCAGTCAATTTTACATCACCTTCAACCTCGTAGTATCTGATTCTCTTGCCCCTTAATAAGCAGATCAGCTTTTCATATAGAGAACCTGCTGCCCCACCTGTGTTGGTTCACTCTGTGACCCAGTCCTGTACCATATACAGTCATTAATTCTACTCATCAATGGTAACGATTGAATTGCCATGAAGAAATGCTATCAGTACCTCTGTTTTTGAAGAGAAATTTCAATCAACCTTGATATTGACTTTCAGAAGGTATCTGTGTTCTCCTATTGGAAACAGGATTATAGGATTATTCTGCTATTGATTGTGTTTCAAACCTGTGATTAATGTGTCTTATGAATATTGGATTGGCAGGGCTAAAAACTGAGGTCCCTTCTCTTCCCATGAGACAGATATGCAATAGGCAGTGTAATGCCAGCCTCTATCCCACCTTCTAGCAATGTGCCTCAGCGCTGGATAGGAACTATTTTTTGCCAAGGTATTTGAGCAGTCCCCCCTCTTAAATCAGATAGCATAAACCCAGGAGCCCAAATTCCTGAGTTTTCTTTGTTTTGACGTAGACCAATGTCATTGGGCCTCTTGCCCAGGACTCATCTGCAGGTGTGACACGCTGCCCACCCTATGGGAGAGGAAAGGATGAATGAGATCTCCATGTTTAGCCTCCTTTACTGAAGCCAGGAGGTACTGAGAAGGTGGATGTTTGAGATGCATTACCAGCCCCAGAAGGAAGCACTGGAAGCTGATGGCACTCGACACTTAAGATTGGGTTCTTCATCTCTGTAGATGATGCTTGCCTCATGTCCCAGTAGTCTGCCTATTGTGGAGGATAGTGTCTACTCCTTTGTCAGCGCAGCATCCCAGCTGACTTCCATCTTCTATGTCCCCATCATAGGCTGGACATCCCCATGCACACACATACAGGTTGCAATTTCTCAATCTAACTGTCCTTTTGCATGCCTTTAGTAACTCAGGAGAGTCCAGAGCCTGTCAGAAGCAGGAGTGGTTATGCCTTGTGACATTTCTGTGATCTAGGTATCATTAGACATTCTTCCACTACAGAATGAAACCAGCAAAGAGGATTCAAGTGATTTGCCTCTGGCCAAGGGTAAAATATGAGATTAAAAGTGAAACATCTTCCATAATAGCAGTGAAGCACCTGTTATTTTAGTTTTAATGAAAGTTCTTCTTTGCACCTTTTCAGGACTTTAATCCTTTGAAGCTTGTTCTTTGGATGGATTGACAGCCTCATTGATCTCTTCTGCTTTTGCAGAAATAGCTATGAGGTGTATAAGGAAACAGCAGATTGGTTACGTGCCCGTACCATCCAGCGCCCGAAGACTGCCATCATCTGTGGATCTGGACTGGGAGGTCTGGCTGATGTGCTGGATAACAAGACAGTCTTTCCATATGAGGGCATCCCTCATTTCCCACGGAGCACAGGTTAGTGCAACCCGTCCATCAGCAGCATGTAACAGCCTTACGGAGAGATAAGTCAATGTGCACTGCTTGGTCTGCAAGCCAGTCCCTCAGCGGTGAAATGTGTTTACAGTAAAAAAATCCAACGTATTTCTGTGCTGTGGTATTTATTTAACTCTTAGCTCCTGGTTTCACAGCGCTTGGTCCCCCTATAAAGCCTAATTGCCAACTGACAAATCCCTCTAAAGTCAAAGACTTCGAGACCTGTAACTAAAATGACACTCTACTAATTTCCAGTTGCAGGGCATGTTGGCAGATTGGTGTTTGGGGAGCTGAATGGACAGCCCTGCGTGTGTATGCAGGGACGGTTCCACTATTACGAAGGATACTCTGTCAGCACGGTGAGTTCTCCTTAACAAAGTCATTTCCATAGCAGGAGATATGTTGTAAAAGATGCAAAAGTGACTGCTTCCTTTGATATCTAGCTGCAGGAGGTTAGCTCTTGCAATGAACTTCCATTGCTCCTGCAATGAATTTTGCTTAGACTTTAGATTTCTCAAAAAAAACCCCAAAATTGGAAGTTCAGATCGAGAGATGGTCAGCTTCTGCTAGGTGAAGCTGATGCTGCGCAGCCATACAAAGTGGTTAGCCCCGCTATGCTTGCAGGGCAAAACAGTATATCGCACAAGCAGACTGATTTATATAACTTACTCATTTTAATCATTATTTAAATTAGCAATCAGGAAACTTTGAGTGATAAGAGTAATCTATTTTAATCTTTGTTTGCATTTGTATAGTTTACAGCTTTTTTTCTCTAGAAAAAAACTTCCTGGCTAGTGTAACTTGGCATATTCTCCCAGTTAACATATAGAACTATGTGAATATTCCAGTATTACCGAACATGCATGTATGAACATTTCTGTTGGAAACACCAATAATAGTTCTTATTTACTGGCTGATAGTTTTGTATGTTCTTTTCTATTTGGATAGCTTTGAGGTTTTAATTGTGGCTGAGGTCAGTTTGCATTTGAGTATAAACTGTAATGCTTGGCACGACTCAACTTTTTATAGAAAAAACTATTTTAAATGCACTTGATACAAAACTAGGTTTATCAAAACATGTTTGTCTATTACAACTAACTTGTTTCTTAAAAAAGTGATGTCCACAGCTAGGAAATTTTCTGCTCACAGCTTCTTTAGCATTTTAGAGGTAGCAGGGCAGATATCATCCCAATTCCTTCTTGACTCCTCAAAATCAAACTTCTTAATTTTTTTTTCCAGTTCCCAATCGTTCCTTAGCTTTGGGATAAGCAGGTCACTGAAGTGAACTAATGTGAATAAAATGAAATTAATAAAATCTCTATGCTTCTGTGAAATGCATCACTACTGTAAAAAGCTGGTTTATCAATTATACTCCAAGTCCATATGCATAAGTAGTAGTTACTTTGATCAGCACAGCGGTTTGATCCCTGCAAGACCTTGGCAGCGAGGAAAAATTATCTGCATATTCTTTTTGTACTACGTTTGTTTGACCTCAGTGCAACTGTAGAAAACATGGACTAGAATTTTAATGGTATTCATTTCAAGATTAGTTTTTAATATGTTTAAAAAAACATTAACATTCTTTCAATTTAAATTAGAAGAAAATTTAAAATTGGAGAAGTTGTTTTGTCTCCTTGTAGCCTCCTATAGACCCTTCTCTGCATCATGTCAGCTGTCCACAAACGAATTGGTACTCATTGCATCTATGCCTTTGGTTTTTGCAGGTCACCTTTCCCATCAGGGTCTTCTTTCTCCTGGGGGTGGAGATCTTGATTGTCACAAATGCTGCTGGGGGACTGAATCCTCACTTCCAAGTGGGGGACATCATGTTCATTCGAGATCACATCAGCATGTTTGGCTTGGGAGGGCAGAACCCACTGCGTGGACCAAATGATGAGAGGTAAGAAGGCATCCCTGCCTCCCAGAGCTGGGCAACATAGGCTTGCAAGAGCAAAACAACATTTCTGATGGTTTAATGAAGGACTAACATTGCTGCCTTAAAGCAGCTGCATGGCAGATTGTTTAGTCTTCCAAAACAGCTCTGTTACTGGCTTTTGCCCCTGTCCTGATTCATCTCCTGCTATCCCACCCTGGAGTTCAAGTGGTGCTATAGCTAAATACACCTTTCCTAGTCCCTGACTGGCCCTTCCGCCCCCATGTTACCAATTAATTCTTTCTTCCTCCAGCTGCAGGCTAGGACTGCCATTTGCACCTGCTGGCAAATACTTATGGAGAGATAGGGTTTGGCTCCAGGTACCCACAAGGGAAAAGTTAAAGCCATAACTGTGTGTGTTGTGCCACCTGCACCCTTCCTTGGCTGTTGCTTACTCTTACAAGCTTATAAGGAGTTTATACACAAACCTCCAGAAGGTTTTGTTTTGTAAAAGTAGGCTTCTGATCCTTCTCCTGACATTGCCAGCCATACCATCTGCTAAAGAGGCCTGCTGCTGGCTCTTTTTGTCAGTCCCTCTCTCTGCTAGTTCCTCTTAACTGAGCGATCTGGTGAACTGCAGTGTTTCCAGCTGGCATTTATCAGCAGCTAGTTCTGGTGTGAAGGAACTGATATGGCAGTAAGTTGATAGCAGGGCAAAGATAAAACCTCAAAATCTCCTCATAACCACCCTTGTATCCAAGTCATTAAACTGGGGTGTCTTTGTTAACATCAGGTGTTTGCTGAAGGCATCAGTCTGTTGAGAGGTGGTTGTCTTGGCAGCCCCTCAGGAGACCCCTAGATCTACGAGAGTGACTTGCTGCTGGTTGAGCTGGGAAATAACATTTCCTATATTAGCTGTGTAATAGGATCTTTACCCTATGGAGGGTGCGCAAGGGGGCTTGTAACACATCCTCATCCCTGGACTGCACTTGCCACCGGACATGGAGTTGCTTTGAGCAGGAGGTTGGACTAGATGACCTCAAGGTCCCTTCCAACCCAAATTAACCTATGATCCTAAAACCCTTCCAAGGCACCATCAGACTGGGAGGGCAGAAGGCAACCAGCACCAGCAAGGTCATAGCACTGAGAGGGGACATGCCAGACAGACCAGTGTTTACAAAAAGAAGCCCCCTGGGTCTCAACAGAGCGTGAGAACATGTTCACTGGAGATTCAGGCTGAGCAAAGGAAAGCACATCAAATATCAGGAAAGTCAACATGGAAGCTGTAAAGATCCAGGGCTGTCAAGAGCCTTATGGCAGGAAAGAAAGAGGCTGGATTGTGATAAGGAGGTAACGGTAACAGGAATTATGTCCTAACCAGGCTGGCAGGAGAGAAGCCAGATGAAAGCCAGGTGTGTGAAGCCAGGGGACAAGAAACAGAGGTGGTAAAGGAGGTGGTAGTTCACAAGCAAAGAATGAGTTTAGATAATGAGATGGTTAAATTTATTGTTGGGTTGGTACCTTCCTCTTGAAAAAAGGACATGTTTGCAGGCCAGGTACCTGGACTGTCCTGGGATCTTCCCAAAAAGAAAGTTCTGGCTGAGAATAAGGTGGTCTGCCTGGCTTCCAGTTAAAGTTATTGCCTCCCTGTTGTAATGCCAGACCTGGCTTCTGCTTCTGAAGAAGTCTGAAAGGTGCTAGCAACTACCTCAGAAGAAATAAATGTGGTTCAAATGGCAAGAGGACAGTAACTGTCTGAAGCAGAACATCTTTGCATCTTCATAGGTATTGCTGCATGTTTGGAGGAAAGAATGATCAAAAGCACAGAAGGCACGTGGAGGAGTGTTTAACGCTCTCTGGACTTGCATAATCACTCAGGAACAGGAGGAAAAATGCCAGCCAAACAATAATTGCCTCTGGACAACATTCAAAGGCAGCGTAGCTGTCTTATTGCCTCCCAAGAGCAGCTTCCTGGTGAAGGCTGCAGTGCTCTGGGAGGTGACTTTTGTACTGCTGACCAAGGCATCAAAATGGGCAAAAGGTCTTTGTGAATCAGCTTTCAAAGTATTGCAGAGCTTCAGCTGAGCAAACTCCTCCTAAAATCCAGTCCAGCTCAGCTACCAGGAAGGATTTATCTAAGCACAGCAGAGTAAAACTAGAGGCAGTGAAGTGATGTGAAAAGGGAATATACTGCAAGAATCTGAGAACTGAATTTAATAAATTGGAGATTGGCTTCTGCATTGCTGGCCATCCTTCAGGAAAGAGAAGCAATTTTCATGGTCATGAATCCTTATTACCTTAGACCAGATGGAAAGTTTGTTTTTTATTTATATAACATTTTACTGTTTATAAATGTAAAATAAGCCACCTACTGCCCTAAGCATTTAGCTGGAAGAACATGAAAACAAGCAGGAGAGCTGGTCCATTCCTACTGAATGGAGTTGGTGAACGTGGCTGGGAGTTTATTTTCTAGATTTCCTCAGCAGCAGCACACCAGTCTTGGCCATTTATTTCTGTTCTCCTTGAGTCAATAGTAGCATTTGGTCAGTCAGGAACAGGAATGAGCTGCTATCTTAAGATCTGAAGCAAGCAAGAGACCCAGCCTTGAAGCACAGGATGAAGGCTACCTAAAGCATGGCCCTGGAGCTCCAACATGTGCTATTCTCCCTATTTCCCTGCAAAGGAGGACACCTGGAATGAGATGCTGTTGCCTAAATGTCGACATCTAATACCACCTGACACTTTGCTGGGCTGGCAGGTGCAATATAAGACCTACAGGATGTGTGCATGCTCTGAATGGGCAGCTGAGGGGCAGGCAGAACTTACTGGGGCATCTCAAATGTGCAAGTGGATTGCACTTCTGTCCTAGAAGTATCTCCAAGCTTGTGCCTGATGTCATCTTGCTGTACCAGGAACCAAATGCAGAGCTAGATGCTCTTTCCTGGGAAGTATTTTCTGACTAGCAAGCTTTGTTCATCTGCCTTCAAAAGAAAGTCTTTCCATGAGGCCCTTCAAACTGCCCTAATATTGACAATGAAGGGGAAAGACTCAAATCTCACGTGATTTGTCCAGTGCATCCAACTGTGTTTTTCAAGCATTTGGGTGTTAATGCAGGGACAGGACAGCCCTTGCCATTGTGGTACGGGGCATCGCTGGCCATGAGCCTGGTTTAGTAGCTGCCTGCTGTGATGAGTCTTGAAAGCAGTGACCGATGCTCCATCAGGCCCTCCTCAAACCCTCTCACTGGGATGATCTTTGGAACTTGGTGCCACTGCGAGCCTGTTTGCAAGCCATTGTGCAGGAGAAGCAAAGGGCAGCAGCTGTCTAATGGACAATATTTAAAAGTCACTGTGGGCAGTTGTTGGGGAGAGATCTGGCCATCAGTGCTCCCTGGAGACAGGAGTCCTTGGAAAGACTGTTCCCGAAGGGTTTGTGTGGTTGGAAAGCAGTGCCAGACCTTCCAACAGCCATGACCTCTGCTTGCCGAGGGCCTCGGATGATTACATGTAGCAGGAATATCGTGATGGCAGAAGCGTCTGATGGTGAGGCTGGGATGAGAGAGACTGCATCTGTGGCACGTCTGCCCTTAACATTTCCCTTTTCTCCAAAGGGTGAGCATCACTGAATCCTGATGGAGGGAAGGTAGCAGTAGCAATATCAGCATGGCTCTGCCTTTTACTGCCTTGCAGGTTTGGAGTGAGGTTTCCCTGCATGTCAGATGCTTATGAACAAGATCTGCTTGGCCTGGCAATGGAGAGTGCACAGGAGCTGGGCTTTCTGAGCTTCATCCGAGAAGGAGTATACTGTCTGCTGGCTGGTCCCTGCTATGAAACCATTGCGGAGTGCCGCATGCTGCAGGTGCTGGGAGCAGATGCTGTAGGTAAGCTGCATGGGCTGGGCTGGTTGGGTTGGTTGGGCATGTGGATTAAACAGTTAAATCTGCTCAAGGCTGGCTTTCTTCAGTCTTTGACTCTCTAAGTTTCCTGGGCCTAGAGAAACGAGCTCTGTGTATTCCTGCTTAGTTCTGCAGTGCCTTAGTGCAGCTCCTAGGATGGATCTGCGGAAATTCTCTCTGCTTATGGCTGCCTAGGACAGGGATCCCAGTACAATGTTGTGTTTATTTCCTGTGCTCTGATGGCTTGACTTCAGCAGGACTGAGTGGGCCCCCACCAGAATTAAGTCCTTTTCTATTATTTTTTTTAAATTCTGGCACTGTAAGGATTTTTACTGTGCCTCTTCCCTACAAAGCAGCCCTCCATAAGAGCCTTGGTTGTTTAGGGATGGTTATTATGGATACCTTCCCAACTGCATACAAGGAAGGTAAGCATTATCATCCGTATCATTCCTCCAGCTTGACCCCTGGGTCATTGAAGCACCTTGTGGAAATCTGTTCATTAATATCTGCAGATTCATTGTGTGTGAGGAAAGGAGCCCAGCTCCCACACAGCCATTTTTCTTTGTGATAGCTTTTTTTTTTTAGCCAAGGAAGAGAAGAGCCAAATGACACAGCACATCAGTACTTCTCTTAGCAAGGCTGCAAGCAGTCTGACACGTCTTAGGGAGAGAGACATTGGAATCAAATGTGGGTGGTTTATTGTGCTGAGCAGGGTTGTAACTGTAGTGCTACAACTATTACAGCCTTACAAGTATCGCAGCTTTTAATCATAGCTGAGAAATAGAAAGCTGTGGGGGAATGAGACAAGGGCATGGGCTGAAGGCAGGATTGTGGTTTGCAGCCTTGGAAAGAGATGTTGTTTTGGTGTAAATCCTGACTCATCCTGGTCCTTTCCTCTCCTACCATAGGCATGAGCACTGTCCCAGAAGTAATTGTAGCCAGGCATTGTGGCCTCCGAGTCCTTGGGATCTCCCTCATCACCAACAAAGCGGTGATGAGCTACAACAGTGAAGAGAAAGCCAACCATGAGGAAGTGCTGCGCGTCTCAGTGGTCCGGGCTGAAGCGCTGCAGAAACTAGTCACGCATCTCCTTGGCAAGCTGGGGGAAAGCACAAACTCTGCATGACCTCCAGCCATTTATCATTCCTATCGTAATGTGTGAGCACTAGCAAGTGCTGGGGGAGAGCTGTTGGTGAGACTGTCCTTCTACTGTCCTGATTTTGAATAGACCTTTTGATCTTTGTCCCTGTGCTTTAGCTGGTCAGGTGCAGAGGTTTGCTTTGAATTTTGCCAGAATGATTCCCTTGGGAGTAGCCAGTGACCAAAACAGCTTTCTGGCACTTAAACAGGGTCTGACCTCTGGCAGATTCCCAAACCTGTATGTCAGCAATGAGTCCCTTGGTACCGTGGGCTCCAGCTCTTCCTTGTTCTGCTGCAGAGTGTTCAGTGATTCTCACCCATGGTGCTGCCTCTCTCAGCACAGCACCCTCCTGCCCTGAGTCTCTTCTCCCCCATTGCACTGAGCCCCTGCGCCGTGAACCAGGTCGAGAGCTGGTAGCAGGGCTTGGTGCCTGCTGGACATGCTTTGGTAGGACCTGATCTGAAGCTGGTGGAAGTCCACAAAAAGACTGAGTTTCGGATGAGGACCTGGATATGTAAAATG
Source organism: Burhinus oedicnemus (assembly GCA_008921705.1). NCBI lineage: Eukaryota > Metazoa > Chordata > Aves > Charadriiformes > Burhinidae > Burhinus > Burhinus oedicnemus. The sequence goes on from VFFE01006925.1 coordinate 1,076,982, forward strand.
GGCTAGATTAAAGGTGAGATCTGTCTGGAACAAGCAATGCTGCAGAGCAGGCAAACTGCAGTTGATTTTAAAGCTTGGCAAACTACTGCATCCCTATGCCATGGGGTTGTCTTCCCTTATCACCCCTGAAGGTCTCCCCAGAAAGCCCTCTCTTTGCTTGCTTCTTGGCTCTTCATGACTAGCCGCAGAGCTCAGTAGCTGTTTGCTACAATGCAGCACACCCCCAACAACCCCTCACACCTCCCGCTCCATTTCCAGCCTTGAATCACTGTTGCCCTGTTTTACAGGGGGTGAAAATGCAGCTCAGGTAGAAGGCATGACTTGTCTGTGCACAGTGTAAAAGTGGCCAAGCTGGAAACAGGATCCAGGTTCAGCTCTGCCTGGTTTTTCTTCATTCTGTCTCTGGATGTCTTGGAGATCAGCAGCTTGAGCCACTTGCGCTGGAGACTGGTTACCTTTCGGTGTCCCAAGACCGAGAGATCACATTTTGACCCCAATGTTTCACCCCAGCTTTGCTCTGCTGCAGTCCCTGCAGCAGATGTTGGACCACCAATGGGTTGTGGAGTTCAGCAATGTGAAATTACAGTGACAATTGTTTTGGAACAGGTATGATATTTTTCTGACTTTCCTGGTCCTCTTATGTGAAGAAATTGAGCATAGCAGTGAGCAAAGGACAAAGAGGAGAGGCCACCATGTTCTTTTCTACCAGTGTGCTGATGATCTATCATGGAAGGGTGACTACTCACCAGAAATGGTGCATTATTCATTGTTCCCCAAAGGTTAAGCTGAGCCGTGGATGCAGCTGGATGTGAAACAGTGACTGTAATTATTAGGTAACCTTTTCCCTTCGTTTATCTTGGAGTTCTCTATAAAGCCCATCACTGTCATAGCTAATGTTTTCAGCTGACAGAGTGGTCTGAACTGAAGACACCCAACTGGTCATGGAGAGCTCCCAATCTGCCTTCCTAAATTTAGCTGATCGATTGCTTACCATTGCTGCTTGCCCTCCATCGCAGCCTTCAGCTTTCTGTGACATTTCTTCAGCTCCGGGTGCAAAAGGATGTTGTGGCCTGATTAATTTTTTTCAGGATGGATATTTGCTTGAAGCCCTTCATTCTGCAATTACTGATGTCAACTGCTGTATTACCCGTGCAGATGTTGCCACCAGGAGGAACAGAGTTGTGCCATGCATGTTTTCTGTGAAATGGTAGCTCTTCAGGTGTAGGAGAGATCTTGGGGTGGACCCCCCATGCCCTTCTCTCTTCTCCTGGGCAGGTTTATCTGTAGTCAGTCCTGACAAATATCTGCCCAGCCTGGTCTTGAAGGCTTCTGGAGGAGGAGGTTCGTTACCTGCGCTCTACTGGCCAAGTCACTTGTTCAGCAGCTCCTGGCACTTGGAGGAGTCCTCTGAGACAGCAGCTTTTTCCACTTTGTGGGTCTGACTGTGAAGACAGTCCTAGGGACCAGCTCTGGTGGTAATATGCAAAGGGAGAGAGGCTCCAGCTCCTCCTTTCACAAGGCTGTTGCCTTTTCAGGTCTAGCAGGAGTGAAGTGCTCATCAATGCTGGCAGCAAAAGCAATGAAATATGAAAAGTGGCAGCTGTGCAGAGCAAGAAGGAACTGCTTCTACCTGCTCCCTTTTCAGACTTGTCCCAATATGGGCTTGTTACAGGGCAGAGAGAGTGGATAATTTTCCCTGCCTAGAAAATGGTTCTTCACATTCATCTAATTAATACTTGGTAAATAAAAAGTCTCTCAAGTGTGAGTGGAAGACAGCTGTGCAGCTAGCTGCAGCTTGAGAGCAGCCAGAGCAGCTAAGGCTGGGATTTCAGTGGGCTCTGTTAATTAATCAGAGTCAGGCTGGCCTGCAATAGAAAGAGAAGTATCCCACAAACCTGCTCTTTTGCTTGTTCTTCTTGAGCCAGGCTGGAGATGAGGAGGAGCTCGGCAGCAGCACCTGGGTCTGCTCCTCCTGTGCTAGAGGCAGAGCGTCAGACCTGTACCATGCATTTGTGTCTGAATACATCTCCAACTTAAATTTTAATCTGAAAATCAACTAAATCTTTGGCAAATTATGCCCACTTTTAAAGCAGTATTTTCTAAATAGCATTTGAGCCCTCTAACAGTTGGGGGTTCTTCTTTCTGCTGCCCAGGGTTGACGTGGATGACTTGAACTCTGCATGAACATCCTGATTTTTGTCCCTGTATGTGATGGGGGTGGGGGGAAAAATGCCTTGGGGAGTTTGGAAGGGATCTTGCTCATGCTTTGGGGCAGAGAGGGGGGGATACAATTAATGAGTAGATTTGTGTGGTTTGGAGATACTTTTAATCCAACATATTTCTTCTTTTATTGCTGATGAGTTTCAAGATGCTGAACTACAATGATGCAAAGGGGGGAAGATTTGTGGGGGGAAAAAAACTGGGAGGAAATAAAACCTGCTGTGATCTTGAAATCAGTGTTTTTGTTTGCTGTGCCAGTACCACTAGTTAAAAAGGAGGGAATCTTAGTTGCACCCTCTGCTTCCACCCCCTCAGGCCAGAGGACAGCCCTGGGGGGCCAGAGGACAGCCCTGGGGGACCAGAGCACTGGGGCCCAAAGGTCAGGATAAACAGGACCAAGGTTTCACCAGCACTTTGCACAAGTGTTTCTTACTGAGCCCACTGGGCTGGGGAACTCTCAAATGCAAGAATACTAAGAACCAAAGGATCTTGACTAACTTTTGAGCAGCTGAAAGCTATGATGGGCTGCAGTGGGATCACTGCAGCAAGTCATCTGCACCAGAGACAGGACACGGTCTCCTTGATGCTGCTCACCAGGCATCCCGTGGGACATGGCACTCTGGCATACTTCTGTCGCTGAATCCCGTGCCATTTATTTTGTGCTCTTAGTGCTTTCTGGCAATGTCCACGGCTCAAATGAGTCAATCATAACATGACTTTGGCTTCCTTTCACTCCTGTACTCTGTGCCACTTGTCTGCTTCTCAACTGGGGGCTTCTGTGGCCATAGAGACAAGCTGGAAGATGCATGAAAGGCTGAAAGTTAGCAAGTAGAAAAAAAGAGAACCCCAAATTGCATGACTGATTCTAGTTTTTACAGTGGTTTTTGGTAAGTGATGAGCTGAGGTGCTGCCTGGGAATTGAATGCCACCAGTGCAGGCTCTGCCATGCTGCAGTTCCTGTGGCAGTGGCATCCATCACTTACTCTCTCACAGCTGTGGTTTTATGAGCTGGTCTGGCCTGTCCTTTGTGCCAGCCCTTGCCTTTTCCTTGCTCATCGCCCCAGAGGAATTTTTTCAGTTCATGGGGTCCTACTGCTTCCAGTCCCCTGGAGAGGATAGAGATGTTCTGTTGATGCCCTCCAGTGATTTACATGAAAGCCTGATGTCAAGATCTCTGATACAGCCCTTGGCTGGACCATACCATGAGTTTTTAAGCAGAGATCTCTGCTGTCATCCGAGAAAAAACCCTGCAACCTCCCCAAACAAATCTGATCGTTTGTTCTGCAAGGTTCAGTTTCCCAGACTCTTTCTTTTAAGTGAGAGTCACCATTTGCACTCATTTCTACACAAAAGTAAACCAAAAAGCTGCTTTAAAAAAAAAATCAGTCTGTCTCAGCTCAGCAGCTGAACATATGCTTTGCCTTCAACTTATCAAAATTCTTTTAGACATTTCTCTTTAGTGAAAACCTGCAATTGAATTAAGGGATTTCTGCTATGGTGGACTTTTTTCCCTAAAAAAAGTTTTAGGTCTTCCCCGCAATGATTTCATACCCTGGAAAGAATTAAACTGGTCCCTGCTAGGCTGAATATGCAGAGCAAGGGGGAGCGATGCAGTGTGGGTCATGGCAGTGGGCTGACCTCAGTTCGTTGCTGAATTAAAGCCTGACTCTGTAAGCACCTGATGGTCTGTTATTTCCAAAATCTGATGGCACTTTCAGAGAGGAGTTGGTTTAAGAGCCAGGACATGGGTGAAGGCTGGAAGGAACCATCCAGCCTCTTCTCCTGCAGAGGGGACATCCTTTCCTGCCATGCCTGGAGCCTGGATGCCCATGCTGGGAGATGGCTTTAAACAGAACAACCACCCTGACGCTTCACAGCTTGCTCTCTAAAACTCTCTGGATCTTAGCAAACTGCTTCCTGGAGTAATGAGCCCTTCTTGCCCCTCTGGGTGCTTTGCAGAGGAAGCATCCCCCCAGGGATGATGGGGAGCAGGTTCAGGGCACTGCCTGAGCCCGAATTTTGCTCCCAGGTGCTAACTTGGAGCAACCTTAGGTCTTCGTCAGTGGAGAGGTGGGTGTTGTGGAGCAGCGTGACAGTACTGGGCTGTTGACCCAGAGCCATCCCCGCTGGGGCTCTGCTTCCCGCAAAGCGGATGATGGACCAGTGCTGGGGACCTGACATTCTCCTGTGCCCCTTCTCCCCCCAGCCTGAAGACACATCCCTAAACCCAGCCCTGTGGAGGCAGCGGGTGTCTGCTCTCAACCCCCAGGAAAACTCTGCTCTGGAGGGAGGGGGATGGAAAAGCAATGCTGGGGAAAATTGTGCTCCAATAATGGGAAAAGGAAGCTTTTTTGGGACTCATCTCCATGCCAGACCCCAGGAAATGTGAATTGAATACCTAGGACACCCCTGCAGTGTCTCCATGAGTGCTTGAAGGCTGCGTTGTTCAGCAGGGAGGAGAAGGCCACCCACTGCTCTGTGTCCCAGCCTGGCTCTCCCCATGGGATGCTGGGGCAGCGTCTCCCTTCCCATGCCCAGAGTCTGGCATCCTGCCTTGCCCCACCTCCCCACAGCGTTAAAGCCAGACTTGGGTCTATCTCCCTGTCCCCAAGCCTGCTTGCAAAAGGGTGGTGGGCTCTGTGATTTTTTTTGGGGGGAGCGCCTCTCACCCCCTTTTCTTCCAGCCGAGAGACAAAAAGCAGCCAGCAGGATGGGCAGTCCCCCTGACAGCTCCCCACAGCTGCCTGCCACCAATTACATCCCTGCTCTGCATACATCTGAACTTTCCTGCTGTCTTCTCATCTTTAATTAAGCACTTCTATCGGCCGAGCCTTCTCACTGGGTCTGAATTATCTTCCCCCCCCCCCCCGTAGCCATGGCAACGCTTCCCCTGGGCAGGCTGTGCTGGAGCCGGTGACAAACCCCACATGAGGCTGTTTGTTTGGGCCTGGAAATTTCCCTGCTGTTTGGGAAAACTTGGGAAAAGGAAATCCCCCGACGAGCTAGCGGGCAGCAAGGGGAGCCGGGCTGAGAAACATTGCTTTTTGGGCTGAGCATTGCTCCTGGCCCTCCCAGGAGACCCCCTCCAGCAGGGATGATGAAGCCTTGATCTGAGGGTTCCTTGGTTTCTCCTCCAAAAGATGGGTACAGTGTCTGGCTTTCATGTCCCCAGCCACGGGTGACAGCCCCACTGTGGCCATGGAATGCTCTCTTGGTGGCGGTGGCACTGTGGCTGCCTCCATCCTGCTCCTCCCGCCAGGAACAGCAAGTCATGAGCTGCCATCAGGAGCCCCTTGAGGCAGGGAGACAGTGACAAGACTCACAGATGCGGTGACACAGAGCGGGGATGTGGTGACAGGAGTAGGGCTGGGTGACGTAGTTTAGGGCTGGGTGACATGAGCAGGGCTGGGTGGCACAGGAAGGGATCCAGGGACTCAGGGAAGAGGTGGAGTGACAGGCAGGAGGAGGTGGCAGGCCAGGGCAGGGTGACAAGGCGGGGCTGTGTCAGGACAGGGGTAGGTGACATTAGCCAGGGCAGGTGACATGGAGCAAGGGTAGGTGATGGGACAGGGTTAGGTGACATAGGACAGGGATAGGTGGCATGGGGCAGAGGTAGGTGACATGGGGCTGGCTGGGTGGCACAGGGCAGGGGTAGGTGATGGGGCAGGGGCAGGTGACATGGGGCAGGGGTATGCGACACAGGGCAGGGGTAAGTGGCACAGGGCAGGAGTAGGTGACATGGGGCAGGGGTAGGTGACATGGGGCAGGGGTAGGTGATGGGTAGGGATAGGTGACGTCAGGCAGGGCAGGTGACGTAGGGCAGAGGTAGATGACAAGGCCGGGACAAGTGGCACGAGCTGCCCCCCCACAGTGCTCGGTGCTGCCCCCGCCGGTCCCGGTGTGCCGGTGTCCGAGTGTCCTGGTGTCCCGGTGCCCGCCCCCGTGGCGGTGCCGGTGTCCCGGTCTCCAGGTGTCCCGATGTCCCCGGCCCCCCCCCGCGCCTCCCGCGGTGCCTGTGTCCCGCTGCCCCCCCTTCCGTGCCCGCCCGGTGTCCCAGGGCAGCGGCGCCCCCTGGCGGCAGCGGGCGGCGCCGGCACCGGCGGGTATAAAAGGCGGCGGCAGGCGGGCGGCGGCGGCAGCGGCGGCGGCGGCAGCGGCGGGAGATGGCCGGCCCGCAGCAGGCCCCGCACCTCCACCTGGCCGAGCTCACCGCCTCCCAGTTCCTCGACGTCTGGCGACACTTCGATGCGGACGGTCAGTCCCGGGGCGCGGGGGACCCCACCGTCACCCCCACCACCACCCGTCCGCACCCCGAAACCGGCGCGGGGGGGGCACTGGGCTGAGCATCCCCGGGAACGCGGGGCGCGGGGGACGGAGGGGACGGTGGAAAGTCCCCGGGCATCCCGTCGAAGGGAGCCCGGAGGAGGACGTAGAGCCTCCGCCACCGCAGCCCGGGGAAAACGTAGAGCCCCCGGGAATGATGGAGGAGCCCCGGGGCCGATGGAGAGCCCCCGGAGCGCAGCCTCGTCGGGGGGAGCTCCGGGATCAAGGGAACGACCGCCCCCCCCCAGGACCTCCCGTCGGAAAAGGCTGGGAAGCCCCAGTACCGGACCCCACCAGGAGCCCTCAGCCCGTGGGATGTTGAGCCCGGGGGTGCCCCGGGTCTCCTTCGTGGGTCCCCCGAGGTTCTCTCAGGGCTGGTGTCACCTCTGGGTGCTGGCCGGGGGGTCCTGCCCTTCCCGGGGTGCTCCCCCCCGGGAAACCCTTGCCCAGTGCCCACCATCAGCCCCCTGCCTCTGCGGTGGCCCATCCTTGGCACCTGGGTTGCCTGGAGGGGTGGGGGGCAGTGCAGACACCAGCCTGGACCCCGGGGCCGCCCCCTTGCCCTGGAGGTGGCGGGGGTGACAGAGGGGGTGTCCCTTGCCCAGAGCTGGGGTGAGGAATGGCCCTCCCATGGCTGGAACGCTCAGTCCCTCCACACCTGCTCCCCAGACCCCAAAACCTCTCCTCAGGGATGCTGTGGCAGCAGCTGCGTCCTCAACGGTGATGTCACCTCCCCATAGAGTCACAGCTGGGCATGCCACACCCTGTCCCCATCGCTGCCAGCCCCCCCCAGAAGAGGGGGGGGGGGCGCAGAAATGCAAAAAGCAGCAGCGTTTTGGTGGGAAAATAGTTTATTTCAGCACCGAGGTGTGGTGAAGGAGGCTCAGCCCGCGGAGGAAAGCTCTTGTCCTTCCCCGTGTCTCCCATCCCTGGAGGGAGGTTTGGGGACTGAAATCCTCCTGGGAACTGCGTCACACAGCGTCCCTGGCTGCGCTGCTGGAGCCGGCACTCAGCCTGCTCTGGGTGTCCTCCTGCCCGCACTGTCGGGGCCCCTCCGGCAGCCCAGGGGGACATGAGCATGGCTGTCCTTGTCACTTGCTGGAGCTGGCACTGGAGCAGCCGAGGGGTTGGGGAAGGTGGGACAATCGCACCCCAGTGGGAGTGGGCAGCTCCTGGTGTGGGTGTCCAGCTGCCTTCCTGCAGCATGTCCCGCTGCGCCCTTGGATGTGCTCCATCATCTCCAAAACACGGAGCCAGGCATGGATCCATTTTGACCCACAGCCCCCAGTCAGGGCAAGGCTGCGGCATGGCGGATGCCCAGGAGAGGAGGGACTCGGGCAGTGGGGGAGGTGGTGGCCTTGACGAGGACGATGCTCAGCGGCACTGGGTGGGACCTCCAACAGTCCCGCTCGCTTCCGTCTGCCGATGGGCACAGGGTGATGGAGGGACCAGGATGGGGCTGTCTCACCCAAGCTCTTCCCTGCGCTTACACCCCCCCGATGGGGCTTTTGCCCACTTCCCCTTAAGGCTCATCAGGTGCCAGAGATGTCCCCTTGGGTGTCTTTGATGTCCTCGCTTTGCCAGCCTTGGCTGTCCCATGGCTCCGTGGCACAGGGAGGCTCCGAGGTGCAGCTGCATGGACTGGCTGTGGCTCTCCGGAGGAGATCTTCCATGCCACTCCACACCCTGCTGCCCTGCAGACATGGATCAGACCTGTCCAAGCTGCTGCTTGGGGAAAACCAAGCTACTGGCCACGACTTTTCTTGGCGTTATTCTTTTTCCCAGGTCAAAATTCTTGCTGATTTTTTTTTTTTCCAACTGAATTCAAAGGAGCTAGGGGCTCTCCTGCACCCGTAAAAGCAAAGGCCCTGGGGAGGAGAGTGGAAAACCAAGTCCCTCAGCAGCTCACACCAGCACCCCGACATCGCCTGAGCCCCTCTTGGGGAGGGAGGGATGCTGCTCATCCATTGGGATGCAGCCATCAGCGAGGAAGGTGCTCCGGGACTTCCCCAGGCTCTTCCAGCTGGGATGTGGATGGGTTATTTCCAGCCTCTGCCTTGCAATGGGGAGGAGATGCTGCCCGAGAGCCCATGGGTGACGATGCTGGAGGTGGTGCAGAGCAGGTCACCGTGCTCCAAGCCTCCAGAGGTTGAAATGGGGAGGGGGTTTGGGGGGGATGCCCACAAGGAAGAGCCCTGGCAATCCCTCAGTCAGGTACTTTGGAGGAAATGTCCCCCACCTGTGCCCAGATGTTGGTTGGCAGGATTTCTAGCAGGGTGGCGGCAGCACTGCGGAGCCGGTGTCCTCACTGCTGTCCCCTGGTGCCGGTCACCCCCTCAAAGCCACCAAGGGCCACTACGGAGGGAGTGATGCATGGTTGGGTCCTGGCTGAGCTGTCCTGACACCTAGCATCCCGTGGGCAGGGAAGAGCTGTGGATAGTCTGGGTTCTGTAGAAACCACATCTCGGCACAAATAGCAGCAGTGAGGAGTGAGGGGGTACGTCGGACAAGGACCTTTCTGAGCCCCCGGCCACCTCGAAGACCAGTGTTGGGCCCCCTGCCCTGGGGGCTGACCCCAGCCTGGGACTGATCCTGCGCCCAGGGGGTGATGCTGTGCTGGGTGCCTTGTCTCTGCTCCCTGTTTGCGCTTGCTGGTCCCTGCAGCAGGTCGAGGGGAGACAGTCCCGGTTGGGGGACGCTGAGGAAGGAGAGGTTTGATTAAACCACCCAGTTACGGCATCAGATGCAGAAAAATGCAGCCAATGCCGGCATGGGGACAAAGGCCTCTGCGCCCTACAAGCAGGTGCAGGGGACAAGCCCGGGGCTATGCCCCTCCCCCTCCCCCCCCCGGGCTACAACACAGGGGGCTCTGGCCCTCTGCAAATTTGGGTTTGTATAACACCCAGCATCGGCTGGCGTTTCTTTGCTGCCGCAGTTGCCTCGGAGCCATGTCCCGTGTGGAGGGGGACAAGCGCTACATCCCCCCAGGAGCATCCCTCCTTGTCTTCCGCCCGCGGGGGGAGGGGTCTTAGTGCCTTTTTTCCTTCCCCAGGAAATGGCTACATCGAAGGCAAAGAGCTGGAAAACTTCTTCCAGGAGCTGGAAAACGCGAGGAAGGGGGCAGGTGTGGTAAGGCCCTCTCCTGGTTTTGCTCCTTCCTTCTCCCATCCCATTCCCTCCTGCCCGAGGGTGCAGGCTCATGTCAGCCCCGTCTCCTTTGGGAATGGCACTAAGTGGGACCAGGGCACCTCTGGGAGGGAAGCCAGGGCAGGGGGGGGATACAGGCACGGGGAAGAGGGGTAAATGCTGCCATCCCCTCTCCTTGCCGGCAGGACTCCAAGAATGACAACTTGGGTGACAAGATGAAGGAGTTCATGCACAAGTATGACAAAAATGCGGATGGCAAAATTGAGATGGCAGAGGTGAGTGATGCTGGCCCTATGGATCCCTGGGATGTTCGCAGTCCTTCGCCCTCGGGATGCTTGTGCTCCTCCCCCTCGGGATGCTCATGCTCCCCCCTGATGCTCGTGTTCCCCACAGCTGGCCCAGATCCTGCCCACGGAGGAGAATTTCCTGCTGTGTTTCCGCCAGCACGTGGGCTCCAGCTTGGAGTTCATGGAGGTGAGCTGGGCAGGCTGTGCCGGGACTCCCCACTGTATTTGATCCCTGGTGCCCAGCTCCACCGTGGAGAAACAACCAGGAGCTGACATTGCCCAAATCCCCCCCCCAGTCTCCCCCAAACTCTGGGCTTTAACTCAGCATCGGGAGGCAGGGTGGGGCATCCTGGTGTGGATGGTGCTGGTTTTGGGGGGAGAGTGGGAGTGTGGTGAGTTTTGCCAGTCCTCAGCACTCCTCTGACACCTCTCAGGGCAGCCAGGCACCTCGTCCCAGTCTCCGGGTGAGGTGAGCTGCTGGGATTTGGAGCCGTTTCTGTCAATTCCCCCTCTGGGGTGGTCGGTCCTTAGTGCTCAAGGGCTGTGCTGAAGCAGACAATGCTGCTCTGGGGCCATCCCAAAACCTCGCCCTGCCCTTGCACAGGGTGAAACCCATCTGCAGGGTGGGAGAGAAATTGCCGATGGGGATGGAAGTGCGGCTGGGGGTGGAAAGGGACATGCAGCATCCTGGGAAGCAGGCGGAGGGAGAGTTGTGCTTGGAAAATGAAGCCAAGGTGGAGGTGATGGCTGAAGGAGGAGCACCCCGTAGCATGGGGTGGGGGGGCAGTAAGTGGGTGCTATTGTTTAATTGTGGGATGCAATCAAATATTAAAAGCCTGGCCTAGCGTGCTGAGGTGAGGATAATAGCGCTTGAACTCCTGGCACGGGGCTGAACGAAAGCATCCAGCCCCAAGGGACAGCGTGTGGCACCAGTGAGGCCACCACCAGCTGAGATCGGATCTGTGAGCTGTCCCCGTCTCCGCTGGGGGGGGATGCTGTGGGCTGGGGGGCTACAGGGCCGCACACGTGTTGGGGGGGGAAATGGGGGGGTGCGAGCCCCAAGCTAACAATGGTGGCGGGCTGCTTCACAGGCTTGGCGCAGGTACGACACGGACCGCAGCGGCTACATCGAAGCCAACGAGCTCAAGGTGGGCAGCGGGCGCAGGGTGGGCTGGGACAGGTCCCCAAGGGTGGGACATCCCCGCTGGGGACATGGACAGCCAGCGAAGCCCCCTGCTTCCAGGGCTTCTTGTCAGATCTGCTGAAGAAGGCGAACCGGCCCTACGACGAGCCCAAGCTGCAGGAGTACACACAGACCATCGTAAGTGGGACCTCCGGGCTGGTCCCGGGGGACCACGGCTCTCCCGGGACAGGACAGGTCCCCAGTCTGGGGGTCTCACCACCATACGGTGGGTGGGAGGGAGCGGAGGAGGAGGCGATGGGTGACTGGGTGCTGCTTGTGTCCCGGCAGCTGCGGATGTTTGACATGAATGGTGACGGGAAGCTGGGCCTCTCAGAGATGTCCCGGTAAGGCCATGCGTGGCGAGGAGGAAGCGGTGCAGAGGGGAAGACACTCCAAAACACTCATGTCTAGAAAGAGTCTGCTCCAGCTTCTGAGGAAAACAGTTTTCCTCTTTAATTTGCTCATTTTGGATCAAAAAAAGTCTCTTTTCCTGGCTGCTCCCCCCTCATCCCTGCCCTTCTTCTTTTTCAGACTTTTGCCTGTGCAAGAGAACTTCCTTCTGAAGTTTCAGGTAAAATAAAAATAATAATTAAAAAAAAAACCCAAAACATTCCTGTTCCCTGCCTCCGCCCCCTCCTTGACGCCCCGCTGTCCCTTGCCGCTGCCCAGGGGATGAAGCTGTCCTCGGAGGAGTTCAACGCCATCTTTGCCTTCTACGACAAGGTAGGGAGCCGGGTCCCAGGAAACTGCCCCAAATAAATACAGCTCAGCCAAAAAACCAAACAAACAAAAACCAAACAAACAAAACAAACCAAAAACCAACAACCAAAAACAATCAGACCCAAAACTACATGTTTTCGGTTGGGTCAGTTCCCTGCTTGGATTTGGGGTGGGAGCGCTGGGTTTAGCCCTGGCTGTGCTGGGTGAGGCTCTGGGGGTGCCCCCCCACATCCATGCCCGGGGAGGGGGTGGGGAGGGGATAACGGGGCTTGTGTTGTTCCCCCTGGGGATGTCGCTTCCTCATTATCCAGGACGGGAGCGGCTTCATTGACGAGAACGAGCTGGATGCACTTTTGAAAGACCTTTATGAGAAGAATAAGAAAGTAAGCGGGGAAGAGAAGGGTGGGTGCCCCCCCAGACTACCCCCACCTCCTGTCCTCTTCCAGCAGCATCTTCCACCCCCTGCGTCCCTGCTCCATAGGGACCAGGAGAGATGCTGGTCTAGATGTCTCCATGGGGGAGCAGGTGGGATTGGGGGTGTCCCAGCCTGGGGGTGCCCCCCCAGGGAGAAACGGGGTACCCAGCCCCCCTGGACCTCCCCCAATGCCTCCTCCCCTCTCTCAGCAGCATCTTCCACCCCCTGTGACCCTGGTCCGTGGGGACCAGGAGAGATGCTGGTCCAGATGCCAACCCTGTGTCCCCATGGGGGAACTGGGGGGGGGGGCGAGGATGTCCCAGCTTGGGGGCGCCCCCCAGGGAGAAACAGAGTACCCAGCCCCTCCCCCCGCCCCGTTCCTTGCAGGAGATGAACATCCAGCAGCTCACCAACTACAGGAAGAGCATCATGAACCTCTCAGACGGGGGCAAACTCTACCGCAAGGAACTGGAGATCATCCTCTGCAACGAGCCCCCCATGTAGGACCCCCCCCTCACCCCATGTTCCTCCTCCTCCTCCTCCCTGAAAACGAGCACAATGGGGGAGCACCCAACTGCTGGGGAGGGCAGTGGGTGGGGGCTCAGCACCCACTGCCCCCCTGCTGGCGCCCCCCCCCAGCAGCTCTTGAGTTTGCTTGTAGATGGTTAAAATCCCACTTTGGGGGGAAAACTCTTTTTTTTTTTGGTTTTTTTTTTTTTTTTTGTCTTCTTTTTGACCCCATCCGCCTGGTTGGTTTAATCATATATATATGTAATTATCTGGGGGGGGGGAGGTGTCGTTTTTGTTCATTTAGTCTCTTCTTGAGTTTTTATCGTTTACCAAAGAAGAGTTTACAAATAAATTCAAGTACTGCTAGACCAGAGCCCCTCCCGGTTACTCCCAGTTCCTCCCTGCCAAAGCCTCAGGGGCATCCCAAGGGTTGTTTGCCCCCCTCCCCCCCCAGTTTAGGAAACCAGTCCTGGGGTGGTGATGCTGGTGGAATCTCAGTACCTCCTCTCCCCTTGGTGGCGGGGGGGGCACCCCGATTCCCCTTCCTCCCCCAGCGGCCTGGCACTGGGGTGGGTGCTGGGGAGGCTAAGGAGATGCTGGCTTCAAGGCTGAGCCCCCCCACAGGTGTCAGTGGGAGCAGGGTGCAGGCGTGGGTGGGCAGGTGGGGGCCATAGGGTGGGGTGAGTGCGGTGCTGGGGGAGCATGGGGGGGGCAGCCCCTGTACTGCCCTGTATAGCCCAGTATGGTGTGGTATAGTCCTGTATGGCCAAGTACAACCCTATACACCCCAGTACGGCCCAGTACAGTGAAGTACAGCCCAGTATGGTGCAGTACAGTCCTAGCCCTGTACTGCCCACTATGGCCTAGTTCAGCCCTGTATAGCCCAGTATGGTGCAGTATAGTCCTATATGGCCAAGTACAACCCTACACAGCACAGTATGGTGCAGTATAGTCCCAGATGGATGCGTACAACCCAGTATGGCCCAGTAAAACCTACACAGCCCAGTACGGTGCAGTATAGTTCTATATGGCCCGGTATGGTTCAGTATGGCCCAGCATGGCTCAGTACAGTCATGTATGGCCCAGTGCAGCCCTGTACAGCCCAGTATGGCCTAGTACACTACACCAGTACGGTGTACTGCAGTCCTGTACAGCCCAGTTTGGTGCAGTATAGTCCTGTATGGCCAAGTACAGCCCCATACAGCCCAGTATGGCCCAATACAGCCCTGTACGGCTCCATAGGGCCCAGTACAGCCCTGTGCAGCCCAGTATCGCTCAGTACAGCCCAGTATGGCACAGTGGCATCCTGTACAGCCACATACAGCCCAGTATGGCCCTGTACAGCCCAGTATGGTGCATGACAGGCCTGTATAGCCCAGTATGGCCCAATACTGCCCTCTGCAGACCTGTACAGCCCCGTATGGTGCTGTACAGTGCTATACAGCCAAGCACAGCCCAGTACAGACCTGTACGGTGCAGTATAGTCCTCTATGTCCCAGTACGGCCTGGTACAAGACGGCCCAGTACAGGCCAGCGCGGCCCACCGCGGCCTAGTCGAGCCCTCCACATCCCAGTACAGCCCAGTACGGCGCAGGACCGGGCTGGCGGCGCGGCTGCAGCCAGACCTCCCGGACGCCAGGGGGCGGGTGTCGGCGCGGGGCCAGGGGGATGGGCGCATGCGCGGGGCGGGGCGCGAGGCCGGCGGCCGCCGTGTGAGGTGTCGGCTCGCCAGCCCCGCTCGCCGCTGCCGCCGCCGCCATGGCTCTGCTGCACAGCCGCCGGCTCCTCGCCGCCCCGCGCCTCGCCGCCGCCGCCCGCGCCAGGTGAGGGCTGAGGGGCGGCTCAGCCCCCCCGGGGCCGCCCTCCGGGGCAGGCGGAGGGGTTTTCCCGCCGCCGGGCCCGGTGTCCCTGTGAGGCGAGGCGGGGGGCTGCGAGGAGGAAGCGTGTCCCTCCCTGGAGCCCGTAGACGCCGCCGGTGACGTCGCCGGTTGGGGAAAGGGGTTGCTGGGGGGACGGCACTGGGATTGGCTGGAGTACGCGGCGAGTCGGGGGGCGCGCGGCGCCTCCTTGCCTTCTGATTGGCTGCGGTCGGGCCTGGCGCCCACCGCCAGCCTGCCCTTGAGGAACCACCGTGGAGGGCGTAGGGAAGGACGGGGGGGGTGGGCGGGCG
>VFFE01006926.1:490-25168 GCA_008921705.1 Burhinus oedicnemus
GCTTTAGAGTGACTGATTTTTTCCATTTTCAAAATTTAAATTCACATTTTATGGGTTGTTTGATTTGGGTTTTTTTTTTTAATTAATTTTTTTTTATTTTTTCAGAATGTGTTCATCTTGTTATTGACTTAAATACTTGGTTGAGCTTAAATCAAATTTGTCACTTTAAGCATATTAAACTCTGTATTTTTCAAATTAAGAAACTCTTATCTGAAAAAATTAGCCTGAATTAGTTGCTGTGCTTTGGCCAGTATGTTCCAAATTTACATTTGTTTGTGGCATACAACTAGCAGCCCAAAGGAGAATTTGTATATTTACACTTTACATATTGGATTAATACCTCTGTAACACCACCCATATAATGAGTTAATTAGCTGCTTAATAAGCATGATTAAATCAATAACATGAGTGCAATTATCAGCTGTGACTTAGTGCTAGGTGGCTTCCTTGCCTTATTTAATGGACTTACTACTGTTCTCATCTTCAAGGCTTTCTCACTGTCAGTGTTTGACCATTGTTTACTCATATACAAATATTGATAACATGGTTTTAAAAAAAAGCACCTATGAAGAAAATAATGTCTTTGAAATGCTAAATTTTGGAGTTGATCAGAATCCCCACTATTTCAATCCACTATTTAAGGTAAATGATGTATTTTCCAGTTCACAGGTGCTTACACCCAACCGTGTTTGCACAGAGCTGGGATAACTGATAGCATTTCAGGATGGGCCTTTTCTTCTAAAAACTCTCTCTTCTGATGGGCTAAGCACCATTCAACACATCACTTAAGACTGGACTTAGCTTTAAGCACACAGTGCTCCCTCTGTACTCAACTGAATTACAAATAGGCTTAAACTTAAGTGCACACTTAAGTACTTTGCTGGATTAGTGCCAGAATATTTAGCACTTTTGACAAACCAGACACAAGACAAGGGAAGCAAAGATATCGTGCAGTTTGCTTAGTCATTTGTGAGCTCTGAGAAACAATGGTGCACCTTTTTATTGTCTGTTTTTCTGGCTGACAGCACAAGTGAAAATTAAATAAAGACTTCAAAACCAGAAGCTGCCCAAAGTTTTTCTTTCCTGCCAGGTCAACACATAAAGCTGATCAGACTATCTAGTTGCAAAATATTTTGCTTTCTGAAAACTGAAATCTGTGGCCAGCACATAGCATCATTTTCCCCTATGCATTTAAATTGCAACAGCTAATACATCTTTTGCAGCTAGAGGTTTTTAAAATCAAAGCAAAAAGAACCTTTCCTTCATTTAATGCAAAAGAACTTAGTTCTCTGGAGGGAGATTTATTTAATTCCCTCTTTCTGATGAGATAGGTGAGTTCCCCTCATTTTGCAGGCTATACTCCAAGTGGTTTGACTTCCTCTCACATGCTCTCCCATGGAATTTGGCAGCATCATTCAGGAAAGGCAACAATGCCATGGCCCATGGGTCAAATGTTTTTAAAAGTAATTCTGAGTACAATGTAACTAGACTTAAAAGACATGCACCATCTTTTTAAGTGGAATCTTAATGTGTAATACATCAGAATGGAAGAAAAATATTCTCTAAAACACCAGCAGTATGTTAACGATGCAAGGCTGAAGGACCAGCTTTCCTCCATTGGCTTCGTTGAACTGTTACTGTGCAGTGCCAGGACAATCATCAACAGAGTGTCCCACAAAATATAACTGCCCTTTTCTCATTACAGAAGGAAGTCTGAAATCCAGCATTATTGTCACTGTTCTGCTATTAAACATTCTGGTTCTGCCATTTGCAAAAAGTCCATGTTGTCATTCTGAGGCTGGTTAATAACACTCCAAGTTACCTCTGACCTTGTCCTCTCTTGCCACCACTCTTCCCCTCAGCAGCCATTAATGTCTCTTCATCACACAGCAGGATGAATTCAAAACAAGGTTGCTACATGTAAAACCTAAATGGTACTGCTAGAAAGTCCTCCCTAAAACTATGCAGCTCTAATCTGTAACTGCCAAATGTAAGAACTATAGACAATTGCATTTATTGAATCACAGTAGCCAGCTACCTGTGAAATAAAACTGATTCCAGGCAACCCTCATTGTTAATAACACTTCATATATTCAAATTTATGTCTGCATGAACAAAACTATCCGAGGCAAAGGACTGAATATTCATCTGAACAATAAATGCATAAAATAACTGATATTAACAAAATCAACTGCCACTAGCTAACACACACATTTCTAAAAAAAAATAAAAATACTATTTAGAATAACTAATACAGACAAAACCAAATGCACAGGAGGACCCAATGTATTGCAAAGTTCCAGTCAGAAGCCTTGAAAAGCTCTGGTGGGGCTTTTGCTGGCTAGCTTTGCAAGATCTCCCCCCGCTCCCCCACCAGTTTTATTTTTTCTCTTTGTATATTTCCTCAATCTTTCCTTAAGATATTGTTCACTTTGAATATGATCTGTGCCTTTATTTTCCTTTTGAAATATTACCTTTGCTTCTTTTTCAGGCAACTCTTTCAGACAACTATTTTCTAGGAAACAGGCAGGCACAGAGAGCATGTCTTGCAAAAACTAGGACGGAGATTCTGACTTGTCAAGAAAATGTGAGAAAATTTTACTGCAAATGAAAAAGAAACACACAGAAAGACATGAAGCTGAATTTTGTTTTCACCCCTAAACTTCAAGAATTAAAAGAAATATATATATATTTTAGTTAGCAGACTGCTATTTTAGGGAACAATTGCTATTTTGTAGGTGTAAATTAATTGCTCAACTTTGTACCAGAAATATTTTAAAACTGACAAGCCCTGATTAATTTGTGGTTACCTCTTTGTATGTGGACCTTGACAAACCACTAGGCTACATATCCACAGTATAAATTCATGCAACCAGGTAATGGATAAGAGATTTTATCTTTTCAAGGACTTAATCAGATGCCATCTCTTGAACATCCTCCAACCAATTAAATTTCTTACCCTGCTTTACAAAGCTAGAGGTTTTTTGTCTTTTTGCCTACTTCAGTGCCTGAATTTCTCCCCCTAACAAGCCAGCATCTCTGGGGAGGAGGGGTTCACAAGGACAACTGCAGTCCCACAGCAGCAATGCAATCAGAGAGCAGCAGCCCTGCAGGCAGCACTGTGTTTGCTTGCTTGCAGTACGGCTGATGCTCTCAGGGAAGAAAGCCATCCCCTTAGCCATCTTATCAGCCATACATCACCTTTACTGCTCATAGAGCCTATCTGCACTGTCCTGAAAGGAACTGCAGGCCTCCCTGAACGCAGCAGGGTTTGGAGCCCAGTCCCCAGCAGAGACTGAATTTTTGCTGGCTTTGTCAAATTCTGCTCCCTCCCCTCCTGGCTTTTATCTACTGACTCAGCCTGGGCAAAATATTGCGGGTTAATAAGGTGCTCTTCAGAACAAGGGGTTCAGCTCCTGGCAGCTAGTTACAGGCAAAATAAAACCTAATTTCTGGGTCAGCTGCCCAAATCACTCCTGTATCTCCCCTTTAATCGCTGCTCCCATTTCAACATCAGGGCCCTTTCTAATGCTTCCATTCCTTTTTTTTCATCTTCCTTCAAATAGACTTGTTCTAAAAGTGCACCAGCTTTGTTTGCTCATTTGCATTTGGTAGTAAACAAGGAGAAGGGGGCAGCTTTGCTGTTGGGAACAAAGGGCTACAATTTTGAACAGCTTCCCTGCAGATCTTGTTTGGTCACAGCATCTCTTGGCTTTTCAACCCAAGGCAGATTGTGCATGTGGCCTTTCAAGCTGAATTTATTGCATATGTTCAGTGGTTCTTCTAATTGGACCTATGACTTGACCACAATTCAGTGAGTTTAGCTTCAAGGATAACAGGCACATAGGTCAACAACAAGATAGATACAATGTTATAAAATACACTACATTTAGCCATTTTAGATTAAACTCATGCACTTCTAAAACCAGGATTTGGACAATTTTCCTGCATACTGGATTGGCTAAACAGAAACAATTCTGAAAGAGCTTTAGAAAATCTTTGTAAACAACATGCATTTCTACCTGCAACTTAACTAGTATGATCAGTTGTTCTAAAACAGCTTTTAGCCAATGGCTTGGTATACTATATAAAATAAAGTTAATCTAAATAACAGTAAATTGGATATTTATACTGAATACCAAGGGGCAAAATTAGAATTGTTACCATGCATGCTTCCTCTCTACCAAAAGCTTTTTAAAAAGTATATACTTCTTTAAAAAACACATTTCTCCTCCAGAATTATGGCAAGACACCAGCAAAAATGTTCCCGAGAGCTGTGGACACAGCCAATAGGTGACATACCAGGGCAGCACTGAGCAGCTCTGAGGTCATTAAAAAACTATAAACTCTGCATGGGCCTTATTTTGTAGCAGTCATCCTTATGCAAGGCATGCAAAATATATTCTGTATCAAAACCAGAAGAATAATCAGTGCTTGCCGTTTGAAAAGAGATCCTTAAAATGCACAAGAAGAAAAATATGGAGATATTTTACAGAGAGGAAAACCAGAGATCACATAAACAGCTTAAGATCAAACTGGAAGAGTCAGTGGGAGAGCCCCCTACCCTTTGTTTGTTGCTCGGATGACTTGGAAGCTTGCATACTTTTATCTTTTATGTAGGTAGTGTGTGCTGAGTGTGCAAAACATTTATTAAGCCTTCTTTAAGCATAACCAGACATTCTGATATTACAAAAAAGGTAGACAGGAAAATATAAGATAGGAACATCAAACAACGTACACTTTCCCATAACTGTTAAAAAGCGTTGGCTGCTCCTCAGGCTGCCCTACTTAGAAACTTTGATTGTGCACCGTCATGAGAGATGTTTTCCTCTCAACATCTTTTTAATCTCTTCAGACTGGTAGAAAAACAGCAGTCTTTAGTTATCAGAATTTTGATGTTTAACAGCTTCAAAGTGCTGGTGGTTTCAAATTAAATCAAGTGGTAGGAAAAACTAGGACTGCAGGTATCCAGTGCATTCACTGATTCTCCTTGAAGATGTTTTCTTTGCTTAGATGGTACAAATGTAATAAAGGAAGCCTTTCCCACCCACTTCTCAGCAATATTTCAGCATGGGATGTTTTAACTTTTCAGAGTCTTGTGTAAGAAAAAGGAAACTGTCCACAGCAACCCTCCAGAGCATACTGTCTGCTACTGCCTGGCCAAAAAATGCCTGTTTTGAGAGAGGCATCCTCCGCACTATAGGAAAATGCTGCATTTATTCACGCATAGATTGAGGCTCTTTTTAACTTGCTGCACTATGAGGTGCTTGGTACACGTCTCTCCTCTTGAGGGATCTTTCCCTTCAGGCATGGAGAGCACTCCAGGCTTATTCGCTTGTGCTTCAAGGTCTAGTCAGCAGTCTATTTCTGAATAATATCTGCATTAATTTTTCTACAGTTTGGGCATGAAAACATTACACTCAGCATCAGAGATGATTGCTAGATTCATAAAAATCCCAAGGGGGCAGGAGAACAGGTTACAGACTCAGATCACCCAGACACTGATATTTCCTCACGGGCCAATGGTAAATTCAGCTGATGAGATGGTTGCAAATGCTAAATGTTAAGCTAGTGATTAATGAATGGGAAATGATTACAATTTCAGAGATATCATGGTAGGGTCCAGAAAGAGGAATGATGCAGTTATAGGGGAAAGAAAAAAGCTGTGTGGGAGAAAATAAAATTATTCAACCTATGAAGGAATCTCATTTAAAGCTATGAATGCCTATGTTTATAAAATACTCTGATTACAATCCTGGAGAAATGACTTGAAAGTTATACATTGCTAGCTACAGTCAGTGGCTCAGTTCCACCTTTGCCTTCTGTTAGAAAATGCCCTGTAAACTCATGTTGGGAACCGGAGGGAATATCTGTCCAGTGGATATTGCACAGCTCTGCTTTTCTGCAGGTTCCCAGAGAACACTGGAGACCACCTCCAGATCAGTAAGCTTGGGGACAACATACAGGACACATCACTGGGAAGGACAACTGCCCAACAGGAAGTCAACGATGGAGTTATTCTACGTCCTGACATTTAAAAGAAAATGAACCAATGGGTTGAAGAGAAAGTGAATTCCACAACTGTATCTTCTACCAACACCAAACAGGGCAGGTAAAAGTATGGCTTGTTAGAGGTTACAGACAGGATAGCATCACTGTGGTTTCTTATTTTAATATTGCCTTTAAGGAAAGCTCTTTAGAATACACAAATCAGTGTGCTCTAACTGAAAGGTAGATATCAACAACTGTACTGACTTGTGAATTGTTCTGAGCTTTGTGAACTCAGAACATGATGCAGAAATTGCTGGTGATGCTGTCATTTGAAGAATTTCAAAATAAAAGTGGCAGAAGTTTGAAAAAGATTATTTAACTTTTTGATCTCTTCTATCTAATGACTTGCTATTTCAAATTATCTTTTCATTAAAAAAAGGATTTATAATTCCTTTACAAATCAATGACAGAAAAGAAACAGAATCATACTGTAAATGACATAAATGAAGAAACAAATTATTTATAAACACCCACACAGTGCACATTTCTGAAAACATCATTAACAACTTTGTGGACAGCTTCTCCCTAAGGACCCAGCCTGGCCAACAGTGCTGGTGATGAGCTGAGCCTGGCTTTCCAGGAGCCACTGCACGGGAGCAAAGCAAACATGCTTCCTCTGAAATTAAGCCCGTTGCAGCAACATTCACCGTCTCCCAGTGTAAGTGCTCCCTAACACAGATGGAGACTCACTGTGGGAAGCAGGGACACTTTGGAGATGCCTGACTCAGGGCTATGGATGGACTGGTGCAAAGCACACAGGTGGGGAGTCGTAACCAAATCCCTGACCACCACCTCCCCTTCTGCACTTGCCCTGCACGCATATAAACTCACTCACGTAGTACATGCATTACATGTATGTTTTGCTGTGTATAAATCCTTTACTTCTACAGGGTATGAGTTTTTGTACTCAGCCCAAACTCTTCTGTGATCAGACCACAAAGATGACATGCAAGCAGCTGTTTACAAGAGCACCATCCCCAGCTCGGCAGATCACGTCGTCATTAGTGGAGAAGAGTATTTGTGCTACAGCTCATGGTTACTCCTCAGTCCTAATGAACTATGCAAGTACTTGAATTCAGATTGGTTACTAGTTGCTTGTAGTCTAGCAGAGTTCAAGGATTTGAACTTGTGTGGCAAGCAGGTTGAGGGAGGTTATCCTCCCCCTCTACTCTGCCCTGGTGAGGTCGCATCTGGAGTACTGTGTCCAGTTCTGGGCTCTCCAGTTCAAGAAGGACAGGGAACTGCTGGAGAGGGTACAGCAAAGGGCCACGAAGATGATCAGGGGGCTAGAACATCTTTCTTATGAGGAAAGGCTGAGGGACTTGGGTCTTTTTAGTCTGGAGAAGAGAAGGCTGAGGGGGGATCTCATCAATGCCTATAAATACTTAAAGGAAGGGTGCCGGGAGGATGGCACCAGTCTTGTTGCAGTGGTGCCCAGTGATAAGACAAGAGGCAATGGGCACAAACTTGAACATAGGAAGTTCCGTCTAAACATGAGGAGGAACTTCTTTCCTTTGAGGGTGGCAGAGCACTGGAACAGGCTGCCCAGAGAGGTGGTGGATTCTCCGACTCTGGAGACATTCCAAACCCGCCTGGACGCCATCCTATGCAACCTCCTGCAGGTGAACCTGCTCTAGCAGGGGAGTTGGACTAGATGATCTCCAGAGGCCCCATCCAACCCCGGTGATTATGCAATTCTGTGATTTGCATAATCATAGTGCTACCTTTTAAAATACATTTATGCAAAACCAGCCACTTCAGTAGCTCCAGGAAATCCTTTCATGGTGCTCAGAATTCAGCAACTACCTGTCTCCTCTTCTGACTTCCCTCCCAACTCTCTTACTCCAGCAGAGCCTGGATACTTAATAACATCTTATTTCAAAACACAGAGGCCACAGGATTAAGGTTAGGGCTATAGCTGAGAGCTGAGCTGGCAAGATTTCAAAAAAAAAAAAAAAAAAAGAAAAAAAAAGATACACTTTTCTGCTTTCAAAAATACCTTCCATATTCTAGAAAAATACAAACAATTGACATATTATACCCTCCATCCTGTCTATGCATAAATACTTAAAGGCGTATTACAAATGAGTGTGGAATACATAAATGTAATTCAAGCTTGTTTAGTGACCAGTGATTTGCCCTCAGTATGCAGTAAAACTGAGAGCTGTTCAAAAATATGCTCAGAATCTACAAACCACAATTTTCTATAAGCCATCATGGACTTCTTTGCAGAAAGCAGGCAGTGATTTCCACTGACATTGGATCAGGTATCAAAGTGACACATGCGTCCCTTCCTTCACAAGGGAATCAAGTGACAAGATCACAGGTTTTTTTGGTATTGTACAAACAACTAATTCCACGGGTGAAGCACTTGGGAGCGTGCCTGCCTCCCGGTAGAGATGAGGCCACCAGAGACACCAAGTTTAATGCTACTGATGGAGTTTTTTGTTGAGGTAGCCTCTAGGCACTATGATACATGTCACATCACACCCATGAAAAAAATGCAGACAGTGCATCTGTATAACTTGCCATGATGGGGTAGTGGATACCCATTAAGTTTATTGACCTTCATTTCCTCCTTGTGCTTATGAGCAATTGGTATGTTAATAGAGGCCTCGGTGATACTGCCACTTTTATAAATAAGTAACAACTTCTATAATGTCCCATTAGTTCCAGCTGGATAAATATGGAGTAAGATCTATTCTG
Organism: Burhinus oedicnemus; assembly: GCA_008921705.1. NCBI lineage: Eukaryota > Metazoa > Chordata > Aves > Charadriiformes > Burhinidae > Burhinus > Burhinus oedicnemus. The sequence goes on from VFFE01006926.1 coordinate 9,248, forward strand.
CATAAACTAGGGTTTCAGAATTTGCACAATGAACTAACAAAAAAAACCCATACAAATTAACCCCTTCTACTTCATCCTTTTCTCTTTAATTATGAATGCTTTTCAATGAAAGATTAGGAAGATACTGAAATGAACAACACTCAAATTAAGATTTAAAGTTGACAACCATGATGGTACAACATATAATACATTAGACCCTTCAGCTGCCCAATTAGCTAAAATCCAAAATTGTGAATAAAGCATAGCTGAACAACCAATGCGTTAAGTAAAATATATCGTTCAGGTCATTAAACCATAAAAAGTTTCCTAAAATAATGCTCAGATGAAGGTGACTATGCAGTACAATATGTCCTATATCTTTCTGCAACTATAAAGGCAAAATAAAGGTTTAGATCTGGTACATAGTACAAAGGCATTAAACTGCTTAGGTACATCTCAGAGCATGAACAACCTCATGCGGGAAAAATTCACGTTACTAAACAGTCATGACTTTCTAAATAATGGAGAATTTCAGCTTATTGGCAAAATTATTATTTTTTTTTAAATAAATTCATGCCAGAGTGAATTTTCTTTTCAATTAGCAAAACAATCTTATTTCAATGTAATTCTCCTATCCACATTAATCTTACTTGAATAAATACTAAAGAAACATTCTGTTGGATTTCCCTTTCAAGTCACCATATGGTGATATCAACTTTTGAAAAAAAAAAAACAAAAACCACCAAACAAAACCCAAAAGCTGATGGAGATTGGTAACTAGCCACTTTGCAGAGCACTGGCCAACAAAGCAGAGCTCCACACAAATACTGTGCTCAGGCAACAGACATATGAGAAAGATTTTTTAAAAAGTGTTATACGATCCGAAACCTTTGATGGGCCTGATCTGCAGAATGCCCAAAGCTCTCAGCTGAAGCTGCAGGGCTCGAAGATACCCAATACCTTTGAAAATGAGGACATTGCTTTAAATTGTCTCACTTACATGCACTGAATTATCCTCTGAAGGCACCTATCTTTTTCCATTTAATATATAGAGCTATAGCCTAAGTTAGATAACTGAAGTCCGGAACAACATGGGACAACTGTAAAGTCTCAGTTGAGCTCATTACCTGAACAGGTACCCACACATCCCAGTCTAATGGGAAGACATTTCACAGAGTTGCTAAAAGGCCTAAGAGGTTTCTAACTCGACAGGCATGCTGGGCCAGATCACACGCTTAAGGCCTGGTTCTCCATGCCTTTACAACACAGTCCTGCACTAGCCTTACTGCCCCAGTCAGAATATCCCCGTTACCACATTACCAGTGGCTTAAACAGCTGTACAAGCTACTTCAGCAACTCCAGTCCTTTATTATCCACACTTCCATTCAAATCAACATGGGAATACATCAAGCTTTGTATGGGAATTAAGTAAATTTTTTTAAAAAATACAACTTACAACTCAGACTTTTTTCTTCTCTATTTCTTTTCCCTACCCACATCACATACACCAAGAGCCTAGTTCTTAGCCCCGTTCCAGTCAAACTAGGTCTGATTGAGTCTAACATTAAGTTTAGCAGGTGCTTAGTCAGTTCCACTAGTCAACAAATATTTTGGCTCTCAGTAGCATACATTTAGTGATTGGCCAAGGGGAATTGTATCAAAGTAGGTGCGACTTGTCCTAAAGCGATCAGTTCAGGCAAGTTAAGAAGCTGAAATTAGGAGTGCTTTGACTTTTGGCACAGAGCTGAATATTCATAATCGTGTAAAGAGATTTTTTTTTTTTTTAAAATGGTGTTCACCAAGCATCATCTTTGAACCTTCTTTTGTTTCAAAAGCATCCATTTTCCCTAGAAGAGACATTTCCCCCTCAGCTGTCCCCCCAAAAACCCAAATAAAACCCAGCCTGGGTGGAAAAAACAGAAGGATAAAGGCCTCCATTAGTACCAACCAGGTAGCTGAAACAGTACCGATTTAAACGCGTTGAGAGTCCAGCTCTAAATCTAGTCACTGAACAATCTTCCTATAATGGCGAGATTGCCCATTGTTAGTCTTCCCTCTTCCCCATCTTCTCCCACCACAAGCTGGTAACATTAAGCATAACGTGGTTTATAACCCAAACTGACATTTGCATAACAACTAATGGCCATCTGTTATGACATCACAATCCTGAGGCATCAAGAAGGTGAAGAGGAAAAGGTGAATGTTCTAAACCTGCCTAAATAAAAATGTAAATGTATAACACCACAAATTTTTTTCTGGGTTTATAAACAACAAAGTAACACTGAGCAGTATCCACTTCAAATGATGCTGTAGTGCTACCCACACAATACAATGCCATTTTTTCATTCCTTTGGGGGTCATCTTCAAAGAAGGAATTGTTTTTCCAGCTGAATAGAAACACTCTTTCACCACCAAACCCCATGCTGCTAAGAATTAAACGCTGCCAGTAGATATACCATCCACAAGTGCCCCTAAACATCTATTAAAAATATCTTTCAATTATTTAATTAGATTTGCCTCTGACAGAGCATCATGTCCAAAATCAAGGATACGATCAAAATTTTCCTAGTACCTAGGAAAGATTCGCTGACTTCAACAATTTTTCCTTCTGGCCCTAATACACATCATCTTTTCATTTGCCATAGGTCATGTTCCCAGATGTTAAAACAACACCTGCCTGGTTTGTGCCTTAACACAAATGAGTTAAGGAACAATCATTTGTGCCCAACCTGTCTAGATCTACTACTGTCAAGTTCAAATGTTCAGAAGCCATGAAATAGACCTTGCTAATCCTGACGTTTGTTTAGAAATCATGAAATTAAGAAAATCAAAAAATAGATGGGAATTTGTACTTTTTATCTGAGTTATTAGCCTTGAAACTCACATTTCAAGCTTTACCTGGTTACTGCTAGTCTTGGTTGCATGTGAAAACTGCACCAATTCCAACCCGAATTGCTTTTTAAACCACAGAGCAGTTCATCACAGGAACATGTGCCTGTCAGAGACAGAATTATCCATTTTCCTTAAACCTGTTTAATTAGGACTGTGAACTAAACCAAAGAAGCCACTTGCACTGAAGCTAGTCTGCACACAACCCTTTGCTCAGCTTAACTGCATGGGTGCAGATGGTGAATTTTTTGAACCTCATGAGATTCATACTGAAACCTTGACACGGCTGAGATCCATAAAACATTCGACAGCCCCGAGAGAGCTGAGGGGAAAGGAAACAGTGGGAGTCTCACAGCTAGGATATGATGATGCCCTCCTGGGGTCCCACTGCCCCTGGGAGGTGCTTCCAGTTCTGCTACCTTGGGCAGTCCAAGCTATCTCCCACAAGCCCTTACAGCTGGGAGCATAGCCCAACTCAGGAGATGCACAAGCTCCTTGAACTCACATGAACAGCCACACAGCTACAGGTGGATCTACTCCTGACACAGCATTTCAATTTATACCCATTAGAAAATTGCAGGACGATTTTTTCAGCGTACCTGAAAGTTGTTAAGTAAACAACTTCAAACACTGGAGCCTTATGATGAAATCACTAGGATTTGTGACATTGGCATCCATTACTTTCCCTGCTGCCCACAAGTTTGCAGCAGCAGAGGATGTGACAGCAACAGCCTTTAACATCTCAAGAGATGGCAGCAGCCAGGCTTTGCATTATGATCAAACTATTCCGTGTTCCCAAAGAACATGCTAGCTCCTGAGCACTACACGCAAATAAAAACCACTTCAGTCCTACTGAATATTGTATAAAACATAAATCATTGAGTATGTGCCAAGACCTGCCCTTCTCTTCTACTATGTACTAAACAGAGAACACACAAAAAAAGAAAATCAGAGATTTCACCTTTATTTTAGGAACGGCACTAAGCAACTAATTTCTTTCCAGACATTATCACAGGATGAACAATTTCTCGTGTTCACAAACCAAACTATGCATGGCAGAGCCGCACTATAAGGAATCAAGCAAGCCATCCTATCAATCAGTTATTATTAAGGGTGGCTTGGCTTGTTCTGTGATACCATTTAAGGGTCAGGTCTGCCCTTGGGTGCACTCAAACTTTACAGCATAGGACACTGCACAACCATCCAGAGGCAGAACTGCTTGAAGCTGTAATATAAACTTGAAGAGAATATATGGGAAACCTGTATAACACAGATCCTTCACTGTACTCACTTCACTTCCTGGCCCCATCCCTTTCTCTTACATGAGTTAAACTAGCTAAGCTCTGAACCTTCAGAAATGTCTTGAATTCAGGCAAACAGAAAGTGTGCGGTGGGCCCATAGGGCACAGAAGCACAGCGTCTCTACAGAGCTAAGTGTGGCAATTTGAAAATACCTCACCTTGAAATTAAATGGGATTGGATATAATACAGGGTTTTGGTTTGTGTATATTTTTAAAAAGGTCATTTCTCTCGTTCAAGTATTGAAGCAAGTCTTAACAGAAATGTTATTACACTGTAAATTGCTTAACCAGTCAAAAGGAGTGAAATATTACCCTCAGACTGCAGTCCTCAAACTAAATAGCATAAATCAGCATGACTGTTGCTGGTACCATCAAGTCTAGGACACTGGGTGCTCTCACCAGCCTTACTTTCTATCCATTGGCTGCCTTGGTCTCCTTGCTGTGTAAATTATCCAGAAATGTTAGCACTCTGCTGTTCCGGTGTGATTGGAAGACTCTAAAGGATATTGCTGTATACTGCTTAAGCAAAGGGTTAGCTTTGTGCAGTATCATGTGATCAACAAAAAAAACCCCAACCAAGTACTGCTTGCTTGTAGGTGGTGCAGAGGAATAAGAAGTGACTCACAACTCATAGTGGAAAAATTGGGGGGAAAATGTTTTAAATAGTCAGGAAAGTACAAAACGGCAAACCAGAATTATTGGACTTCCTACACCCCATGTACTGGGTGGCAAAACCACATCTTTGCTATGAGAAGACTGATGCCCAAATGTATAAATTTAAACGAAGCAATTGCTGGTTTTTGCTCCATTATCCTAGTAGAAAGAGCCTCTACATGCCCTGAATCTGCACAGTCCTAAGGAAACCCAGAAAGAAACTGGAATAAGCTACCAAATTCCAGTGTGATATGAAAGGGGCAGGGGGTGGGGGGCAGAGGCGGGAAGCCAACAAAAGCCTTTGGTGGAGCAAAAGCTGTCTATTTTATCTCATTCTTAAGATGCAGAAATAAAACACTGAACAAAATCCACACATTTGAGATTTAATAGGCTGATATTTATCCATGTGCCACTGTGGTTGCTAAGAGATTTCCCTTCTCCAGCACCGTGTTGTATAAACAATAAAGCATTTTTGTCCACAAAGCAATTGTCTCACCTCACTGAATCAAGAGTCTCTCACTGCCACATCCCTTCTATATTGTTCTAATTACAAACTATGAGAAAGCACCTCACACAAAGACAGTATATGGATACGGTTGGGCATGCTATTGTTAAACTTGAGCATATTAAGTACAACGTGGGCTTCCTGCAGCATGAGTAGAGTTAGTTGAGAGATTATACATTTTAACTCATAAGACATAGGTAAATATGGGTTGACAGGCCAGCTCCTAAAATTCTTAACTGCTGTGGTCATTTTCAGCTGGGGGAGGGGAAAACCCACCCTGATAGCTACCTTACAGATCTGCACATAACCTAAACACTAGACAAGAAAAATATTACTAATTCAGGCTGGTTTCAAATAGCAGTGCCTCAAAATCGTCCCCAAAGACAGAATCTTATTTTCATACTTTCCTTTATATTGGAAGATGATTCAGAAGATCTTTGTGTATGCATTTACACAGAAAAAAACCCCTACAGTTAACATGCTGCAGTACATTCACTGCAGCCATCTAAACAGTTTCCTAATGTGCTCACTAGAACAGAAGGCAGTGGGTTTCTTAGTGCTTTTCATTATGTATAGTACTGCCATGGCAGAGAAAAAAAGAGAAAAGGGCAGGGAAATGCTGACTCTCACCCAACCAAAAGATGCACATATGTTAGAGGAAATCTACATGTCATTTAGGAAGCACATGCACCACTTCTCTGAGCGTATGAAGATTATCCAATCCCCCCTTAGGGGGATTTCACAAAGGCACACAGAAATACTACATACCCAGGTTTCCGTTAAGCCAACTAGCTTCTTGATACATTCTTGGAAAATTATAACAAAATACAGCCAAAGACAAAGAGCAGAGTACAAGGTGTCATTTTTAAGGACATATCCACTGAGCTGCTAAAGTGGCTGGCCTCTTCATCTGTCATTATGCCACTAACCGTAACTATTTTGCTTTATATCTTAGAGAGTAACAGTAAGACTGGAATCACACTGAAGCTCCTGAACTGAACAATGAGCAATGCAGTGCCTACTGAATTTTTTGGGTCCTAGTGTGCTGGAGGGTTTTCTGCAGCTGAGACAAATCTACAGCAGAGAAAAACCAGGCTCTGCAATCTCAGTCACATATTTCCCTAACAAAAGAAAGTTGCTAATAACTGATTGTTACAGCTCAATACCGTAAAACAGCTCACCCTTAGGAAAAAAAAGAAACATCGAAACACCTTATTTCTGTAACATTATACCAAAAATGGATGTTTTAGAAGTCAAACATGTGACACAGTCCCAACACAAAGAAAAAAAATCTGCCTCCACACACATCCCCTTAAGTACATGTATGTAAGACTTAACTATTACTCTGTTAAACCTATGAGAAAGTGCAGCATTTAACCTCACATCATGGTTACAAACTATTTTCAACTCTCAGACAGTTTGCATATCATGGTAACAGAAGTGATTTTTTTCTGTGAAATGAATGCACACCTTCTGCATCATCACTGCAATCAACTAATATCCAATTAATCGTTTAATTGCTTTGCAAACCCCACAACCATGGTTATCAATGCTATTTTACAACATTAACAAATTATTCTGACAGCTACCAAGTTACACGCAAGAACTAACTTTGATACTTCAATTGCAAGGTAAGAAAATTAAAACAAAAGAATCCCTGTCAGAATTTGGCACAGATCTAGATACCTTTTTCTTCCGATCCCGGGATCTTTTCCTGTGTTTTCTTTTTTTCTCAGTTTCTTCTTCAGCATTAATTTCTAAATCCCTGTTCTTCTTTAACTGTGATGCTGCGTGAGCCATAACGCATTAAAAATCCTTTACAACAATGCTCCCTTGTAAAAGGTGATTTCCTCGGGCACCTTTAGCCAGCCGGTACAGCAAATGCTCCAGTGATTGGAAGGAAATCTGTGACCAGAGTCAGGAACACATTCAGGATTCAGAGATCTCACAGAAGCTTGCAGTCACTACAAAAATTCATAGTTGCAGATTTCTTCCTATACCTTTCTGTACCTGAACCTTTGTAAAACAGTGCAGCCATCGTAATGCATTTAACGTAATGAAAAAGACAGCTGGGACAGAGAAAGCTGTATTATGGCTGTATCCCCTGCCACCAGCTGGAAGTGTCTAAGTGACTCCACTGAAGGGGGAATGCTGAAAAGGAGCGCTTTCTATTAAAAAATATTCCAGAACAATAACATACGCTGTACTGTGTTTTCTTCACTAATCCTAAAGCATGTTTTTAAAACCTATTAAAAAATGCAGTGTTAATGATGTATGTTTCTCAGCTATTTTTGTATGGTAAGCCATTTAACCTATAATGAAATGGAGCAGCTCGTACTTTAGATTAACTGCTGATGGTGACAAAAAATAAAATAAAAATTTCTTTTTACCATGGAGACCCTGACTGCATTATGTAGAAAACAATGTATGCATTGCCATATCTTAACAGTATGTCCTTTATACCCATTTGTCAATTCCAATACATTTTGTGAGAGGATTACAGAAAGCCCTGTTGTCTTTTTTCCCTTTTTTTTTTTTAAACATACTTATTACAACATATGCAGAAAGAAAGATGCAATCACACTAGTGTGTGAAACAGGCATTTAATTCATAGGAGATTTCCTGGCACTGTTCTTTTACGTGGTCAGAAAGGGAAATCGGCACTATTTCCATGTAGTTGGAAATGTACTTTTAGGCTTTTATGTCAAGGCTTGCTTCAATCATCTTACTATTTTTGCCACCTGAGTCCTCAATGACTGCAGCTTTTGAATATTCATTATGGGAGGTGAAATAGCAGCAGTATTAAGGCCTGCAGGAGGATCTTTTACTAGGATGAACATAGAGCAAGCATCTAGTAAATAAGGAACCATATTTTTTCTACACAAATATGAACAATAAGCAGCTTGCCTTGAGATTGCCATTTTTAACCTTTCCCAGTATTCCTAGTAGCATACTTTGTAGTAATGAAGATAAGCATTTTAAGGCAGTCTGATTTCTTTCAGATAAGAACCACAAGGCTCCACAAGTGAAACCGGTGTATTTTACATGACACTAGCATTTCTTTCCAGACAGAAAAAACAGAATTTGATGTTAAAAAAAAAAAAAAAAGTTTAAATTTAAAGTGCAATTAGCCAAATCATATTGAATCTTCAGAGTGTAGTACAAAATCCAGAGAGGTCTCATAAGGTTGTAAATATTCTTGCCCTGGACTGAAGAAACTTTTTCTGAATCCAGGTTGTTGAGGTCAACTAAGTGACATGCATCCGTAACATGGCTGAAAGTAAAATAACCTTTTAAATCTCCAAACCAGAAACTATATTTAACACACTGTATGTTATCCAAAAGGCAGCACATAGCGCACTGTTTGTCTGCTGTTCACAGGCTAACAAACCAGATTTAAAAAGCCATTTATTTTGGAATTACTTTTAAGAAATGCTCAAGGATGGAGATCACAGTTATGTGACCTTAGGGACCTTTCTTCCCGATGCAGTAAAATCACGGGTTTCCGTCTGTATCCAAACCTCCCTGTACCCACACACCACCGTGTACCTCCCCCTAAGTCCTCCTCCGCATCTGAAAGACTTCTGAAGACTTATATAATGCTGCCTTTGGAAAGTTGTGGAAAGAGGAATGTTGCACTTGGGCCATGCCTAGTTTTGAACCAGAAGTAGTACATTCCCTCTACTCCATGTGCTATAGAAGCTCAAATAAACATATTTCTATTTTTAAAGATGCAAAGAGTACACCCGAAGGACACCCAGAGCATGCTTTCAACTGTAAGGCAAGGAGCATAACTGCAAGTAGTCAAAGGCCGCATTCAGGCAGGTATCTGGATTTTGGCTCAGCTATTCAGTGAAGCAGAGGGCACTTGTGAGAAGACTTTATTGTACCACAGGAGCCCTACTGGAGAGGGGAACTAGGCAAAGTTGCTGATTTAAGGGAGCTGGAGAAGGTATCTCAACGAGGCTGGTGGAGAAAATACCAAGTTTTGGCGGGAAACAGAAGACTGCCTTGTGCCTATTTAAAAAGAGGAAAAGAAAAAAAAAGAAAAAAAAAGGCAAAGAAAAAGCACCCAAGGCTTCACTTTCTGGCTCACAAGCTGCCTGCATGACCTTGGCTGTTACTCCCTCTGAAGATCAGTTCTTTCTCTGTAAAATAAAGTTGATGTTAGTTCCCCTGTCTGACAGAACACAGTTATTAGCAGTGCTTAAAAAATACAGCAGGACCAGAACTGAAAATGAATTCAACAAAATTCAATAGAGTTGGATCCCTTTTATTCCCAGCACATTTCCATCTGGATTTAGAAGACCCATGAGCCTTTGCCTTAGGAAACCAACTTCTTATTTGAGCCACAAATGAAGTGAATGCTGCTGTCATTCACCACTTGCTAGCTAATCCTGTGATGTTCCATAAGCCTTTTAACCATACTAGCCTGTAATTTATGCCTAAACCTCATTAAATTTATGCCTAACCTCATTAAATGGAAATACAAATAATGTATTATAAAGTGTTATATGTTTAAAATACTTGAGGCATAGTTTTAAAATGTTGGCACAGAGAATAATATGCACGTAGGCAGGTTGAAAGCCCTAATGCCACCTTATGCACAGGCCATATTCTATGCAGGTAGAAAGCAGCCCAAGCTTTTATTAATGAGAAGAATTCTAACAAATGAGGGTAATAAGTGAACTCACCCAGTCCCTTGAGATATGCTTAAGTGCGAGGATTTTATCTATCAGCCAAGCTTGCTTCATCCCAAGTACCTTTTCAGGTAACTAACCAACTGAACCAAACATGTAAATGTTTTTATCATGTGGATTACAATCCCTGCTTGAACAGCAGAGTCCAAACTTCTCCTGAATTTGATTTCAGGAAGAAAAAAATGCCCTTTCAAGCCAGAATTTTGAGAAATTATGTCTTAGCTAGTAAAGCAACCATCAAAAAAAAAAAATCCTTTGTAGTTGGAGCAATGCTAGGGAGATTTTGTGTAGTTTGCAGGCTGGAACAGTCTCAAACAGAAAAGAGGTTACAAAATAGGTGTGAATAAAAGATTCAGACCCATGTGGAAAAGAGACTGTATATGTACGACTTCTGCTTTTGGGGAAATGGTGAACTGGCATCATTCACTGGAAGGTGATAGGGTACGGCCAGACAAATGTTGGACAAAGTGTGAAGGTTTTCATGCCAGATATGTCATAACTCACTTCAGGGGAATTAGGTACTGGAAAACTTCATTAAGTGCTTCTTTTCAGACTTCAGTAAAATAATTAAGCTATTTGATTTCACCCTTAATTACAAAGTTAATGAAATGCCAATGAGTGTTTCAGCACAATCCATAGGGTCCTGATAAAGTTACAGAGAATGATAAACTGTATCTCACTTGAACAATGGGAAATTTACACTTTCTGTGAGCACAAGGATAACATCTACTTAGCTTCCTCTTCTCACAAAGTTGTAATTATGGCTGGGAAGTGATTTTATCAACTTGAAAGTGAAGTGTGTCATTTGGTTTAGTTTAACCTGCTAATGCCACTGTTAAAACTAGATTCAAGAGAGACTGCAAAACAGCATTGGCACACAACATTGAAACAGATCTTGAAAAACCACAAGAATTTATAGGGGGGGGAAAAGTGTTTGCGATCTAATTATTCGAGTCAATTTATCAGTCAGCCGCTTATGGAGCAAAGACAGTACCATCACTTTTACATTTATTTTAAATAATTATGCAGCACAAAAAGATGAGACGATCATGAAAATATTGGTTTATTAAGAACATGCCAAAAAATAGATCCATGAAAATCTAAGCTCTTTTAGAGAAAATGGAACACCACAGAAACGTTCAATATTTACACTACTTAGATCCCTATGGATCAAAAAAGGCTTACAATCACACACAGTGCTAGAAGGTCACTATGACAACTCTTACTGGTAAACAAAGCATGTTTACATTTTCCCAAAGACGAAAATAAGCATTACAGGTAGAAGAGAAAGAGCAGAGAGCATAGGAAAGGAAAACACATGAAGAAAAATAAATCCAATTCTTGTTACATTACTCATTAAATTCTTAATTTCTGAGTTATCTGATACAGAACAAATGATAAAAGGGGGAAGGGGAGTTTATCTTTCTGTCGCTATAGCCCTGCTCTGGATTATTTTGTTGGGAAAAGCAGTGAAAGTAAGAAGAAAAAGAGAAGAAAGAAGAACAAGACGTATTAGAAGTAAGGGCACTATCGATTTACACTTTAGAAGAAGACTAAGCAGAAGAAATAAGAGTTCTGGTTTTAAAAAAAAAATACTGTTTGAAACTTAGTTAACTCATAAAAGAACCCTTTAAAGGAGTCTCATAAGATTTGTCTGCTCACACAGTAGACTAGCAGGCCTTGTGTCTCAAAAAATGAAAAAATAAACCAAACAAGATTTAAAACTTATTTAGCATCTAGTTTTACTTTTGTGTCCTTTTCACATATCTGATGTCAGGGCAGGATGGACCCAACTCCAAACACAAAGAAAATCAAAGTCATTAAGTAGCAAATAAATGGAAAATAAGAAAAGTTAAGGCTTGTTTTGCCCTTCTGTTTTGTTGCATTAAGTTTCCCTCACCACCTGCCTCTTCTAGCAGAATTCTGCTTTGGCAATAACAATCCCAAAGAAACTAAGGAAACATGACAGAGTCAGAAAGGGATGCATGCACTACATGGAGAGAAGGGAAATATCATAATTGCATTTTATAGACCGCTTTCATAGTGCTTACCCCTTAACTTCTTTGAACTTACAGTATACAATTCAGAATTTTATTGAATTATGTTTTATTTCTTATTTGACTTCTTTAAGGCATGACAGCTTAAAAGCAGCTTTGGAAATGACACAAATTCAGGGATGCAGTGATAATGGCCAGATATTTGAAGCTGAGGATATTTGTACTGTCCTCCCAAGAGGCTTACTACTTCTTAAATGACCCTTCTGCCCTCACTAGAAATTTAAGTATAAATAGTAAAAATTGTAAATGAAAAAAAAAAAAAAGCAAACAAAAAACCAAAACACAACCCAAAACCCAAAAAAATCCACACCAACAAAAAATCTAACCACGCCAAAAAAAATAATCAAAACCCCCCAAAACACCCACACAGAAAAGTCATGCTTTTCACTAAGCACTCTCCAGCCACATCACCTCCCTTCTGAGCTCAAACAAGCTCAAAGCAGCAGTCACATTCAAGCTCACAGAATTAAGTGCAAAATTACTATTCCTCTATGTAGGAATGACACAGTTTGGCTTAACTGATAAAGTTACACCTCCTGCAGTCCAGCAGACTCCCAATATGAGGATGGCTGATATGTCTGTGAATTTGTCACTAACTTCCAGTTTGTGGTGTGACATTTAAAGAAAACAACTACTGATTTTGGTTTGCCTTTAAGACTTACATTATAAATCTGGACAATTCAAAAGCCGATTCAAGGCTCATTCAACCCATGGCCTCAGGGGCAGAGAAAATGGGACAATAGATCTTCAACTGTCCCAGGCCACCACGCAGGTATGGTAAATCTGCCTGCATACAAACTGGGAGAGCGAAACAACATGCTTATGCACCAGCAGAGGAGCAAGTGTGACTATAGAAGACTGCAGAGTACCCAAGACCTGGAGATTATCATCCCTGACTTTCAGAATAGGGTAATTTTGTTTGAGACCTACGCAGAGAAAGGGAGCTAAAAGTGACAAATTAATATTAACTGTTCTGTGAAGATGGTGTAAAGAGTTTAATCTCTGACTCATAACAAACTAAAAAAAAATATATACTGGTATATCTTATTTATAGAGGCACACGAATTGGAAGATAGATTTTGAGTGGGTTTGTGGATGGAATTGCTGAGGAGCCCAGGAAATGTATCCAATACAAGGAACAGAGTACGAGTAAAATCTGTAATCTCTAAACTGTTGCTGAGCAAACACATAAAAAATTTTTTTCCTTTTCTTCCTCCGTCAAGAATATTGTTAAACCCTACATTTACTGGAAACCATTGAAATTATAGAAGCATGTGCTTTTAGAAAAGGTTTTTCTATGTTTTTCCCTGCAATTCAAATAACAGACTACAATCAGGGCTGAAATTCACATATAGAGTATCAGTGTCTTACAGATGCTGACAAAGATCACTCTATGAAATGGTAGTAAATTGGTTTCAAACATGTTAACAGGTGAAAGTTATATCTGGGACTGACACTAGATCACAATTAGTGACATTTCCCAATCCTTGTTTGGAGCTACTCAGTAATATTGTGAAATCATAAATCCAGTGTGTTAACATTCCCCAGATTCCTAGTTTCATAGTTACTCTCTGCCTAGTCCACTGTGCGCTCCTAGTTTTCCTACTGCAAACCCCAGTAAAACAGGGAGACCAGGAGGTCAGTGGGATGGTGCTATGTGGCATCAAACTGAGAGCTTTGGTTTGGGAATTGTTAGATGTCTCTGCAAATTACACCAACACAGACAGGAAACGCTATCCCAGCATATATGATTAAGTGCAAAAGTAGGCTTTGTATCAATTTTGCACTCCCATGTGCGTAACTTGAGTACTGTCTGTGATATGATGGGAGGATCTACCCCTCCCTGGTGAGCTTCAAAAAGAGATGCAAAAAAACATTCATCAGGATCTTATGGTTCAGTTACAAACTTCACCTTGAGTGGACAATTAATTAGTGCTGCATCTGTTAACTTCTGTTCCAACACATGAAAGCAATAGCCAATTCGCTAACACATCCAGCGAACACTGACCCGTGGAGGGATTTCCTTCAACATAACAAAAGCAGGTATCAAGGAGGTCCCTCGCATGGCTTTCAGAAGCACCTCTGCCAGGTCATCCAGTCCCCAAACAAGAGGAGTTATTCCCTGCTCATCTCAGATGGAAAATGCTCTGTCTCACAGTGGTTTAAAAATAACCCAAAACAGCAGCAGGAAATGTCTTCAAGTTACTCAGCATCAAGTTCCCACCTGCTATCCCTTTTTAGGAGCGGTAGCAGTCTCATACTAATAAAAGCTACGTAAAAAGCCATACCTCTGCAGAACTGTGATACCTGCAAAGATGTCAATAAGCGAATCTGCTTAAGCAAATGAAGATGCCAAACAAAGAGTGGGATGGGACCAACAGTCACAAATAGATGCAACACCGTTGCCTGTAATTAACAGATCATTTTCCAGTGCCCTTTGATTAGCATCCTTTGATTTTTGTTAGGTTTCAGTCAAAAATATATACTTTAGGCTAAAAGAAATTTTGAATAAATGAAGCTCCATATAAATCACTGCGCACCATATATCCAGGACTAGTAAGCTCCTTTGCCTTAGGAAGATATTGTAACAACGAAAATACTATTTTACCTTCCCTACCATGACACAGCCGTGAAAGGAAAAATATGTATAATTTTGGACAAAGGCAGTGCTTGATTGCCTTATGAAATGGGTTATTTCCTTCACCTCCCTTCGACAGTAGGGAGCTGCACTAAGTGACCCAGTGCCCATATATTGTCCTGTTGCCAAGCTCTGTACATCAAAAGCAGCTTACTTGTTGTTTTATCTTGAAATAAAAAGTTGCTGAATAAGCGTAAGAAATGACCCATCTGAAAAGGTCACAAAAAAGGCTTGCTTTGAAGTTAGTTTTGGCATTACCCAGTTGCCCTGAGACTTTCAACTACATAATTTTTTGTTGAATTTCTGTATTGCAAAAATCCAGAAAGTACAAGAAAGGAAGAAAAATAGTTCCTTGACTTGTTTTGTACAGCAGGTATTTTTCATTTCTCTGAACTACTTTCATATGCAAAAAATCTACTACTAACACACAATATTCCTAAGACAAAGAAAAGAGGTATGTGTGAGCCAACAAGAGCTACAGTTTCAATTCCTTCCCTGTTCAGTGCCACACTTGCATGCTGGACTCAGGCTCCCTCGACAAGTACAGGACATATTTACTAACTGACTTCAATTGCAGACTTGCCATTTTAGTAAAAATAAGTGCAGAATTTTCAGTGAAGACCCTAGTTCCTACCAATATACATGCAATTTATTAAGTTTAAAGGAAACTCTCTTTTAAAATGAAAATACAAAAGCAAAAAAAAAAAAAGAATAAATCCCCAATCCACTCCAGCATAAGAAACTCATTTAATTAGACTCCTTAATTATTCATTGTTCCTTTTCCTATGTTCAAATGACCATCTTTGTCTCATTCCCAAAGGATCCTCTCCATAATTAAGTCAGGGAATCATTAAAATCTCAACATGTTGCCCAAGTAAGATTTCAGCACTGTAAGTGTTCTGCATGCTTTATGCAGCTGTAACTTGACTTTTATAGGAAAAAAATGTAAAAGCCAGAATCATTAACAATCAATAACAATAGGGAGAAGGTTATCAAATGCATATTTTTCAGGTGACATTTTTCTCATTTTCCCATAAGTAAATTCATACACCAGTCACAAAATCTACAAGTTCACATTTAAAACAGCGGTATGTGAAAATTCTCAGTTTTCTGAAAATATCAACCAATATCAAAGATCGTTCAGGGTCTTTGTAGAAACAGAGATTTCCATTTTATTTGGAGAGAAAAAAAAAAAAAA
>VFFE01006926.1:25188-83783 GCA_008921705.1 Burhinus oedicnemus
GCTGGAACAAACCCCTGGAGCAAGAAAGATAACTACCAAAGACTGGTCAAAAGCAAAAAAAAAAAAAAAAATCACTGCCACTACAAAAATTCAGAAATGTTGTTTATGCATAAATTTCACATAAAGCTATTAAGGTCCACAGGAGGCCAAGTTCTTTCTTGGCCTGGCAAGAGCAAGCTAGCATATGGAAAAAACCCACTTACCTGTATAATAATTATAATTATCACAAAATAGGACCATTTATGTGGTGCCTGAAAACCCAGGTAATATTAGTGCCCTACTCAGAACAACATAGTTAGAAGCAATTTCTGCTCTGATCTGTTTGTAAGCTAAACACACGGTATACAGGGGGTGAGGAGGAATGTATTATTCCTGCTTTAGAGAGGGGTAACTGCGAACTGGAGATGATGAGGTTGGAGGGGGAGTTGCTTTGTTTGTATTGTATGGCAAACTGAACGTAAGTTAACAGAAGGCAAATATCATACTGGGGATGTAAAAACAGAATTAACAGCCTTGAAGACATAGGAAAGAAATCGCTCTCTCCTACACAGCTTTGCTTGGGTCTCAGCTGGAACACTGTGTCCTATTTCAGGCACTAAATTTCTAGGAAAAAGTTGTCAGCTGGAGATGTGAAGAATTTATTGCTTTAACTCTGAAATCACTGTTCTTCACAAAACAATGCACAATGCTTCTCTGAATCTGTGGTTAGTAATAAATAGATTTGGACATGCAGATTCACACATACACTTAGCAAAGACAAATACCAGTCAGCATCACAATCTTACTCATTTGCCTGCCTCCCCCCCACCTTGCTTTTTCCTTTTCCCTCGAAACAGGCAAATCTATATGATCAGATGCAAACCAAAGGTGCTTTTTAATTTTTTTTTTTTTCTTTCTGTTCTTGTGTTTTGTTTTATTTTAAAGTAGTTTGTGGAGGGGCTGGGAAGGAGGAAGTTCTATTGCATGGAAGTTCTATTCAGAGATAAATGCATTGTTCCTCTTCTAAAGATAGCATAAATTCTACCTAAAATATCTGATGAACCTAAATTTTAAATAATCAATACTATACAGAAGAGAATATAAGAAAACATACAAGAACTGTCGCCCTAGAACAGAAGTGGAACAGCTTAAAGGATACTAAAATAGGTACATAACAAGGTGAACACCATGCAGTTCATGCTAGGACATTTGAATTACATAGGCTTAAGATAAAATTCTAGCCACTATAGGTTTTGGGGTTTAGGGTTTTTTTGAGGCATCCTGGAAAATAGGTAGGATGCCAAAAGACTGTTGAAAGGCAAACTTGGTACTAAGCTTGAAAAAACAGGGTGGGGAAAGAAAACTTGAAAGAACAGGAGATAACAAAATTGTACACTGGTCCAGTTAACTTCCAGTCCTAGAAAACTCCTGTATCAAAGAACTCGTCATCAGCCACCCCGAAGGTAATGGGATGAACTGCAATGAATCTGGATTTGTCAAGAGGAAACTGTATGAAATGAATTTAATTTTGTTTCATGAAAGGGTGACAGTTGTTGAAGGCAGGAGAAAAGCAATACTTGTGCCTGACATTCTCATGAGCAAGATGAGGGACATATGTTGATGAAAAAATTGTTAGATTAATCCAAGAGGGATCTGGTAACTGAACTCAGGAATGAAATATTAACATTTAATGTCAAAATGGACGGACGTTCTGCAAGACTCTGTCCTGGCTTTGCTTCTCTCCAGTGTTTTCATTAATGACTTGGGTAATAGAAAATAAAGTTTGTTACCAACTCAAACAACAGGAAACTACAAGAAGCCTATGCATGTTAGAGAGAAATTTTAGATCAAAATGCTAAGTAAGACCAGAGGAATGGTTTGGGGAAAAAAACCAACCAAAACAAAACAGATTAATTTCAGTGAGAATTACAAGGTGGAAAAAGAATACTTGCACAGCCTAGGGAACAAGTAGTTAAGACTGTTCTTCAGCAGGGTCTGGAGGGTATAAAACATTGAAAGTTCAACACGGGACAAAATACAAAAAGCACAGCAGAGTGTAGAAGTATGGCCTGCACAATAAAACAATCTTTCTCTTCTATTTAGCATTTGCAAAGCTGCAGGTATACTGCAACGGACTTTTGCTATTCTGCTTCCGGAAAGATATGAATATTTGGAAAACAACAAGAGCAGTCAGAAGTCTGTAATACAAACACAGCCTCATTTAGCCTAAAAAGATGACTAATGGAACATGGCAACAGTCCCCGAGTCCATCAAAGCCTGACGAAAGGTGGAAGGAAATAGTCGGTTCTCCACTATTACTATGAATAGTAAGAGGAGTAAAAAGTTTAAATTGCAGCAACACAGATTTGGGTAAGATACTATGAAAAATTGTAATAATAAGAATAATAAAGCTCCAGAACAGAATGCAAGAGAAACTCAGCAACTTCATCATATAGCATCCATACTACTACAGAGGCTCATGAAATTCAGCAGGACACTACAAAAGCAAGAACCCATGTGTGCATAGCTCCTTTGCAGAAGCCAAGTGCTGAACACTATCAAAATGGTTCATGTAATCTGTCCAGAGCTGGGAAATCTATAATACAACCTGTACTTAAAAAATGAAAAAAAACCCCAAATCCTCCAAACAAACAAACCACAAAACCAGCCCTGAGCCTGTGTCTTGCCGGTCAGATAGCCCCCTACATAGCGCTCTGAATCAAGACATCCCTGTGTCCTAGATAAACACATGATCTACTGTCCTGGTTTAGGCTAGGACAGAGTTGACTTTCTTACTGGTGGCTGGTATGGTGCTGTGTTTTGGAGTTGGGATGGGAAATAGTGTTGATAGCACACTGGTGGTTTTGGTTGTTGCTAAGCAGTCAAGGCCCTTTCTGCTCCTCATACCGCCCCACCAGTGAGTAGGCTAAGAGTGCACAAGAAGTTGGGAGGGGACTCAGCTGGGACAGCTGACCCCAACTGACCAAAGGGCTATTGCATACCATATGACATCATGCTCAGTATATAAAGCTGGGGGAAGAAGAAGGAAGGGGCGGGGGTACATTCAGAGTTATGGTGTTTTATATTCCCAAGTAACCGTTACACCTGATGGAGCCCTGCTTTCCTGGAGAAGGCTGAACACCTGCCTGCTGATGGAAAGTGGTGAATGAATTCCTTGTTTTGCTTTGCTTGTGTGTGCAGCTTTTGCTCTACCTATTAAACTGTCTTTATCTCAACCCACGAGTTTTCTCACTTTTAATCTTCCGATTCTCTTCCCCATCCCAACCAGGGGGAGTGAGCGAGCAGCTGCATGGTCCTAGTTGCCAGCTGGGGCTAAACCACAACATCTACACCTAATGCAACTTAAGACATAAGCGAGCCTAAAAAGATGACTAATGGAACATGGCAACAGTCCTCGAGCATTAGAAGACTAATGCATAAGTAATTGTCTAAAACATAAAAATACCAACTACATTATCAAATGTATAACTGTTTGAACAAACTGAAAACTATCTCCCTGCCCACTTGCCAGACCAGAAATCTGAAGGAGCTACATACTAGATATTTGCAAGGCTAGTTATATGGCCATTTACAGACAAAATCTTCACAATATAAAATTCTAACTATTTCCAGAATGGAAACATTACAGCTTTTTCCTTCTAAAACACATTTGGCAAGTATTTATGTGGGTGACACTCATGACCATCCTGTGACCACCACACCAAGACCATCACAGACATCCCAGTTTCCAAAAGTCTGTTCTTAATTCAACCTTACTGTGACAGCACAAAACTATTTTATTGATTTCAGTGTTGTAGGCTTTAATAAGGTTGGACAGTTAGAAACATATTTTCAGTTCCTAATATAAAAATCTATGACCGTTAGCATGCTTCAACTTATTAGAACTATTTGCTGCAGATACTAGAGCTCCAAATGAAGATCCAAACCAAAAGAGAACACTGATGTGTCTGAATTATTCTGGTGAGTTTGAAAGTCTTAAAAATTTATTTCTTAGTGTATCTAAAATAGAATAAAAAATAAAATCTACAATTAGTTCATGGGTTTAAAAATGAAGAGGAACTAAATGCAGTAAACTACGTGGAAATATACATTATGCTGAGAATTATGCTTTAAATTACAGGCACATTACAGAATTCTACTCTGAAGAAAATAGTGGGAGCCCATTACTTGTCCATTTAAAGCTGAGCTAGAAAATACAGAAAAAAATTGTAAAGAACAATTCTGCATTGTCAGGATAATGGCTGAGATGATCTAATAGGTTTTTTCCATCTCTTATCTTATCATCACATTTTGATTACTTCTGCGAGTAGATGTCCTAGGCACCGTTTTTTTCTGACACAAGATGTTCTGTTCTACGGCACACACAAAATTGCAATTTTATACGGACTCTTTATAGACTGCAACTTTTTCTGGTGTTAAATTGCAAAAGCACTACATAAAATTACAGCTGGTCAGGGACATCAGAGTAGTTAATAATGTCTCTCTTCGAAATATATATTACATAACTTATAAAATCAGAAAAAAATTTTAAAGTTTAATTTGTAGCCTTAGAGCTGCTTTCTAGAGTTATGGTATATATTCTGAAGGGTATTCACATGCTGCACGAAGACAGGCTAACCAACATGCAAGTTATAGAGGCCACAATCCAGTACAAATGCAGTTTGAGTAGCTGTGTAGTTTCGCAGAGGCTATGGATGCAGTGATAATGAAAAACAAGTTTTGGACTGCATCACAAGAACTGTGTGTTTGTGAACAGTAAATGAACAATTTACATACTATTCAGTGGAAAAAAAAAAAGAAGCGCTAATCAGAATCAGCTAGTTCACATAGGCTTTTACTGCGTAGGCTGAATAATTGTCTCATCATGATAATAGCCTTTATGATAACCATGATCTCACCATTGCACTCAAAGATCCAAAATGCTGCCGCTACTCTTACACCCACAACAAGGCATACTTAGTCTTTGCATTTGAAGAAAATCCTACTCTGCAGCTTCAACCCTTGGCTGTTAATGCAGAGGGGGGGGTAATCTTGTTATTTTTCATCCCTTTGCTTTTAAACCACAAAACCTCTAGATATTCTTTGTAGACAGAAAAGCATAGACTGGAATTCCTGTTGTTATGAAGACACCTCCCATTACACCATTAATTCAAAAACAAATAGCAAAATTATCAGCAGTAATAAAAAACTAGCAGTGTGCACCTCATAAATAAAATTAAAATTGAGATGCAATTTTATTTCCTGTAGCTCATGTTTTTTCCACCTACTTTCTGCTTCACAAAAGCAGAAGGTTACAGTGTATTCTCTGCATTGGGACCAGGGCATAAAACATGCCTATTGCCACCACTTCCCACTCCCTCATGTCTTACTGGAGGCCTGGCCTGGAGCCATCTGTTTTTAAGTGTAGTTATATTCTTTTCTCTAGTTTAACAAAGCAGTGAAAATTAACACCAGCCATAGGTCTGGCTAAGCCTGTAACCTCAGGCAAAAGGAAACAAGCATTCACCAGTGTTCCATCAACAACATCCAAGGCAAAATCCAATGTACAAAAAAGACCGACAGATGACAGTTTTCTGTTCCTGATGGATAGGGAGGAAGAGCACCCATGCTGCAGTGTATTCACACTACATACTGACACGTGGTCTGTCTTTGTCTCTTCTAAAATGGGGCAGAAACTACTGTCTCCATGATAAATGTATTATGAACAGCATACCCACATAACTGAAGCAACTCTCTTTTTGCCTAAGATATTAATGTATTTAGTGGCATAGCGACTGAGTTCACACACAAGGATAGGCCAAGGGAGAGAGAAGCACTTTAATTTGCAATGGCTTAAACGCACTGGACAAGATTTTTCATCAGTACAAACTGGTGTCAGAGAAGGCTGTGGCCTATCAGCCACTGGATTTCTACCCTACAGCCTCCTCCAGTCTCATTCCCACCTGCTTTAAGTGCTAGACCTCTAAAACTTTACAAAAGCGTGTGTATTCTTTTTAGTTTTTACAGCATATGAGGTCTCAGAAGGCACAGTCTTATTGCAGAAGAAAATAGCTGCCACAGCGTCAGCGTGTGCCAGTTCCTAGAAGGCTGCTGGAGCCAGCTCTGGGTCAGCCTGACCTCCCCGACACAGGCTGGCTACTGCTGGCTGTCTACAGAGAAAAGAAAAGCTCTCTGGCAGTTTGTTGCAGTGCTGTCTGGAGTAGGGACAGGCCTGCCAGTACATGAAAGATATAAATAGAAGCCACTTTGAAGGACACACTTTTGTCCTTAAAAAAAATTAAATCATTACTATATGAATTACATATTCAGTTGGATATGCACGTTAATTCATTCCGTATGTATTACAAGTAGACTGTCCAAATCCCATGTCATTTTTCAAATTTAAAGAAGCTCCTCCCGGAAAAGCAGCGCTGATTAGGTCTGATTTTCCATGTCACGTTTGGATCGTATGTCTCCACATTACTCCTTGCACAACAACTTTAGTTTCCCACCATTTCTTTTAGGCTACTGGACGACTCCCCTGCCAGTCCCTTCCAGTCCTTCCCTGGTTGCCAGTTTGCCCACGCTCATCATGCATCCAGTTCCTTTCCTACATCACTAAACCAAAAGCCCTCTTCCACATTCACCATTACTTTCACAATGTCTTTTACAATTGTGTAACCTTTGTTTCCTTGGGAAACTAGGGTTAAACCAAACACACACAAACTGAAAAGCAGAGCCATCGTGGAAAACCATAGATATGTTAAAAATGTGGAAAGAACAAGTTTTTCTCTGTACTTCAATACTGCACCACTACCTAAGCACAAGGACAGCAAGATTAGGGACAGTTGGCGGAATAACAGCACTCTGCATTTTTAAATTTTATTTTATTTTTAATTAATTAGCCCAGTAATACGTAAACAGGAAAATGAATTTTCAATTTCCTGTTTGGGTAGCCTTCAGGACATCTAGAAAAGATCACAGTGAGTCAGGCTGCAGCCTTCAACATTCTCCTTCAGTTAGTAGATTTTTGGACAGATCTTTATTCTCTCAGTGAGACAACTTCTATTTTCAATTTTACAAGCTCTAAGTACAAGAAGTAACTTACATGATGCCAAAACTGGAAAGGCCCAAAGGGGATTTTGAAGCCAAAACCTATGGAGATTCAGAATAATGCAATCTGTCTTGTATAGGAAAAACCCAAGTTATCAATACAGCCAATATTATCAGATCATATGAAGAACCTGATTTAAAAAAAACCAAACCACTTTTTCCACTTTCTACTGCTCTCCAAATGAATGTTGTGGAAACACAGATGATCACTGTCTTTAAGTATCTCAGCAAAAAGTGCACTTATTTAAATGAAGGAAGATTTTATCAATCAGAACTAGCAAGAATCTCTCTCTGACCCAGAAGAAGAAAATAAGGATAGCCTTCTACATTGCTCTATGTGATGTTTTGACATGTCAAAACCATTTTAAGATGTTCTGATTACAACTTGTATTTAAAAAAAAAATAAATAAATCAAACATACACAAGAGATCTCATTGTGCAAAGGTGTCCTATAGGAATACTTAAAG
The DNA here is from genome assembly GCA_008921705.1 of Burhinus oedicnemus. Lineage (NCBI taxonomy): Eukaryota > Metazoa > Chordata > Aves > Charadriiformes > Burhinidae > Burhinus > Burhinus oedicnemus. Next base: position 32,748 of record VFFE01006926.1, read on the forward strand.
AATCTTTAAAGCTGCACAGTGGGGTATTTAATAAGTAGTAGGGGTTTTTAAATTCCAAGCACAAATCAAAGATGCTCTTTGCTTTTGTTATCAAGTGTTATCAAGTCTGTTGAGGAAAACATTAAACTGATAGACCTAGAAGTGGTGAGTAGCCATCCAAGTATATTGATAAGATTATTGAACATAGCTGTTTTTAAAATGGTAGGTGAGGACACAGTTTATTATCTCAGCAATCTGATCCAGGAACATAAACCTAGAATTCTCTGGAATTTTCATTTCCAAAGTGGTAAAATACTTTTGCTTCTTTCATATTTGTTAGCATTTAAAACAATTTACCAGGTGGAAAAAAAAAAATCTCATAAAGCTATGCTTCTCTGAACAGTTTTTGATAATCCTGTGGAAAAATGTGGTGAGAAAAACAATTACAGTTTGGAGAAATATTTAGAAATTTGGGCAATTACCAGTATCAATATCACAGAGAAAAAAAGATTTGGCTAAATGATATGCTCACTCACAACAAATCATTTTATGAGTGGCAATTTTTGAGGCTTGTGCTATCCCTTTGTGCAAAATCTATACCTTTAAATCAAGGCAGAGCAAGAAATAGCAAGCTAGCGGTTTTGCCTAAATTTCCTTTCCAAGAAAGGAAATAGGAATCATGTTCAAATGGTTTAAATTCCACCTACATGCCTGTACCTAGTGTGTCCAGGCCTTTAGAAAGGCCTGGCCAAGAGGCAACACTACACTCAGGGACTTCAGATACGATTTTGCACCTTTGGTCCATTTCTACCTACCTTTGGGAAGAGTATAATCTATATTAAAGGCAAACAGAGTTTGAGGCTGGTGGGTTTGGGCTTTTTTTTTTTTTTTGCTTGGTTGGCTTTTTACTGTGGAAGATCATGCAAAACCAGGGTTGAAGAAGCAGTAAACCAGAAAAGATGGTGGGTATACTTGCTGCCTCCTGGCAGCTCTAAGATTAAGTAATAAAGGCAAACTTCTCTAGCATCCCATGGGAGTTTTGCAGGAAAAATTGAGGAGGACCATCATGGGCATAAGAAGCCAGGTACTCCTTTTTTATTGCCCATTTGTCTAGAAGGGATGGCAGCCTCCAGTCCTTTCCATAGAAAGGAAGCCTAATGTTAATGCAGTGCTTTGGCTTAGGCATCTGACAAGCATTTTCAAGACCTCTGGTTATGAAGATTTGCATGAATTGACATACATTGGATCCAAAGTGACAGACGCAGCTATAAAGAAATTAAGTAGGCAACTAAGTCTGGAAGCAGAAATTGCTTTTGGAACCACAGATACTTTCTGCATTCATAACTGTACAGCAGTAAGATCCACAATTTAACCATACCTTGCACATGGAAACAGTATTTCCTTTAAATTGTTATAAACACACCAATGATTCATTCCCTGCTCATCTTCTCCATGTCAGGCATGATTTTGTTCCCCTTTATCATATTCTCCTTTATTCATTCCTCTCCAAGCTGTAGAGACCTACTCTATTTAATTTCCTCTCATACAAGAAGTGATTCTTTTGCCATTCTTTTAATCTATTCTCACTTTACATTCTTCTTGTGAGGAGATACGGGGTGAGGGAGCAACAGAAGCTCTTCTCAATGCAAGAACATCACAAGTTAATAAAGCAACATTGTTTTGTTTTGTTTTCTATTCTGTTCCAAATTATTCCTAATGTTATTTACCTTTTTGATCATACTATTGGACTGAGCAGACACATTAAGGAGGTACCTGCAAGTTCTAAATTGTTGGTACTAAACAAAGAAGAAATCCAAAACACCAAGGCTCTGTTCAAATACTGAAATGTACAAGATGAAAGAAGACATCCATTAATCTTGCCCAGTTCCCCCTCCAGTAAGGAAGAATTGTATGTTTACGTTTCACCTGCTTTATACAGTTGTGATTTAAATGACAGTATCTCATTTTTCCCCCAAAACTGCAATGTATTTTCCAGTAGTACTCAAACTCCACAAAGGATATGAAATTGCTGGAAATCCTTATATTCTTTTATGCACAACGGATACAATTCTGATCTCACTATAGGGCTGTACAAATCAGGAGTCATTCTATTGATGCCAATGAAGTAATATCTAAGTAACTGATAGGAACTAAAGCAAAGCAAGCCTAAAAGGCTGTTCTCAGAAAAGCCACCAAGTCAAGAAAGAAGTCATCTGCAAATGGTATTACAGAAGAAAAGCTGAGCAACAGACAAATGAATGCTCATTTATTTCAGGGCAAGACTGAGTTGGAGTTTCTGGAAATGAAATAACAGAAGCTAGCAACGTCTTGGCAGAGGCATAAGCAACAGGCTATTCTCTGATGCAGGGGTTTGGCAGCATCCCAATAAGGGGCTGGAACTTGCTTGTAGTATTAAAACTACCAGTTAAATACAACCCAGCTGGAAAGTCACCTTAAAGTTTAAAAGGCTTTTCCCAATGATCTGCTTAAACAGACAGCATGGCACAAAATGTCTAAAGAGCAGGGGTTAAGAATTTCAAAAGGTAAAGTGATAAACATTGCCCTATATTCTACCAACAATCTCCGAGCTTTGCAGTAATCTGACTTCTGGATGACTGAGCATAAAATCATTCTGAGTTGCTTCCAGAGGCTTATGGTAAATTGCTGCAGTTTTATGTTAATGACATTCTGCATTCTTGACCAGCTATTTTCTTAATGTTTGAGACCTGTCTTTTCATAACTGCAAAACCCAAAGCTAACTGATGCCAATACCATTAAAAAAAGTGAAAACAGAAAAGAGCTGAGATTAATTATTGGAAAAACATAGCACAGCATAACTGGGTAGGACCTGCCTTGCTTAAATTCATCTAAACCTTTATCCACATAAGAGGCAAACTCAAACAAACTACCGTTTTGGCTGACTTTTAGCCTTTACAATAATAACTATTTTTTTGTTGTTACCATTCTATACAGACACTCCTCCTGATCTGATCGTACTTATGTCTCTACCTGATGAGTGCTGAGCTTACACCTTAGGTCTTCTCTCAGATACAAAAGAGAAGTAATTCCTTGCAATTACACCCAAATCTATCTGAACGCAGGCACCTCCATTCTGCCTTCTCCAGTATGAACGCCTTCCACAAGCCCAACTCTAGCCATCATAGATCACAAAACACAGCAAACTTCAGCTCCATATTTGGAATGAATAAATCCAATGCAGAATTTATTGACTTCATGAAAGCAAGAAATAAAATTATTGTCATTACTGGGATTTCAAACGCCCTTCATAAAAGAGCACTGTAGTAAGAAGTGCACAAAACTAATTCTCTCTTGCTCAAATGTCAAGGCAATATTTTGGGTTGGGCTGTTTGTTTGTTTTATTATTATTAAAACAAACTCACCCAACCTGGACTAGCAAAAGCAATGCACTCATGTTTTATTGATATTTTCAATCTTTCTCAAGGAAGTTCCAAATGACCTAAAGCCTCATTTCTTATCTTCTCTTTGGCAGGGGATAAATTTATAGCACAAGTGTAAGTCCAGGCGGCAGAGACATTAAGAAATGCAGACAGCCTAGTGACTACCACTATCTTACATGCATGTGGTAATGGAAAAGGCTGACTTGACCTCATCCTCTGGAGTATCTGACTTTTCAGGTCACCTGTTTGTCCTGGTGATGCAACTACTGCTCCTAGGATCAGAAAGTGAATGCTGGGGGTCTTAAAAAAAAAAAAGTGAGATGATGCTCCCCCAAAGGACAAGTCCTCAATTTTCAAATGCCCGTGCAAAGCCGTTGTAAGAGCAGAGATTAGGTTTCAACATTACCACTGAAAACCTGGCCCTGGGCAGAACATTTCTTTCCCTTTTGGATATTGCTGTTTTTAGGACATGCTGTTTTCATTGGCAACTGTAAAGGGGTTGTTTCATACTTGGCACAGATAAAGCCATAGGCAAATAGTCAAGGCCATGTAAGAAGGGAGAGGAGGCAGCAAAGGGAGTCAAGCATGTCAGAATATGCCCTATGGGCATAGTCGCTGACAAAATAAAGAATTCAGTGTAATTTACGAGTGAATCTGATCAAAAAACAAAACTGTTTTTACTATACGATATTGAAAAAGATGTACTAGGAATATGGGAAAATTACATATACCAACTACCTTCTATCAATATAGATTTTAAGATACCTTTGATCAAAAGCGACTTTTTACTTTGATGGTTCATATTATTATGACATCTGGCTGGAATGGGTAGAGTTAAGTGTCTGTTGCTATTTTCATTAAAGGCTATTTTATGCCTCAATTGCTCAAAAAACTGATTTTACTTTAAAACTAGACTTGGCAGGCAAATGCTGTAGCCAAACATGTGGGTTAATAGATTTGTCAAAGTGAAAAAGAACTAACGAATAAAAAAAGAAAAAAGAAAATGGAAAAAACGCACAACAACATCTGCTACTAAACCTGTCCACAAAGTTTACATTTAATTCAGCTATCACCTATTTAGAGAGATACAAACTGGTATTTATTAACCAGTTTTACTGTCTCACTTGTACATTATCCACCAGCAACCCATCGTTTTTCTTTAATATGATAAACATCCAGGGAGGTCTAGAAATCAGTATTTTCTTCACGTAATAGTACAGGTAATCATCACATACTTTGAACACCACATCCACAGGCTTTGGAATCACTAGGACAGTTCAGTTCCCCAAATCTGCAACTCCAGCCTAAGCACTATAAAGGCATAAAAACTTGTGCCAACCTGTGGTCACTGAATGACCTGTGGAGCACAGCCTCCTGCTGCTTCCATGCTGTAAGAAAGTGTGGAAAAGCCTTCCCTACAGCATGTATAGCCCTGTCCAACCCATATACGTCCCCTTCTTGTTGCAGGGGACAACTGCAAGCTGAGCTGCTTGGAGAAATTGAGATAAATGGCAAGTTGTTCAGAGGGAGGCAATGCCTGTGCAGCATCCTAGAGGGGAACAATCACAGATCCCTGTCTAAGCAAGACTCAACAGGACATGCTGCTTTAGGACAACTTAATTTGACAACTCAGCAATGAAGCTGTCAGCCAGGGAGCTGAGAGCAGAGACCATTCACACCAACAACACCCACTCCTATGCTTCTCCCACAATCAAAGACAGCTGGAGAAGGCAACTCAATTCATCAATAAAACAAGATGGGATTCCTTTTCTCCATCTCCAGGTTAGACAGAAGTCAATGCCGCTTAGACCCCGTAGAGGCCCAGAAAGGGACAGAGGTGTTTACAAGTCTGGGAGCATCTGTACTTGCACCTCTAATTATTCAGGAATTCTTCTCCATATCACCATTCCTAGTATCACAGGTCGCCTTTTCCAGCTACGAACAGGTGCAAGGATCCCTCCTTGTAATCCTGAAGATCAGAGGCACAGACTGTGAAGAAAAGAATTTGCCTTATTCCTTCTAATGATGACCTGAAGCATAATCATCAGCCAGTGACACATGCATGGATCTGTCAGGAGAGCTGCACTACATATCAGTAAACTAATTTAATACAGTTATTCACAGCAGCTAAAACCATGGACGGGTTGCAACCGTAACACCAATACAAAAATTTTGATTGACTTCACTGGAGTCAGGAGTCTATGAGAAAGCCAGAACTAGCTGAAGAAGGCACAAGAATGGAAGTTTAGAACAGGAGAAAATAGAGAGGTTTACGTACATACATCCCAGAACAACGGTTTCTTGGAAACTAAGCTGTAAGCACATGGAATAATCAATCACATTTCCCTGACAAGTGGAAGGTGTAGTCAACAGAAATTACCAAAGCGATTCTGTATGAAATATTTCAAACCCATCTTGATTTCAAGGAATTTTAAGAATATTTTGAAAGTTAGTGTTTTTGATACCAAATCAAGTATCAAAAAAGTAAAAAATTTGACTGTCAACATAAATATTTAATCAGTAAAGTTCTGACACACACAGTGTGTAATAGGGGTAAAAGTGAAACTAGACAGTAACTATCCAAAATCCCACCAGGTGCCTGAAGTTTAATTCTTAATTGTAAGCTTTCCTTCCAAAGGCAGAGAATAGAAATTCATCTCAGAGATGCACAGAGCCTTTTGAAATGATGTGAAGTATTTAACTTCATGACAAGCATTAATAGGAGTTACCCAGATAAATTCCAGCATATCTACTTTCAAAATATATTACTTAACCTAGCTGAACCCACAGTCTTTTTTTTTTTTTTTTGTTGAATTGCCAGCAAATTGAAATTAGGTTTAAAAAAAATTATTACACAGCATGATGTACAGAGACATGATTTTGGTGCACTACCATCTTGTGGACTATCTAGGAAAAACAATAAATGGAGCTTTACATATGCAACTAATTCACATTCAGGGTATATACTAATCTGTGAAAACAGCCCTAAAACTGCACTGGGTAAATATTACATAGAACTAGGAATGGTTCCTTGGTTTCTTATGGTTTGGCTGATTGCATCAGAGCTCTTTTGGACAGTTCAGCACCAATGTGTGATGTCACTAGCCTTTCCCAGGAGAAAGCTCTCACCAAAACTGCAAGATTATACAGAGCAGATGCAGAAGATCCATGAAGCACTCTGCTGGCTCCAGCTCCACTGCTGCACAATTCCAGGCTTTCAGTTGCACAAGCATGGGAGTTTGCCCTGTAGGTGCAGCTGCACTTTGTGGTCTGAGGGATAAAAGCATAGCCTGGTACTCAATGCCAGTATTGGGGATTTGCTTAGGCTGGTTAAGTTAGCAACATTTTACAATCCATTTTCATGTATATACATGTGAATGTATATATGTAATATTAGTGAAAATCCATTTTAAGACATTGTTCACATATGTGTGTGCATATATACAAACATTGTTAGTGTGTGCATATACACACATATAAATGGTATATATTTGACATCTGATAAAATACCTCTATCACTTTTGCAACTCATGATTGCAGTTGTCAAGGGTGCCTCTCTGCAATATATTTAAACCTCCATGATGAATTATTCTTCTGCATCTCTCTTTCTCATATTTCTTGTGAGTATCCAGAAATATGCTAACAAATTTCAAACTGTGGAGAATGACATGATCTTTGAATTTAACTCAGTGTCATGAAACAAGTATATAAAGAACAAATCCACATCAGACTTTTAGTTCACTGCCTGGTTATATTCAAGTTTTCCTGTCCATAGTGAATCGAATTACATGTTTTTAAAAAGTGCTAAGAACATTAAATACCTAATCATTGGCATGATCTGCACACAGACAGCATATTTAAAAATGTATTATCATGCCTAAGTCTGGTTGTATTTCTACAACATCAGTAACATTGTTAAAAATACAGCAGTGCAAAGAATGCAATTACTTGGAATACTTTCATTCAACTGCTACGTACAACTACATGGTAGTGGCTTGAAAAGTACTTTGAAAGGATGTAGAATTAAACAAGACATTTCACTCTCTAGCTGCAAAAGATTAATCACCAACAAAATCCAAAGATTTCACAGCAGCAATGCCAACTAAGAAGAGGGCAATTGCCAAAGCTCTTCAGGTATGCAGTGGATTCAGCACAGCTCCTCTTTGGCCTCTGCTGCCCAGCCCTCAGTAGAGCCGTTGGCCCTCTCTCTGGGACAAAGCTACAGGATCTCATAGCTACAGAAGGCACAGCTTACCTTTCGGTATTGATTTCACTTAGTCTGCCTCTTAATACAGCAAAGGCTGAGGCAGATTAATCAATACAGATAAAACAGAGGCCAAACACATTCACACTGTTTTCTTACAAACTGGCTAAGTCCCTTTCTGCTGAAGGTTAAATTACGCTTCCTCGTGCTTCATCTCTAACCATCCAGCAGCCCTCACGAGGCCATCATTCAGGATCACTTCCTATATCTCACATGTAGATGCAAACAAGTTATTGCAGGACTAGATGAATTTTGTTGAATGCCACCAGTTGGCTCCTTCTGACCAAGACTAAATCCAAGAGCCCTGACCTGCAAGGGCAGACCACACATTCGCACAGCTGCCTCACTCCTTCGACATGGCCTGGTGTTCCATGTAAACTGGTCACAGCCACTACCAACAACTTGCCCCCCACTCAGGAGCCTTAACAACCAGTCTCACATTCAGGGATGTAACAGAGGCAACTTTATTTCTTTCCCCAGTATCAAGGCGATATCCTAATCCTTTATCCTTCCATGATGATTCCCAAATCCAAAACTTTCTTACTATTCCAACTGTCACTGTTCAGTCTCTCATCAATTTTTGAGAAATACTCTCTGGTTTCCCCTCTCGCTTCATTTGTACAAAATTCATTGCTAAACTCCCCTCATCCTACTTGCCATGATCATATTATTCCCCTGAAACCCACCACCACCATCCCCTTTCCCCCAAGCCCCATTTCAGAGGAAGGGGAGATAATGAGCTGGAGAATGAGCAAAACCTCCAAATTGTCTACCTACATAACTTATATTAATCAATAAAGTACAACAGACCTTTTGTTGCAAATTTTATAAAGCTGGTGACCATGATATCTTAACCTATAGCTCCGGGAACACCCAGAATTGGTGCGCACACAAAATAGATTCACAAAAAAATCCAAAATGTTCTTCAAAAATCACATCACCTGTTGCAGTAACACCAGTTTCCTGCAGCTATCAGACAGATTCGTTAAGCCACAAGGAATCACTTCAAGCAGAACAAATTCCAGTTAAGAGTCTCTGAACAGAAAGAGGTGGGGGGGAGTTGCAACGCAATCCTTTATAGTTAGTATAAATCAACATAGCTTTCCTAGAGTTGCATCCTTTCAGACTTTCTAAAGAAGAAAACCATAAATAGCATAGTTTTAGGAAGAAAGAAATGAACATGACAGAGTTGAAGCTCACAGAGAAAAAAATTAAAACCTTCATAAAGGAACATGATACTGTATCAACATAATGCAGTTAGCTCCTACATATTACCAAAAATAACACAACTAAAAATTTTATTTCAAGAGTAAAATGCAATTGTTCCCAAATAGACATTTAGATCGCATTGTAGAGATGTTTCTCAATGCCAACACAGGAATTAAAAACATACCTGGCAGCCCTTCCACAGTGTGCAAAAATTTTTCTAGGATTATCATGTGTAACGAGCCATCTGAGAAGTGCTATAACTCATCAAATATTTACAGGGGTCACCACTTGTCATTAAGGTACTGCTATATATGATATTTATAGGAATCACCATTTGTTATTAAGGTACTGCTACAAATGCTAACACACAAATGTGGCTTTCTACTTTTAATGACTTAATAGGTGTTAAAGATCAGACTTAAATCACAGATCAAAACTTAGTGCCACTTTATTGATTTTTCACTTTATTTGCAGGAAAATACAGTAACAGCTCAAAATGTAATCATCACCATAAGAATCAATTCTGATGCAAGTTAGAAAATGCTTCAGTTATTTAATTATTTTTTGGAAGAGGAAAACTTTTAAGAAAACTTGAGGTATTGATACTGATTAAGGGGGAAAAATACAGCCTGACTTCTAAACCCTACCCAAGCCAGAAAAAACAATGGTAATCAACATCCACTAACAGTTGACTAACAAGACTGAACTGGGGAAAAAAAAGCTGAAAACCACCTATTAATGAACAAGTGTCTACAGCACTTACAGATAAAGACCAGAAAAGATAACCTGCTCTCCAGACTGAAAATCACAGGCATGAAGACTAAGAAAACAACCTGACTAATCTAGACAGCCTGGTTTTCATCCTATTTAAGATTAAATTACAGTTTTTGTTGGCAGGTTTATACCTGATTCAAAGTGGAAGATGGAGCTGGGTGTTGGCAGAGGAAGAACAATGCTGGGCGGCCCATGGGAGCTTTCACAATTACCAGATGTCCTGGACCTGTTTTGTGACTCAACGCAGCAGGACAAGCTGATTTCAAAGAACTGGTTTGCTCTTGCCCATGTTACAGCACTACGAACTGGGAATACTTCATGGCACTTCATAAAAACATAGTTTTATGGGGGTTTCTTTCTAGCACATGTATGGGCGGCTAAAAGATACCCTCTTTTAAAAGTAATTTTTCACAGCTCAGTGATTAATGCAGAGTTAACAACACATCTGCTTTCCTGAAACAGTTTCGGAGTTCATAAAATTGAAGGCTGATTAGAGGCACCCTGAACTATCCATTACATGAGAGCTACTGCAATGAATGGGATGGTTTATTCTATAAGAAACCATGTCACAACCAGCGCCAAATGTGAGAAAACCCAAGTATGTACAAGAAGCCCTTTTTCATTTCATGCCTGTAGACACATGTACAAGTGGTCACTAAATTTGATTTAGCTGTAGAGATGTTGGGAAATGCCACTGGCATTTAAATTAATATCTAATGAGAAAATTACATATACATTGTAGTTTGGGATTTGAACCAGGCTCTTGATTTGATTTCAGATTTTCACACTGTACTGTTCTGCTAAGCTCTGTTAATGGAAATGTCCTTGAACAACAGAAACAATTAACTGAAATAGAATAGATTCATCTCAGTACTTACTCTAATCCCTTCTATACTGACATAGTTAATGTAATGTGGCACATTATGCAGGAAGCCTTGGAATTTTCTTAACAATAAGATGTTTCAGAGACGAAAAAAAAGTAGTCTTTTTATTAAAATATTTATATTTTTTTTTAAATCTTTCTGGGTTTTGGGGTTTTAAGTAAAAAGTAGTTTCTCTCTGCTGAAGTTTGCCATCTTCAACTTTCTACCTTTTGCAAAAATTATAATTGATGAATTAAGTCTGACCTTATAAATGTTTGTTTTAAATATATATTTTTTTTAAAAATCACTATATTTTAAATGAATAGAAATTCATTTGGGAGTGGGGTCTTCTGCCCTAGAGTTTATATTAAGTATTATCTAATGATACTTACAGCAATGAAAATTTTCAAGTGCAAATTTTCACACATGCATCATTTATGCATCTATACTTGACATAGATTATCAGTATCATGAGCTCCAGATCACAGAAATTTTTCATCATAAACTACAGGCAAATACAGATGTGAAGATTTAACAGTTTTCAAATAGCTCAGCTCCCATGGTGTTCTGACATTCAAACAAAATGTTTGAAGTTTATATTTAAAGAATTGATGCATATTTGTGATGGTTTAATTTTAGAAACATTTTTAAAACATACCTTTGAGAGTTTTAATACTTAGACCTTTAAGGGGTTTAAATCATGAATATATCACAATGTCAACATTTGATTACAGAGATCCTATGATAATACATTTCCATATTTTTTTATGCAGTATCTGTCTTTAGAGAAGAAAAAAGAATTATTGGCTAGCTCCAGCAACAGTAACATAATACCTCGAAAAAGAAATGTGCTTGTTAGTAGACAGCAAAAGCCAATAAAGGAAATAACTTTCATGTGAAAATTTCAATGTCTTTTAAAACTATTTTTATGAGGTATTATCTCACTGTTGAAAAACACAAAATGTTCCATTGCTGATTAACATCTACTTCAAAACTCATGCAATTAATAATTAGGAAAATCTCCACAGGAAGTGCATAGGGCAAGCACATCCTGACATCTGACAACTATTCCAGCCAACACAACACACAGCCTCGCACTCTGATGAAACCATCTCTCCATTTGAAGGAATATCAGCTCTCAGATGCTAAGGGAGATGAATGGTCACCAGAGGGAAACCAGCAAAGATGAGTAGGGATGACAGGAAGCAATACCGATGAATCAGCAGGTGACAAGCAAAGCAATATCAATGCACTGTCAGCATGCTGCAAGAAAGCTAGTGTTTCCAAAAAAGATGAAGATCATTTAAGAAGCCATGAGAGAGTCTGGCTAAAACCTACATTCTAGCTAAGCACCTAAATCCAAAATATTGGCTGAATCGAAGCTGCTTTGAATGGAGTCACCAATGTCTTACTCTGCTTTTGGTTTAGTTGTGGCTTTTGACAATATTCTTGCATATCAACAGATGCATTTTCAACTTTCACCTGTAAGCCCTAATAGCAATTACATTTAATTCATTACTGACTCCTTACGAGTATTTTCGTGAAAATATCATTACAGTAGCATTGTAGCAGCAAGCTCGCAGATAGCATAAGTTCAGACAGGAAGCTGTGTATTTCTAATGCATGCAAATAACTCAAACATGGCTTGTTTCCCTACAGGAAAAATTGGTGTTGCTTATAGCACACTTGACACACTGTCACATTATACCATTCAAACATAAGAGGGTTTTATTAACGATATTCCTAACAAGAAGTAAGTTCTTTTTAGCAATAACCAAAAGCATGACATGACACATTGACAAGTAATGTGACAGCTCCTTTCTAATCAAATGTGCTCAACATAAATAGCGATTCACTATGTCAGACACTCAGTGACAAACTAAGAAGTCCTTAACAGCAAAGGCAATGCTCTAAGAATCTCATCAATGCATTTAAAAAATAACTAATGCTCTATTTCCATCAAAGCTTGCCTGTTCTATAATATGAAATCTTTGTTTCTCTCATGCCGCACCACAGTTCAAAAGCTGCCTTGATCCTCTGGTACATGTACAATCTGTCACTAGAGGGTGCAGTTGTTCTGTTTCTTAAACCAAAATTATTTACAAATAATAAAACACTGCTATATGACTAAGCTCTTTCAATTATTTTGTTGAGCTACATATGCACTGCATAAATTTGGGATTATTTTCATTCAAGCTCTCCAAATAAGTAAACTAGGAGACAATGTACATTCTCTATCTTGGTTTAGATTCAAGCTGATTATATTACTCTTGATTTTATAGAGTGACACCTGAATAATTGCAAAAGCAGAAGTCCCACTACAAGATTTACCAAATTAGCCAGGCTTAATCATTAAGTTGTTGCTGCTTGCATGCTTGTTTTTACAGCAGTTGTGTGACTTGCTTTCTATCCGTTATTTCCATTGTTTTCTTTTCAAAAAGATGTAATGTTTTAATAACAGCCTGGCTTTGGCCCCAGATCTGAAAACTGCCTCCATTGAAGAGAACATCAGAGCAGGTAGTAAACACAGACAATTGCATAGAGTTAAAGACGCATATAAGCAGTTTACCTTCTCATTTCTCTACCTGGAAACCCAAACAGGTGAGTTCACACAGTTGGTCCTTTATCAGGACAGAACTCCAAATGATTTGAGAACAAAACTACTGACAAGTTTGGGATGGTAGCCGCAGCTGTGTGCCGAATGCAGGATTAACACCCCAGGGCTGCAGGAACGCAAACGGGAAGGTTGCTCCCCAGGCAGGGAGGTCATGGACCACCCAGCAGCTTTGTGCCAGGGTTTATAAGCGGCACTCCCAAACTTGTGTACTGAGAGAAGGCAGGAACCTCAACATCCTTCCCCAAAAGCAAAAAGGAGGAAGGAAACTTCTGCTACCATCTCCATCAGACAAACATCTGTCTGGAAGAGCAGCCTCAGGGCAGAGAGAGGCACCAGGTCACACAGCAGGTAGGCAGAGATACATCCTGTCTGAAGCTAAGGAACAGGTTAAAGTGGTCATACAGACAAACTGTTTCCATCAGCCTTTCAGTGGAGCTATATTGGCAGAATTAATACAGGAGCAACAGCATTCAGTGCAATTACAGAACATCATACAGGCTATATCGTAGATCATGCCAAATTTAACACTTCACCCTGCGGCTCAGCAAGAACCAGATCCTGAAGCCTCTCACTGCAGCAGGTATCCAGCCCTCCAAGGGAAGGCCACAGGCTTCCAGTTTTGGCATACCCTCTTACGCCATCGCCTCGCCCTCTGTATCCCAGCCAGCAACAAGTGTGCAGTGGTGCCACAAAACAGATGAAAAGTGGACACTTTAGATGCCCAGCTCTAGAAATACTCTTCTTTTAGAGAAATGTTGCCAAACTAGCATGAGTAAAACTGGCCACAGTATTTTATAAAGCAAAACTTCACCTCCCCTGCCCCCCAAAAAAATGAACTTGGGAGGTCTAGATTCTTATCTGCAACAGAATACATTACTAAACTCTAGTGTATAGTTTTCTATTGAGTTATTTCTCTATTATCTTGTGGAAAATCTCTCAATTCTTTTGTAAAGCCATCCACAAAAGTCAAGTCAAAATTGTCTCTTTCAAAATACATGCATTTTCCTCACCAATACATTCATAACTCTTCTCTGAAAACTGAGAAACTATTCTCAGCAGCCATCTACAATTAATATACCCAGGAAGCTCTTACAGCATCTAAACCTACAACTGATTTCATCTATTTGACAGATTGGGGGGTGGGGGGGTCCCCTTCATCTCTGCCATAGAGATCTGCAGACTAACAGAAACCAGGCAGAACTTCCACTAAAACCAGTTTGGTATACCTCCATCAAATCAGCTTAGTAACATCCAAATTATTTTCCGCTTACGTTGAGCACAGATAGGGGTGCACATGCCAGCACTATAACACATGGCTAAGGAAGAGCATTGGGCTTTGTCTACCAACATCCTCAAGGTAAACGATGAGTGCTGCCGTGGGGCTACTGCCCTGAGAAAGACGAGACCAGGTTTAGGGTCAGGATTAGGGTTTGGCTTCTGAGAACAAGACATGCGAGATGTGCTCAGGAGCAACCAAACATCAGTGTGGGCTGTGACTGACATTATTCCACAAGCCTGGGGTGATCAGTGTCCAACGGCCAATGGAAAGGGTGAGGCAAGGCAGCTTTTACTTTGGGGACAGCAAGGTCCATCCCCACCAGAAATTTATAACGGTTTGCTTCTGAGTCTCATTTCCCTCCTGTACTAAGCGTGGACAGTGCAGTACTGCTGTTAGGATGGACATGTGGCCTATTGAAACATATAAACCAAATTCAGCTACCTTATTTACACCGTTAGGAAATACAGTGAGTACTCAAACAGCCTGAACAGCACCCCAAGGCTAGAAATGAGGGAGAACTCCCAGCTACAAGCCCTGGCAAACTCAGCAGCAAAGGCAAACTAGCCTGTGGGGGTTCCAGTTGACCCACAACATAAACGCTGCAAAAACAGCAGGGATCTGAAGTGTGACAGTCCCTGGGATGTAACTATTTCTCAAAATTTTAATCCACAGAATCTTCTCTGTATTCAACAGGACTTACACAAAACCAACCATAAGACCTTATAGCAGCCTTTCAATACTTAAAGGAGGCTTATAAGAAAGATGGGAACAGACTTCTCTTAGTAGAGCCTGTAGCAATAGGACAAGGGGTAATAGTTTTAAACTAAAAGAGGGTAGATTCAGACTAGATCTAAAGAAGAATTTTTTTTAGGTTTTTTTTTTTTTACAAGAGGATGGTGAAACACTGGAACACATTGTCCAGAGAGATGATAGATGCTTCATCCCTCGAAACATTCAAGGTCAGGTTGGACGAGGCTCTGAGCAATCCGATCTAGTTGATGATGTCCCTGCTCATTGCATGGGGGGCTGCACTAGATGACCTTTAAAGGTCCCTTCCAACACAAATTATTCTATGACTCTATGATAACACACTTCCGAAAAAGTAAGAGAGCTCCTAAGAACACTATGTGGATGCAGTACCCCAAGGGTGCAACACAGCCCCAGGGAGCAGGGATGAAGGAGGAAGAGGGAAGATGCTCAGGTTTTCTGGGGGAAGAAAGAGAAAGAAAAACACTAAACTATCATTTCAATTAAAAGTAGACTCCCCAAATCTGAAAGCTGAGCATTGGCTGTGGAGTTCTTTCTGACAGAAGATGCAATCCATTGTTATGGTGGCAGGTAAAAAACAAGTACTTTTTTTGGTTTGTTCCTTAACCTGGTTAACATTTGCTTAGACACTTCACCTTGTGAGCTTGCCAAACTGCTGCACTCAATCATGTTACTTGCCACCATTTATTCAGTTAAGTGTTTCGAGATATACTTACAGTGTACTAAGCCCTATCTGAAGGCATGAGAGCCTATTAAGAGGATCCATCAGGTAGATACAATAAATAGCAATATTCAGTGTTTGGTTTGAACTACATAAAAAAAGATAAACTTTCACTGTTATTTTTATATATACTAAGTTAGCTAGAAAAGCAACTAACACTTTGAGAAGAAAGAGGGAAGAAAAACTAACCTCCACTTCATTCTCATATATGTGTATATCAAACACAGCATACATAACAATTAACGGCAATATGTCAAATGAGAACATTTTTGAAGCTCCAAGGAAATTATACATATCTAGAATTATTACAGTTGACAATTTCAGCAAACTATCTTTTTCCAGTAGCATTTAATAGTTAATGTAGTTTATAAAATTCTTCAGACAAGAGGTTGCTCATAACTGAGGAAACTTCCAGTCCACTGAGATTATATGACAAGCCTCACTAATCCATAAACACCTGGTTATTAAGGGATATCCATTAGGTGTGGGCATTTTTTTGCAGAAATGTCATTGCCTTTTGATGAAACAGCTATTGAGAAAAGCATCTGGCAAAAAGCAAACCCAATTAACAAGCTTTATCTATTTTTTATTTACTTGTCCTGGCTATGAATATGTGTTTGAATGGTTATACCTATGTAGTAATCTAGGCTTGCAAAGTATACCTGAAATTTTTCAAAAATGTTAAAGGGGCAGCTACAAAACCCACGATCAGTGGTTATAATGTCTGGAAAGCCTACTAGAAATCTCTTTTTTAAAAGTTATAAAACACCTTTTAAATACATGTCAGGAAAGAGAGAGAAAGTGAACTGAGAAAAATCTGGAAGCTAGTTCTAGAAATTGGCATAGATGAAAATGACTATTTTTATCATGTTCAACTTCATTTAATGTTTCTTCCTACCAAGCAGTAAAGATGAAAGCAGCTGATCAATATTGCAGATGAACAACCAATAAGGAATAATCAGCATTTGAGTGAGCACAGCTAAAAGAGATCGTGAGAAAACAAGAAACTCAGTAAACTGAAATATGGAAAACATTGTTAGTTAAATATAAATATTGTCAAGAGTTGTTAAGAAGCAAGACAGAAATGATTCATGTTCTTCTATAAAAATGCATAAAGTCAGTTTCTACTGCTTTATTTTCTTTTTAAAGGCTGGCTATACTGCAATGAAAGCATCAGAGAGGAAAGCTGAGCACAATCATCAGGTTAACAAGATGTTAGTGATATGGTTTCTGCCTTCACAGGACAGCCATAAGAGCTGGTCTCTGGCCTCCTGGGCTTTGCTGTAATGTTAGAGCCAAATGTTTGAGGGGGCAGGTGGCAAGAGGATTTAACACTGGCTTCATTCAAGAGCAAAGCCTATTCATCTGCCTTCCAAGCAGCACCCTTGACAAACGAGGATCTAAGCCACAAGCATAACGGAAACACAAAACATTTAAACTTCTTAGGGTTACATCTTTTAATTAAAGTGCCCCCCTCACATAAAACAAAGCATTTGATTAAAAACAAAAAACCTGCAGTATTTGATGCGTTGTTCCCAAAACCAGCCACTATAAGCACAATCAAACATTGAAAGTAGAAAACCCCAGGAAACCTTTAACTGCAAATGACAGAAAGA
Organism: Burhinus oedicnemus; assembly: GCA_008921705.1. NCBI lineage: Eukaryota > Metazoa > Chordata > Aves > Charadriiformes > Burhinidae > Burhinus > Burhinus oedicnemus. The sequence goes on from VFFE01006926.1 coordinate 50,257, forward strand.
GGCTGATAACCCATCTTCACATTCATTTGGGGGAAATTTCACAAATGTTGTTTCTTGATATTTATATCCGTAAATATGTTCAGGATTAAAACAAAACCATCATTTCACACCCCTGACTCTCAAGAAAGGCATTACAAGCTTACAATAACAACCAGAAGATGTTTCAGAGATTCTTAACAGATTAAGCATCTGAAACCAAACCCTACAGTCAGAGTTTACACAGAAATCTATTCGGAGCTTATTAAGAAGAAAGGGGAGGGGGGAAAGTGTGCATGGCACCTAAGGGCAACTAATAAACAGCAGAGAGATGCAGCTGAATTTGTCCATTCCTTTCCAAACAGAAAGGTCACAGGCTAAGCTGAGAAAAGGAAAGAAGCTACGAAATGGATGATTGAATGCAATCATGGGCTTTGACTTTCCTTCTAGGACTTGAAATTGAAGATCTCTATTTCTATCCCCCATCTCTGTTTGCAAAGCAGGCTGTCACAGTTCATTGCATTAAAATGGTCAGAAACTGTGGAAATAGTGCAAGACAGAAAACAGATGAATCAAGAATTTGTGTCCATTTCTAAAGAGACTCACCTTCTCTGCAAGTAGCTCTAAACAAAGTAAGTATGTTTCAAGGCTATTGCTTTGCTGTACTTGGGATTCATGAGACTGGAACACTGAAAAAAATGAACAGAACTTTTAAAAGCATGTTGGTTATCTCAAGCATTGTATGACTATGGACTGCGAGTTAACAGGTCATCATACACAAGTCAAGTCTGAACACTGATCATGCAAAAGCTTTTCTTTTGGACAATAAGGGTCAATATGTTTGAAAAAAAAAATCCTTGCAAAAATAGTAGATTTAATCCCTCAGCAATATCTCTTTCCTCAGAAAAAAAATGCTCTGTTATAAATACAAGGACAATCAATTGCAAATAAAATTTTCAGACTAAAAGATCATCTAAAAAAACAGATTGCCACAGTTTAGAATGCCAGCTTTTCTACACCAGTATTTTTACTTGTTTCTGTGAACTATTTATTAACCTTAGCTAAAGGTAGCCAGGCATAATAGCTAAAGGCATCTGATTGTTACAGAGCATGTACATAGACAGCACAAAGGGAACAAAGCTGTTGTGCACAGATTTTCTTAAAATGATGCTATCACTCTTCACCTCTGGCCAGTGTCAGATATTTCAACTGCTAACAGGTTTCTGCATGCTGATATTCTTTGTTTCTGTAGTAACAGTCACACATAACTTTCCTTTAGTAATATGAGAAAATAATCTTCTTTTTGATAAATAATATGACTGTTTGCTACACAGAGCACAGATATCAGACTGCATGCTGCAAAAATCTCTGTTGTTGATATCTTCACCAGAGAGGAGTAGCTGCAGGGTCTGAAATGACCGCCAGACTTGCTGATGTCTGGACATGAACAGAACATAATATAAATACGCCTGAACAATAGCTTGACAAGTGAAATAAGCCTGACAGTCATGATGGGATAATGTGACATTGGAAGGAGAACAGCGTCCATGCTTATTATCTGGCTATTTTAACCCAAAGGATGATGAGACCTTATCAAGTGCACACTCTAATAGTCAGCCTTCTGGTAGACCGGATAACAGCCATTTAATGTTAGATACCAAAAAGCCACCAATACGAAATATCGATGTTTGAACACCAAAATCTACTTTGGTGTAATACCTAGTATACCATTCTGTAGTACATATATTACTATACCATTCTGCTTCTGAACTTTTATGAACACTGGTTTATGCAGTTTTTTGCATGAGACACTGCATGACAGTACTATTCAATACTTTGAGTTCTGTATAATCAAACAATTACAAGTAGTTCAGATGCACACCCGTTGGTGCATCTGGTTTCTTTTTACTGATTGCCTATGAAGAGGGGACTCCGTGATCCAGCTGGAATACTTCCTGCTAGGCACATACTGAAGCCTGGTTTGGTTGGTTGGCTTTTTTACCCTGGAAGTTTGCTAACCCTCCTCAAGTTGCTTGCAAGCCAGCTTCACCAGCTGTGACTGACTGCCTAGGGCTTAAGCTCCAGGGTTGCAGAGGACTAGAGAAGACATCTCCCTTTGACCTCTGCTTTTGTGCTTTGGAATTGCTGTTGCATTCCTTATCCCCACCTCAGCCTCCCAGTTACCAAATTGCTTGCGAGAGAGAAATCCTGTGCTCCTGGCTGATCTAAATAACCTACACAAAACAGGCATGTGTCTTACAACATTTTTTGTTCTAGCTAGGACTACAATCAAAACTGAATTTTGTAACTATGAATTCATTACTACAGTTGTTGCTGGGACAGATTGATAAAAATATTATTCTTACCACCATCCCTCTTTGTATTATAAGTATTAAAGAACATCTACAAAAAAGTTGAACTGTAGGTGCCATCTGGCACAATACATTTTTCCACTTAATTTTCATTCAGTTTTTATCTGTAGATTGGCCCAGAGATAGTTTTTCTTTCTCTTCCTATTAACTGTAAGTCATCATCCCAAGACAAATGACATCGATCACACAGCATGTTTCAGTGCTCTGCCATACTGTTTTCATGGGAATGAATCATCCTCAAGAAGAAAGCAAAAAGCAAAACCCAAAAAGAATGGCCAGTAGCACTTGCATTGCAGGAGATACCGATACAGTTGCTATGATACAGCAATAGTAGAGGTCAAAGTTTAAACAGTGCATGGAAAGAACTTTAACAATCTTTGGTTTATTATGAGAACATACATAATAATCATGGTGAAGTATCAAATATCTACCCAAAAATACAAGAATGGGCTATAATAATCAACACTTGCAAACATAAAATTTAACAAATTGAGACGAGCTGGATATAGATTTAACTGAAGATACCCTATTGGTAATTGAGCAGTGCTCTTCCTTTCAAGCCTGCTGATGGAGTTGAGTAGTGTAAGTGGATCAATATTGATAAATGGTCTAAAACTAAAAACAATCACAGAAGGCACTTCTCATCATTCAGATTGGACTGAAAGAATATGTGCCTCAAATGGCATCCACCCAAACTTCAGTATTCTCAACATGCTTATAAACAAATAAATGGAAATTGTATCAGAGTAAGAAGTGTGACATTTTCCCCAGAACCACTGCTCCACTCTCCCTGATTTTTGTAGCACTTCTTCCACACTTCAGAAAAACTAACAAAAGCAGGATGCATCTTCCCTTTGTTATCCAAGGTCCCTTTGCTTTCAGCCAAGATGCAAAACTGGGATCATGTCTGCTCATGATTAGTAAGAAAAAACAGAGACACCTGTCAGGACAGGATGTGCAACCAACAATCCCCTGTCACAGTCTGAGAAACAACTCTGCAAAGGGACAGAAACACAATGACTGGATCAGAACGGACAGTGTTGGGAGTACAGAAAATTTTTGTTGTTGCTGTGGCTGGGATCTGGGGAGAAGGCTACGAGCAATGAGGCTACCAGTGCCAATGCAGAAATGTCTTTGCAGTACGTAATGCTTTAAGATTTCTAAACCTCAGGCCCAATTGCCCCCTTCATATTTTTATCATGTCCACAAAGCTGGATAGGCAAATGAGACTGCCTCAGAGTAAGTCTGTTTTTCATGTGCAAACATCAACTTGAATGCCCTGCAGATAACTGGGAAAGAGGAAAAATACTATTGCTATAAAACAAATGAACTGCAGTACAGGAGCATTGTGGGTGGCTAGGGTGAAGTCTGCGCTCATTCAACAGCAGCAAACTCAGAAAAATGTACCTGCACAAGGCAGGAACTGTATGTAATCCAGTCACGCAAAAGTAGTGTGCCTTCACAGCCAGGGACCTGATCACTGGCCTTCACAGCTCTGCGCTGCGGGTAGGAGGTGCACGGCAGAAGCTGTTGCACACATCTGTGGTCAGCACTGGCTCTTGAGAATAATGCCCTTGATTATACAAGGTTCACAATTAATTCATCACCAGGCTGCTTTTCAATAAAGAGTATTTGTTATAACTTTTTCAAATAGGTAGCTTGACCATTTCCTCTGCCCAGTGAAACCTCTGGTTAATACACAGCCAGCACAGGATGTTACAGGCTGCTCCCATCTGGTCCCCAGTCAGCACAGTAAGCCAGGCATGGCAAAAAAAGCACATACTCAAGCAATGATTCCGACTTCATTTTATAGTTTTTGGGGGTTTGGGGGGAAGGGGTTTGGTTTGGGGTTTGTTTTTTTTTTGTTGTGGGGTGTGTGTTGTTGGTTGATTGTGGGGTTTTTTTGAAAGGGAGGTAGGAGAAGGAGGAACAAGAAGAGAGAAAAGATAGCATTTATCAGCATTTAACCTGGACCTCCAAGGACAGTTCTACCACATGCTTGCAAAGAGCATGGCAGGGAATTGCCCTCTTTATCGGGCTGAAGAGAGAGCTGCTTTGAAGTAGTTGCTGAGAACAGCAGAAAATTGATGTCAGATTTTTGCCAATACAATGTAAAATAAAAACAGCCAACTGCAAATTTAAATTATGTTTAAAATTCTATAGAGCCTACGGTTCAGAATTTGTGCAAATAACTTACCTTTTCATTGATTTCAGCCTCTCCCACAGGTTTTGAAGAAACAAATAAACAAAAAATCACATCATACATTTTTTGTCCACAGGGGGGCAACAATGAGTCGAAAAAAATCCTTGTATTTCTAAACAAGTATGTAATTGTATGCAACTTTTCTCCGCACTATTTTATTTCCTTATTTCGAATCAGGAGAATATATTATCCAATTTTCCAAATTACCCTTAGCTCTTTTATATTTTGTATAACATTATGATAATATTCTCATCAAGCCACTTCAACTAATTCAAGTATTCTTTTTCTTTACTCCTCACAATGCTATTCCTTCCCCTTTTGTCTGTTTCTATAACTTCCGTAAACTAATAGTTCATGGATAAAGAGCAAAAAGGGTTTCCTGAAGTTGTCTTTGAAGTGCTTTATCAACAGATCTGTTTATTGAAGGCTTTAATAACACAGCAACACTACAACAAAACCTAAACATATACATCATTTTTGGCAGAGCTTGCCCTACTTACATTGCTATATATCCTAAGATCCAGTTGATTAAATTTCACATTACATGTACAGACTTTAAAGACTGTGAAGAACACGTCTCCCTGTGTATCTGCTTCCAGCAGACTTTTTTTTTTAAAAAACAGATTAGTCTACCCAGGTTTAATCACATATGTGTAGCTGCACAGAAAATAAAAAGGTTAGTATCCTAGCTGTTAGAGTTAGAACTGATCTACTGGGGTTTCCGTCCGCTCTCCACTTATAGAAATGAAAGAAGCTTTTCAAGAACATATTTACTGAGTGTTCCTTAAAAAATTTCTGGTGATGCTAAGATAAAGAACCAAAACAAAAGTAGGCTGAATTTCAAGCCATTCATGTTTTTCATTGCACACTGCTACCTGAAACTCACACTGTGTTACACAGCACTAGATACAATATGTTAACAGTTCACAATGTTGTGGGCTTTAACAAAGGATACTGTCCAAAGATCTCAAAGCATAAAACATATTGCAAAGTTAAATGAAAAACACAAAAATCCTGATTAGACAAACAGCAGCTTGCCTATTCACAGATGAAAATAACGATGCACTGAAAGTCACCAGCTGAAAATAGTCAACCTCTGAAAAAGAACAGAGCAGAAAAACTCCGATCTCTTCCTACAGGACTGTACTTTTCATTTCAGGAAAGGAAGATGAGATAGCCAGAGGTGAACTTGTTTGCAAGCTAGGACCTGTTTATCAGTGGGTATTAACAGAGCATGAGACTAAGAGTACGTTATTCATGACTGGTTTCAGAATTACAGCAAAGTAATCTGAAGAAAGGGAAGAGAATATTCCTTTCCCGCAAGACAGTGACCATAATATTTAAAACCCTTATTACTTGTAAAAGACTGCACCAACTGCTTGACCACTTCACCAGGTGCTAAACTGATATCCAGCCCAAAAGTTGAGCAACAGCCCTAAAATTAGGCACGCTGCTTTGCAGTTGGGGCATGAAGATCAGAATTCAAACTCAGAAAAACAGCTGAATTACCATTCTGCCATGAGTCCTTATCCATATATGGAGCCAACCTGTCTAATCAGTGACTGTCTACAACTCAAAAGCCCTTCCTCTGACTAATCTTGGCCACTCTTTGGACAAGCAAATCCCTCTGGGTTGATGTCTACATTCCCTGGGATATTTGTGGAGCTACCAGGAATTCCACAGCACAGGCTTTAAGACTAAACTAGCCACAGCAAAACCCATGAATCCCCATTATACAGATCTCCAAACCAGGACAGCTGATAGCACGGTTGTCTTTGGTGGCACTAAAAAGCCAAACAAGAATTGAGGCATTTCATAAGACTGAATTTTAAACACGTATCTACTCACCATTAATCCAGCCAGTAATATTTCATGGTATTGTGGCCCACAATGAAACATGAAGATGTGTTATTCTAATCATCATCGCAGTAAACTACAGGGTATACTGCTACATCTTGTCAATTTACATCATTTTCACTGACATTTCTGGTGAGCAAAAAGAAGTCTTCAGGCAAAAAAGCACACTCACAGAAACATTGTTTATAACAAACATGTGGCCATTTTCCCCGAAGACCTGAGCACTATCTAACCGTTATGTATGTTCATGGCATCTTTTCTCTGAATTTGCTTGAAGAAAAAAACCCTTGATTTTCATAGTGACTTCTCCGATCAAGTTGCATCTAGATCATTTGTACATGATGCGTAACCACTAATTTTACTGGATTATTCAATATTTATTTTAAGCAAATTTCTTTATATACAAAAGCAAATGCACTTACCTGAAATGTATCCTACAGCATTTTGACTGTCCATTGCAATGCTTAGTAGCAGTAAGATTTAGCACTAGCAGAATAACAGCACTTCAGTTGTAAAGCTCAAAGCAAACAATTGAGACATCAAGATGAGACACCAACATAGGCTCACCTTAAGCATGCAGGTTCTTCCAATTCCCATAAAAATACTGATATTTTGAAGTATAAATGAAAAAAGGAAAAGCACTTAAACCTACAAGTCTAGATCAAACCTCTTCTCTGCACCCAAGCCATCAAACAGTCACAGCTGTTCTGTGAAACCTAGGGCTGCAAAGCATTACTCACATAAAGCATTTTATGTGGATTCTGCACTTGGAAATCAGTGGGACTTCCACATGACCTTAAGGCTTCATAGGAGTAAAGTCTACAGGGAATATAAAGTGTGTTTTCCGAGAAACATATATGTCAAGTCACAGGCATCAGCCATCAGTCTTGCTCACTCAGGCTTCATCCTCTTCCACTGCTGTCTCCACATGTAACTCACCTGCACAGCAGAGCACTGGAGTGCCAGAGCAGCAGAGAGGCTCTGCATGGGTTCCCCTCCAGGACGCACCCTTCCCTGCAACCCCACACTCAGTGCATTCTCACAGTAGGAAAAGAAAATGGGTAAGAGGTTCAAGATGAAAAGAAAATGGGTAAGAGGTTCAAGATGAAAAGAAAAGAATGAGAGGTAGGAGAAAAGCCCAACCCAGATAAAGAGCCAGTCAGCACAGCAAAACAATACAATATAGAAGCTCTGTACATGCTGTTCACACTTTTGTACCACATTTGTGATCCCCCAAAATAAGAACTAGAGTCTGGTGACAACCGAGTCACAGGCAAATGGGTATCTAAAAATCAAAGCATTTCACAGCTACATGATGACTCTGAGAACTATAGCAAATTATGTCATTCTTTCAAGACAGCATGTCATTTCATTCTGCTGTTGCTGATCCAGCTTAACTGCTGGATGTCTTTTTAATGCAAGTTCTTAAGGTGTAAGTTTTCTGTGGTTGGACTTCTACATTTTTTAAAAACAGAAAGGGAAAAATACTTTGTGTATGCATATAGCACTATTTTTCAGCTTGTGGTCCCCAAAGCCTGAATTATTTTAAAGGGGGCAGAGAAAAGCAACAAGGAAAGGACTTTCTTTCTACAGGGTATTCACTTTCAGTGACAAAACAAGTATAGATTAAAACCTAATTCATCCCCCGGGTACTTGCATGGAAAAAAGAATACAAAATTTTTCTCTGTCCCATACTTTTGTTTCAACTAGTCTGATCTCCATTGCTATAAAAACCTAATCTTCAGGGTTTGGTTCTCTTAAAAAGTGAGACAACATGTACTTTTTTTCCAGAACAATTTGTGACTGAAACATTTTAAACATTGTTCCACTAAAGTGAGCTAAGGTATTACTGTACACTAATACCAGACTGCATTTCAGTGGCTTGCCTTTGCCAAGTTGCCTTTGTCGATTTCAGCTCCTTAGCAGATCATGGTTGAGAAGTTTTGCTCCATTTCATAAGAGTGAAGTGGTTTCTCTTGTTCTGTAACTCTATTTTATATCTAGCAAATAAGCTATTAACTATTACCTCGCCCCACAGCATTACACAATTAACTGGATCCTACAGTCAAACTAAAGTGTGTAGCTGTTATACTAACAGAGAAGCTACATGATATTAAAGTGCTTGGACAAATCTTGTTCTCCAAATGGTGCTCTCTCATCTATCTTAGATATCAATAAAATGCATCCGAGTTGTAACAATTCTCAAGTTGCAACTCAGCTGAAGTCTTACCAATACTTTTGGTCTCTCCCTTTAATTTAGTAGCTGAAAAAAGAAGATGGTATCTCAAAACACAAAGAGAAAAGTCTTCTATGCCATTTGGATTCCTTATCCAACACAGGCTGTACATACTGTGAACAGCTAACAAAGCAGTCCAAGTGCTTCAGGTATTTGCCATCCTAAGCTCAAGTCTTCTGAGCAGGACAGCTTGCCCCCTCAAAAAGGTACCAGGAGAGAGGGGAGAAGACAGAAGCATGGTGCCTGACATCCATAGTTAAAGTTAGCCCTTTGCAAATCAAATACCAGTTTCAGAATGAACTGGGCTGCCAATCTCTTTTCCTGTCTAAACATCCCTTATCTTGCAAAGGAAAGTACAATCAGAAGAGAACATAGGTTTCTTTGGTGCTGAAGTCAAACACTGCCCTGCTAAGCTCGTGCCATGTGCAGTACCGATAAAGACACTTTGGCAGAAGTGGAAAATGCTCACTAGGAAGCTAAGCCTTATAAACACAAGTTGCAAGACAATACAATAGCACCCTGTTCCGCCTCTTAGAGACAGCATAATTTTTTGATTTCTCCTTCCATAAAATCCATCAATATTTTCCTAAACAAGACATGACATCTTTCACTCACTCGACATTTCTTTGTTTAATCAGAAGCCGCTGGCTCAGAGGAAGAATCACACTTGAGGCCACTACAGTACATTGGGTTTATTTGTTCATTCTCTGTGCAACTGCTGAAATATATCAAACTGGAGGACATTTTACCACTTGGACGTACCGGATTAAGACAATAAAATTACAGAAATAGTGTCTGCACACCTGTAAACTCTGCAGATATCTAGCAATACCCTGGCACATTATTTTCCTACCCAACTCAGTACTCACCAATTCCTTTGTTTAAAGGCACTGAGGGATGTGTCATGGAAAATACCAGATGTACAAGACCGAGCAGGGTCAAATCCCAATCAATCTTCTCCCAGTAGCCACTAAGTTTGCCAGTATTATTCTCCAAGTCACATATGGCACTGCAGTGTCCACAGAAGAAGTTAATAGGATCAGGGCAAAAACACCTACATTTGTAGTGGTAAAGGCAAATGGATTTGGCTTTGCCGCTTGAATTAGCTTTCATGCCATGTACTAGTAATGGAAGAACTGGTGCGGAGAATTTATCTCAACAACATGATGGGGTACAGCACTGCTGCTGGGCTCAAACAGCTGAACAGGATATAGAGGGGACCACCAGTAACGACGAGATTTCAAGAAGTCTACATTTCTCTAAGCTGCTTACTTACTATAACTTGGTTAAATAATTTCTACAGCATGTCCATCTTAGTGGTGAAACCTTGCTGCAAATGCAAATGGTTAGCAGAAAGTGAATGGTATTAAAAAACACTGATGAACAGTGATGCTCAAAAACTGTTCACAAATAAATATCTCAGCTGCTTCGAATTCACGTTTTGTAATCAGAAAGTGGCAGAAGTGGGATCATTTAATGTATTTTTGCTGTAGCCTTTTCTAGCCCAAACACAGTTCAGGAACAATTAGAAAGCTATTTCTACACTATGCATTTTGAAGCAGAAGATTCAAATATGGTTAAACAGACTTAGACTAGGTATGTTAACAAATACTGCTTCTCTGCAATTTATTGAGAAGTTACAGGCAACGCAACTTAAAAAGGCAGAAATGAATTACCCTGGATTAGAACTGAAGAAAATGCATTTTCAGCAACCTCACTAAAAAGACATTACCTTCCTCTGCAGAAACAATAAAAGAAGATTTTATGTGTGCCAGCATTTCACAGGATCAACATTCATTTGCAGGACCAGTTTCATGGGGTCCTTTCTATAGGGAGAGTGAGCTCTACAAAGCTGTTTTAGTGAAATGAGAGGAGCCACTATAAAGACTGGGAACATAGACACTAAGGTCAATAACACAAGGATGTTTTGAAACTGTCATGTGGGAAAGGATGTTCCACTCAAAAGCTGCAAGGAGAAGGGGCACACGAATTTAAACATGATTCACTATACAGTTATAGACATTAAATATTATACATTCTATTTACTCATCTTGCTACATTCACCTGACCCATATTAAAAAAAAAAATCTGTGTTTATTTTAGAATTATTGTGTGCCACTACATCTTGGTCATATACTTGTAGCTCTTGGATACAGGTGGCATTTACTGAATAGATACACAAGGGAAGCCATTTATCACATATTACAGTAAATTTATTAACCTTAACTCACAGATAATACTATATACAGCATCATAGCTGATATCTCTTCAGTAGTTACAAACCTGCAGTAGTTCTTTAATAATATTGTGGCTTATCTCTATATTCAGAATGTACAAATACTAAGGATAGGAAAATATTAGTCTAAGAGCTTCAGACATTTTCATTATTAATGCTATTTTATATTGGTTTTGGTGCTACTATATTACTTGACTACTTGAGACACTGTTAACAACTATGCATGACAGGGATACAATTTTCCAGCAGAAAGAATTATTCTGGTGCTCTGCCCTTGACTTTGATTGGGGTAGGCCCAGAAATCCTACTGGCAATCACCTCTAACAAGCTGTCTGAAGCAATTAAAAATTCTGGGTGTTGTACATTCTGCAGATCACAACTGTGTCAAACACAACTGACTGCAGCGGTCTGCGGTATTAAGCTGTCACTTAAGAAGCTCCAAAGGAAAAACCCCAAAGAAACCCATATGATTTCACCGTCAGGGAAGAAGAAACAATGATGGTGAGACGCTGCAATTATTTTAAATCTGCCTGAAAATGAATTCCCCTTCATGCTCCCCCCATGCCCTGCAAAAAAAAACCAAAAACCAAGGGGCTTTGTCCTCCCTTCCTGCCCTCTATTCCTGGCCTGAGGTGTGCGCTGAGCTCAAACAATAAACTGATCAACTGAATATTAGGCAGAAAAAAAAAAAAAAAAATCTCTTTCAGCCTGATCAGTTCCTTCACCCAAGCCAATGAATGCACAAACAGTAGTAACAGCATAAGGCAGACAGGAATGAGTGGCTGGGAAGTGGAAGAAGAGTAAGGGCAGAACTGCCTTTTTTCAACAGTTGCCAAATCTAGTTGAAATGACTGTGAAACTCCAACTGGAGCATACCTGGAGGCATAGGAAGACTGAATGTTCTGCATCTGGTATAGCTACAAGGAGGCAATGCACAATCACACTGAGCTACAGGAGACAATTATCTTCTATGGGGATGTGACAATCTCAGTTACGGACTTTTTCTCCCTCACTAAGTCTTCAGGTTTATCAGTGGCAATCCTTAAAAGTGTATCTCACAGTCCCGCCTCCATAAGCAGAATGTCATTCACAAAACCTAGAGGAAAAGCATAATATTCCCTTGGCAGATGTCAAACAGTACCTCCCACAATATCCTACATACATCAGCTCCTCTACATTTTTAAGCCTATTACCAAGTAGGCTTCAACAGATGAAACACCCAGGAATTGTTTAATCATTGACTGTGTAACTTTATTCTCTGACCTTCTCCATAGCCAAAATGTTAGGTGAAACACAAGGAAACTCTTCCCAGACACAGAGCCACGTATTTTTTATCATTCAGGATGACCTAACTGCTTTTTAGCACAGGCTCAGTTCTCCCAAATACATATTCACTATAATGCAACTTGTTTCCTTAAAGCTACTAGACTCAGCCAGATAGAGGGAATATGTGACTTCATGACCTCTCAGAATTATCATGGGGAAGGTGAAGGTGGGCTAGTGGGTGTTAAGGAACACAAAAACTATTCCAATATGACAACGTGTCTTCACGTTATTTAAATCTTTGACTTTTTTCCCTTCCCCAGCAAATTTTAACAAACTTCCATCCATTCTAATACTACAACAAGTTAAAGGATGGAAACTCTTCTATTTTATTTGCATAGCCTCTTAACAGAGTGCAGGTCCACAAAGTTTCCCAACCCCTGAGTCATTTTCAAAGAGAAAAAACAGATTTACCAGCCCCTGAAAATGATCCTTTCCAGCTCAGTCACTGCAGAAGAGAAAGTCCGTACATTATAAGCAGCAGCTCAAAAGCTCCAGATAAAAGGAACTAGAAAAGGGCAAACAGAAGGCATAAAACACGACATGCATTTGTGAAAACAACTCCGATGTAGAACACTGGGCATCTGGGAAATAAACCCTGATGAAGAAAGGGAACAAGAGGAAAGACAAATACTGCAAAGAAGAAAAAAGAAGAGTTAAGGGATCTGCATCCAGAAGAGAGCTCAAGAGAGAAGCCTGAGGCTGTTGCAAAACATGGAGAGAAAGCAGGGTAGAGCTTACCTAAACCCCCAGTGATGAAGAGAAGATAATTCAATTTGAAAGAAAAAAAAAAAAGGGAGGTGGGAGGGCGGGGGGAGGGAAGTGCACCAGGCCTTCCAAAACAGACCTGGATTTTATAGGACACAGACAGGAAAAAGCAGAACCACGAGCAAGTGATATGGGAGGATTTTCTGAAATCGAAGATAAATTGGGATCAAAGAAAGACAGGCAGGACATACGGTCAGTGTTTAGGCACGAGACAAGAAACAGTTCAGCATCCAGGTAATACTTCTTTCTTTAGGGATATACTCTTTTCTCATTGAGCACTTCACACCTTCCAAGAGTCTAGATATTAATGTCCCCATATATATCCTCCTGTGTCATCCATTATGAAGCTATCTATTATATTATTTCTTCAGGCATATTTAATTGAATTTGCCAAATTAATGGTGAAAAGCATAATCTTTTTACATATTTAATATTCTATTATACGATCTTAAAGTATCAATCATCTTTGTACATACAAAAAAAAAGTTACAAATTCTAAAAATAAGAACCTGGATCTTTTCCTCTGAGTTGGAGAGATCTGTTTTGTCCTGCCGTTCTAGTTTACAAAATATGCACTTCAGTTTACTTCAAAATCAAATGTTTTCTTGTGAAAAGAACATGGCTACGTGCTAGTGGTTCTGGGTATGCAAAGCTCTTTTTTTAAATTTTTTTTTTTTAAATCATTCACTGCTTCCTGCAAGTTTCTTATCACCAGTTATTCTGTGGTTTTCTGATGACCACACTCAGCAGAGCAAACTTTTCACCAGACTAGTATATTTCACCACACTTTCACATATTTCACCAGTGACTCTTCTATCTGTAGCAGGCAGATTTAATGAGTGCAATGATTTAAAGTTGTCTAAAATTAACTAACATTTACCTCTTCAACACACATGACTTCCTTCTATACCACATTTAGAAGTAATAACGTGATCCAAACAGTGTCTTTTTGGTGCCATTTGTAAAGATAATAGTTTCCTGAGGGTAGACAACTTAAGGTATTTTTCTTCTGTTTGGCAATCACCTTCAGTTGCCAGAGGCAGAATTTTATCCTTCTATTCACACAAAGCTTTCCCTACAGCCTTACTCACAAGAACTTCAAAGAATCATAGAATAGCAGGTTGGAAGTGACCTCAAGGATCAGCTGGTCCAACCTTTCTTGGCAAAAGCACGGTCTAGACAAGACAGCCCAGCACCCTGTCCAGCTGAACCTTAGGAGTGCCCAATGTTGGGGAATCCACCACTTCCCGGGGGAGATTATTCCAATGGCTGATTGTTCTCCTTGTGAAAAATTTTCCTCTTGTGTCCAGTTGGAATCTCCGCAGGAATAACTTGTACACATTACCCCTTGTCTTTCCCATGTGACTCCTTGTGAAAAGGGAGTCTGCATCTTCTTTGTGGGAACATGGTGATAAGGTCTCCCCTAAGCCTTCTTTTCTCAAGGCTGAACAAACCCAGCCCTCTCAGCCTTTCCTAATATGGCAGGCTTCCCAGTCCTTTGATCATCTTGGTGGCCCTTCTCTGGACCCTTTCCAGCCTCTCCACATCTTTTTTTGCGTAGCAGGGCCCAAAACTGAACACAGTATTCCAGGTGCGGCCTGACAAGAGCTGAGTAGAGTGGGATAATGACTTCTTTATCTCTGCTGGTGATGCCCTTGTAGATGCAACCCAGCATCCTGTTGGCGCTCCTTGCCGCAGCAGCACACTTGTTCACTCCTATTGAGCTTGTTGTCCACCAGGACCCCCAGGTCCCTTTCCACGGAGCTGCTCCCCAGCCAGGTAGATCCCAGCCTGTGCTGCACTCCTGGATTATGTTTTCCCAGGAGCAAGACCTTACGCTTGTTCTTGTTGAACTTCATAAGGTTCTTGTTAGCCCACTCTTCCAGCCTATCCAGGTGTTCCTGCAGGGTGGCTTTCCCTTCCGCAGTGTCTACTTCCCACTCAGTTTGGTATCATCAGCGAACTTCCTCAGGGTACACTTGATCCCATCGTCCAGATCACTTATGAAGATCCTAAACAGCATTGAGCCTAATATGGATCCCTGGGGGACCCCACTTGTGACAGGTTGCCAGTTTGAAAAAGAGCTATTTACCACCACCCGCTGGGTGCAGCCTGTCAGCCAGTTCCCCACCCACTGCACAGACCACTTGGCTAGACCGTAACACATCAGTTTCTCTGGAAGGAGGCTGTGGGGAACCTTATGGAAAGCTTCCAAGGGAGTGTTTGATGAACTAGCTGCAATGTAGTTTGTCTGCTTTTTAAAGCTTTCTTGAGAAGGACCATTAAACAATATTAATAGTTACTTAAATGTTTGATTGGTCATGGCAAGCTGATGTTGCAACATGGCCAAATTCCTATTCATGGACAAGCTCCCTGTAAGAAAATTAGAGTCCATTATCTGAAACAGCCTGCCTGCCAATTTGCTTGTCTGCCCCATTTATGGTGGTCACAGTGTCACTGTCTGACAATGTTTCCCAGAAGTCTCTGTGAGTCATAGCCTTCTGTAGGGACAGCAGCCCAGAACAACTCACAGGCAAGCGTTCGGCTACCTTGGCATTCAGGGGCACAAGCAATGGCTTCCGACATCAGCTATTTTCTCCTCTTATTTGGCAGAAACTCTATCCTTGATTTTCAGGCACAGACAGTATCTTCAGTTGCGAGGTGTCTCTGTTCAACTGCTCTGCTAGGACTGCTAGCACTGCTCCTAGCTGCCACTTCAGTAGAAGGAAGCCATCATGTATTTTTTAATTTGCCTGGTTTTGCTTGCAATTTTGCTTTCTTTTCTTACCCACTACTGAGAAAGACTTTGTAGCCTAGCACAGTCACTGATGTCCTACCGCATCTTTGGCATTCAATTTCCTGTTTGCTTGCATGTCATGACTTGTCATTGCATCTGATGCTAATCTGAGCTTGACAAGTCATTTACTTTTGCTGTTTTGAACTGCTTTCGTGTCACATATATGCTATCTCATCCTCGTGAGTCACAGCTTGCCTCCTGAAAATAAGGCACTCTTCAGTACAATGATTTCTTCTGCTACAGTTACTCTACTCTTCCATTCTGAGGGCTATTTTCAACTATGTTTTTCTCTGCTGGACGCAAGTTCCAACTTTCACACATTCTTTGTGTGTTTTGCTCTGTACTTGTACTTTCACAAAGAAAAAACCATCATACAGCAGCATTTTCATCCTCATCCTGCAGTATCGTGTGAAATTCCTGTCTGTCATACATACTTTGTGCTTGTTGTACCCATTGTCTTTGGCTGTAGGTTAAGTTGATAGCTTTACCCTGGGGTCTCTCTTTCTCAGGAGCTGTAGCATGATTTTTGTTTGCTTTCTCAGTCACGTTCCTTAATGTTTCATCCTTATTATAGTTTGCCATGAATTAGATTAACTTTCATGAAGATGTAATTGCTTGAAACAGCTATCCTGCCCAAACCATGCAATATAGTGATCACATAGTTCAGTCGTGGACTACAACAGTTCAAAAGATACCTCTCATGTATACATTTGTATAAAAGTGCATATTTTGTCATGATTTTTCTACTATAAAATTACTTGAAAATAATCTCCCCTTTCTAATATTAAGACGTTTGCAGAAAGCCTTTTGAATTTTGTAAAGCTTTTCCCGGCCTACTGCTTGTGAATCATGCACCAACTTTAATCTATCTCAAATAACAAACTACTATTATTCCTTCTCCCAATCCACCATAATTTCATAGTTCTTTTGGTTTGTATTGCTCAGTCAGCTCTCAGGGACTGACCTACAACATGCTGCCTGTATTAATTTCATTGGTATGTTTTGCAAAATTACCATTTTTAATTTCACAAGCCTCTTTCAGGAACCAAGCACACCTAAAAAGAGCATTTTAGGAGGGAAGGGATGCCATCCAGAGGGACCTGGATAGGTTAGAGAACTGGGCCTATGTGAACCTCATGAAGTTCAACAAGGCCAAGTACAAAGTCCTGCACATGGGTCAGGGCAATCCCAAGTGCAAGTACAGGCTGGGCAGAGAATGGCTGGAGAGCAGCCCTGAAGAGAAGGGCTTGGGGGCGTTCGTTGACGAGAAGCTCAACATGAGCCGGCAATGTGTGCTTGCAGCCCGGAAAGCCAGCTGTGTCCTGGGCTGCATGAAAAGAAGCATGGCCAGCAGGTTGAGGGAGGTAATTCTGCCCCTCTACTCCGCTCTCATGAGACTCCACCTGGAGTACTGTATCCAGCTCTGGGGCCCCCAACATAAGACGGGCATGGTCATGTTGGAGCACGTCCAGAGGAGGGTCATGAAGATGATCAGAGCGCTCCTATGAGGACAGGGTGAGAGAGTTGGGGTTGTTCAGCCTGGAGAAGAGAAGGCTCCGTGGCGACCTTACTGCAGCCTTCCAGTACTTAAAGGGGGCCTACAGGAAAGATGGGGAGGGACTCTTTATTGGGGGGTGCAGCAATAGGACAAGGAGTAATGGTTTTAAACTGAAAGAGGGTAGACTTAGATTAGACATTAGGAAGAAATTATTTTCTGTGAGGGTGGTGAGACACAGGAACAGGCTGCCCAGAGAAGTTGTGGGTGCACCATCCCTGGAAGTGTTCAAGGCCAGGTTCGATGGGGCTTTGTGTAATCTGGTCTAGTGGGAGGTGTCCCTGCCCATGGCAAGGGGGATTGGAACTAGATGATCTTTAAGGTCCCTTCCAACTCAAACCATGCTATGATTCGCTGTGCTGCAGCGGAAAGAGTTTGTTACAACAAAGGTAAAACATTTCAGCACTATCCATTCCTTGACATACTGCTTTCTTCCACCGTTTGTTACAAAACCCCTTAAAGTGACAACAAATGCAGGAGAGTAAGTATAAATTCAGATGTTTTCACATCACAGCAAAAGCAACATTACCAGAAGTTTGAGTTCTTGCACTCATAATCCAAATGATTATGTTTCTAAGCAAACATAATTCCCATTGGTAAGCCAATGATTTATAAAGGTTTAAACATCTTAAATTGCCATTTCAGCAAGTTTCTCCATACAACAACTATCTCAGTAGGTACAGCGTTACTAATGTGCCACTATGCTAGTGAACATTGCTCAGAACAGTGATTGGCAACCAGGAGGACAGCATTAAGGATCCAGCAGGCTACCTCACCACCCATGCGAGGCAAGTGCTTTTGATTCACAGTCACCATTCTTGGAGTACAACTCATGCCTTTGTTAAGATAAACATAAATGTATTCTTAGCTCCATGCATAAGTTATTAGCTTCTCTACAAACCCTCCTAATGTTACAGAGATTTCAGTGGTTAGGAATTCATGGCTCATCTCAGCTTCCATCAAAGTTCATGAGGAAGCTGAAAATCTGAATGAAAACAGAAGCAGACCAAGCAGGGAAGCATATTAATCTAAAATGTACATAAGTATTCAGGGAATAAATATTTGATAATTAAGAGTATGGCACTGAACCATCACAAAATTTAAGCTACAATGCTTTATAATAAATTTTGTGTTGCCTTTTGAATTCCTCGCTCCCCAAATTATATTTGGTCCTGACTCAAATACAAGGAGGTAGCATACACATATTTTAACACAAAGGGAGATGGCCTAAATCTCATGTAACAGTACTTTGGAAAATCCAGTACTATTTCCCCTCTACAGACTAATTGAGACATGAAGATGTAAATCTGAACCTATTTTTAAAGAAGCAAATGTGCCACATTGATAACCACATTCATTGACTATAATCCTTATCACCCGAATACATATGGTGCAAGCTGAGACAAGACCACTCTCCTGCATTTGTGAATAATTTTGTGTTAAAAAAATCATCACACGGTAGCCATGGTTACCCATAGAAGATAAGAGCAGCATTTTTCATCCAACAATGTCAGAAATGTGCATAAATTCAGGATCTGCACTTGATGTTTTTTTCAGGCCTCTCCATCTGCACATTTATTTTCTGCTGCCTGTATATATCCTTTGACATACTAGGATTCTAGATATTTCAAGGAAGAGTTCTTTTTTACTCTGCTTAATCTAAAAAGCAGTTTTCAGTTATCCCTAAAGCACAAATTAATTGCAAATCTATTCTGAAATTCAGAATCTAAAGCTTACAGAAAAGCTTTTAAAAAATTGCAACGCTCATAATAAGGCAGCTCCATTTAACTTTTGACACTTATCAGTGTACCAACTGGTATAACACTGCTTTTGTCTTCACATTATAAAGACAACAACACTTAAAGAATCCATTAACTTATTTCTTCTATTAAAAAAAAAAAAAAAGTTGTTTTCTCTCAAGCTTAACTTATTTAGTGAAACTCCATGATATTTCATGGCCTAAGTCTCCATACAGGTAAAATGGAAACAAAAGATTTGTGAGAGATTAAAACCAGATTAGCCTACTGCTAAATTTTACAAAGACAAAAAGTGTGAGTATACAGTCAAGTGCAGCGTTGCCTTAATTGTGAGTGACATTTGCAAACGTGGGACACAGGTCATATGCTATTCATGGAAATGCTGCATTTGCTCTGTAGGGCTCTTCCCCTCCAAAAAAAAAAAAAAAATCTAATTCACCAAAAGCAAAGACGTCTTGCAGAAATGGACAAGCTGCAATTATCGCTCTAAAGACAGACAGATTAGAGGCTGTCTAGTGAAGAAACATTTAAAACACTTACCTGCCAGGGAGATCTGCTACCAGCTCACCCTGAGCATCTCCCCAGTTAAATAACTGGGAGAATCACATTCAAATTTAGCTCCCAGTGTTTCTAAGCATCTCTCATGGAAGCAGGATTCCCAGGATTTAAAAAATAAAATAAAATAAAATAAAATAAAATAAAATAAAATAAAATAAAATAAAATAAAATAAAATAAAATAAAATAAAATAAAATAAAATAAAATAAAATAAAATAAAATAAAATAAAATAAAATAAGGCAGTCCAGTACTCACTGGGCCATCTGAAAGATACTGGAATCCATGTGCATCAACACGCCAGGGACACATACGCAGCTGCCCATGGTGATAGATACAACACACAGAATAGACTACTTTGCCAACTGCAGGAAGAAATTCTCCCCTGCTCCCAATTTCTGGATGGCATTTGTACCTCCATGTGCTAGTGCAGGCGAGTATGGGCTCCTCTAGAAGTGTTTTAGGATCCTTGGTGACAATGAACTTATTTAGCAGAGTAGTATCGTGCAGCTAAAGGATTTAAAGCTATTTGAAAGACTTGGTAATTTAAATCCAAACAATTCAGCTTCAAAGGGATCCTTATCACATGCACAATATCCCATGCCCGGATCAGCCAAGAGCAGCAGAGAACCAAAGCAAGACCCTGCCTGAATGGAAAATTATGAGGAGTGAAAAACAAACTGAAATTTATACCTTATCTCAACTGACTGAATAATTATTTGTATTGGTGGGATTTAGAGAAAACACTAAACAAAACAAAGCTGTCTCTGTGAGATACACAGACATAAACTAGCATGTAACTTGGACCAGGATGGCAGGGTGCAATGAAGAGAGAAAGCCTGCAGTCAGTATCATTTGACAGAGAAAAAGGGAGGCAGCCCAGCTGGGCCAGGATGGACCCATATGTGCAGCAAAATATATCAGGGAGATGCATCACACAGCCCTGGGAAGCTACCATGCAAGAGGGTCTCTAAGAAGATCCTACTGCCATGCTTTCAAGAGGAGGAAAAGATGTTCTCACTCGTGCAGGGCTGAAGATGTAAGCCCTGGATGTTTTGGAAGCCAAAGGCTGAAATGATGGCTTGGGAATAGATTTGGGTAGGATTTCACTTCAGAATTTTGCCTTTAGGAAAGGAATGATGGCTGTAATACAAAGCTGCTCCCCTAGATGTGGTGATATTTTCACAAAATACTATTTTCTACATCCTTTTGTGTGGCCCTCTGTTTCTAAAAGACTGAATTCTTCCTACACTAACAATCAACTATATATTGTTTTATTAGGCCTGCTGAAGAAAAATAACTTTTTAAGAAGTCAAAATAAAGAATATAACAAAACAAATAATTTCCGTGTTTTAGATGTGCTAAAAAACCCATGTGTTTTAGGGATACCTACTTATGTGTTAAATTAGAGTAATCATTGCTGGCAGATAAATCCATCCAACATAGAACAATTCCTGCACAACATTCATTCTCCATCTCAACAATTCTGAGTGTGAGGCTCACTCAGTCTATGGGATTTGTTTTAATTGAGCAGATCTTAGTGATAGTCAAAACTTTGTAAGTCATTATTTTAAAATCAAGATATTCATAGCTGCATTCATATCTAGCAATAATGAAGATGCAGACAAACATAGGATGGATAAGTATGAGTGTTAACATACCTACTTCAATTTTACTATTCATATATTTTCTGCACAAAGAAATCTTCAGGATAGGAAATTATTTACATAGTAATCACTACATAAAATAGCATGATGTTAAAGATGATGTCAGAATGTAGAACAATCATTTCTCACACACACTACCAACTGACTTAGTCTCTCTCCATTCATACTTCAGTTTAGGCAATGCCTGTTTTAGATGCCTGCAAAGATCTCCTGCATATCTAAGGACATCAGATATTTATAATTCAATTTACCTTGTGAGATTTTTTTTCCAATGATAGACCTCTTTTTTTTTTCCATAAAATATTATCTATACCTTCAGTTACTTAAGAAAATTATTTTTATTATTATTGTGCTGATCTGTACAATGTTATAATAGGTCTGTACTGGAATTTATGTAGGAGACAGAAAAGCAGCAGCTTATTGAGGTGTTGGTAGACCAGAGCTCTTAGCAGTCTAAGCACCTCTCTGTAAGATGCCAGAGGGATAACAAAAGACATTTGCACTTCTTGAAAGCTGACTAATGGTATTTATTAATGTAACGATGGCATTATGCTACTGAATTTCTTACAAAGGATATATAAAGTGAAACAATGATGGAACAAATACTATTTTTCTTTCAGGTATAGTTCTCTAAGGGATGAGTCAAATGATTAGCTAGTTCGTTTTTTTAGCAAACAAAAGGCTCTTTAGTGACTCCCATTAGAATCTGCTGCTTTTGTCTCAACAGTGTGTACACACACACAACGAGGGAGGATCTAAACAGCTGCCAGGGGCTTTAGCACAATACACTGCAGAGTAAAATTTTTGAATCTATAATAATATTTGTATATTAGAACATGATCCTCCCCAAAAATACATTGTGCGAGCTGAACAAGCAACTCCAGTAAGGCACTAGTTTGCAGCCACTGGAGAGCAACAAAAATACTAGCAGAACTGTCTGCTCCAGAATCAAATCCTACTGACTGGAGGAGGGGAGAAAGAAAACTTCTGAAGTCCCACTGTAATAAGCCTTTAGTTTTGTCCTGTATAAAGTGCTAGTATAACAGCTCTCTAACTTGTAAAATAGTTTGAAGATGCCACTTAAAATGTTCTCTAAAGACCAATAGGAACACAGTACAATAAAATTATTTGTTTTTTCTTTTACTTGATAACTAATGTCAATTTATCTGAACCTCTGATCAACTTAGGCTTTCAACCTCACATTTTTGTACAGTCTCAATATTTTCAGGTTTTATTTATTTTTTTTTGTACATTTTCCCATTAATGGGTATGTGTTCCTACAATGTTCTTAAAAAACAGGGACTTTTACCTGTCCTAAGTAAAGGTCAGCGCTGACAAGCAGATACTCTGTTCCATTACTGGACAAATTTTGCACATATCCTTTCTCACAAACACTGCATATACACTCTGGATACTTAGCTGGTCTCTAATAGCTAAAGTGCTCGTATCAGTAGCTATTCTACTTCACATGCTCAGTAGCTTCTGTCCCTGCTACAAAGCACGTTAGCCAACATTACAGCCCTGAAAACCTAACTTCAGAAGACTTTATCACAACACATTCAGTAATAATGTAACACTGGCCATCAAAAATATAATCACAAAAGTTTCTTTAAATCAGTGGTTCCAAGACTGCATTACCTGAAGGTGTTTCAGACATGTACTGAAAGTACCAGGTGCTTCAACTGTGACTCACTGCTATACATCAGGGTTTACTGCTTGTCAAGCTTTATTTATCAGAATCTGCAAATACAATAGCCACAGCAGAATAAAAATGTTAAGCAGGAATGAGTCATGATAATGTCAGAGAGAATGACCTGAATTTTTTTCCTCTACAACAGGTCATATGGTGACTCCATTTTTTACCATGAAAAGTTATTTCTGGGTGATCTGTTCATTCAAGGAAAGCAAGATCATCCTCATCCAGAATTTGGAATGAAGTGTCCAGAGATTTACAAACAGACCAGTATTTGAAAGCCATAAATAATGATTGATCAAATATACTTAAAACTATACTACTATGTGTTATGATCCTGTCTCCCTGAATAGGGTTATGCTAGGTTGGTACTTTAATGTGGCTCAGAGGAACACCTAGATCTTCAAGAAAACAGAGCAAGTTAGCGTTCAACCAATTCTCCAGTGTGATGTTAGCATAACTATCCTGCTGCAGTTGTAAATTAAACACAAGACAAGGTCCTGACCATTTGTGATCACTACAGATCCCATGATACCTGAATGCCAGTTGCAGTAAGCCAGATAAATTCCAGTTTGGGAAATTTCAACTTACTTTTATACATATTCACTGTGGTTTCATTATAGTATAATATTGTTCTTCCCTTCTTGTTTGAGGTTAACATGTTCCATGCCACACAGAGTAACAACAGCCGTATTTTTGTGGTGAGTGAAGTCAGTACTATATATAGTTTGCAATCAGGATGTACAGCATCTAGTCAAAGGATAATACAGGTAAGAGATGTAATAAAGAATACATTTTCAAAGAAGTACCATGGAAAACCAGCATGATGATTTAGTGATTTTCTTTTTGCTTCTATTCATCACAAAAGAATCATTCTATAATTACATTATTCAGTTTTATAGATCTTTGCTGATGTTTTTCTAGATTTTTTTCTTTTTAAACTAGATACCTACAAATAAAATGTTAAGAAACCACCCTCTCAACATCATGCACAAGTAATCAGCTATAGGATAGTCTGCAGAGAATTAATGAGTTTTAGAAATACAACATAGCAATTACATACAGAACTTGCCACAAAAAACTTACAGGAAGGAAGCAGAAACATAAAAGTCTCAATTTTTTTTATTCTAAGAACCAGAGAGTGTTTTCCTAATGCAACAGAAGGTATTAAATACCTCAGGGCTCAGAAATACATGGGGCTACAAGACAAAAGGGAAAGCAAAATGTTGCCAAAGGTTTTATAGATCAAGAGTAGCACCTCGAAGCCACTCAGCCTGAGCCTCACTGGCTAAAAACTGGAGTCACACAGTTCCAGTTGGCACAAAGACGTCCAAGTTCAGCATTCATGAATTGCAAAAACTGATTGAGAGTGGTGGGAAATGTACACTGAAGGCAAAAATCTCTAAACCAGACCACAGCAAAACACAAATCAAACATATATACAGAAACATCTGCTTTCATATAAAACTACAAATAAGGGACAAGGTCTCTATTAAAATGCTCTGACTTAAATGAAGAATGCAATTCATCCCATCTCACAACTCCAGGACACTGTGGGGAAAAGGAATAGTAAACTAAACTGGATTTTCATATATAGGCTAAAATGTTTGCACCTAATTGGCTACATTAAAGTTATATCCAAACAATTTCCTACTTGAAAAGGGAAGTAAGCACTGAAATGTTGTTTCACTCCCCTGATTAAATAAGCCAGACTAGCCACATTTACATGCTCTAACAAATATTGCTTTGTTGATTCCTTTCCAGTTTATTTGCCTGCAATAATTACGGTGCTCTCTCTAAGCTACTCGACCCAGGAATTACCTGGAGTTCCATAGGCTAAGTAAAGGACATTGTATCTGATCTGCTAGCAAACTTTAAGAGTGGATCATCCTGACCCAATTAACTTGTCCTGTTAGACTGATTGTTTTTGCTGAGCAATGCAAACAAGAATAGCTTAAAGCCAGGGTGCACGAAGCAACACGTGCTGGCACCCTTAGCAGTGAGGATTAAGAAGAAATGCAGAAAGCTCCATGTATTTTCCCTGCCCCTTAAGGTCGTGAAGGGAATGCCCCACTCAGCCACCTGTATGGTACAACAGGCAAAGCGCAGGCTGTATTTTATCTTTGCAGTTCCACAGTAAATAAGCTTGTCCACCTTCCCTTCTGCTAACAACAAGCAGGTTAATCACACACAGCAGACTTCTGTTACACAACAATAGATGTGAGAAAGGGAGGCAGCTAAACAGTTTATTGTGTTCAGCGCAATACCCTGAAGTCAACATTTGAAAAATATATACAGGAAAATTTGTACTCACTGGCATGAAAGCGACACTGGTGTGTCTTAGTCTGTGTGCATATGCGAGAGAGCTTTGCTGTATATTGCCAAAGTTTGGTTTACAAAGAAAGTTGCAGATACATTTCAGCTACATCCTCCTGCAGATACACAACTAAGGCAGTTGAATGGGCTTTAAAATGTATTTTCATGCAATATCAAAGGCAAGAATAAAATCCTGGGCCAGATTCTCAGCTGCTGTAAAGTCATCTTTGATCCACTGACTTCACCAAGCTTGTACTGATTTTAAATTCGAATATCCCCCGAACCTCCTCCTGTTGCTCTCAGGCAAAGGGCAGTGGTAATACCTGTGGAAAATGCTGCCAAAGGAACTAAGCACAACCAGTGGCATGACTCAGGTACCTGCTCACATGTAACACAGAAGCACAGTGGCCACAAATACACAGATACACAATGCTTGGTTGCAGCAATCAGACCTGAAATGAAGCTACATGAGTACGACAACTTTGCTATTACACAGCAAAAACAAGACATCAGATTTCAGTCTTGCTTCTGCCTACTGCATGCTCTGATCCTGCAGGCAGCCGCTGCAAAATGGACGTGCTGTGCCCGGGTGGCCCCACTCAAGGTGCTGCCCTCACCCACGCTGCACCACTCGCAGGATTAATAATCCAGTCAGAGTCGTGGGGGATCATATAAAAGGAGATTTGGCTCCTTTTCCAGATGCACGGGGTGCCCGTGGGGCTGAGGGGGTTCTCTGTGAGGAGAGGCAGGGGCTGCCCCGGGCGGGGCAGAGCCGGTTCCGGAAGGTTCTGGCAGCCCCACAGCAGGGCCCCACTGAGCCCCTGAGCCCCACCAGTGTTGCCTCAGGGGAGCGGAGGGAAGAGGAGGGAAAACGCCACCAGGAGCGGGGAGAAGAAGAGGAGCTGGGAGTGAAGGAGGGAGGCTGAGGTGGAGAAAAGGGGGATCCAGGAGCGTCATCTGTCCATCAGGAGAGTCGTTACAGACAGATGACAGGAACTTCTGTCTCTATCCATTTTGAATCCACGATTTTTCAAAGGCAAACGGCATATGCCATTTCTATCTTACGTTTTCAAATACATTTCTGAACACCAAATGGAGCACACAGGAATTGTGGAGGGTGGAATTTTGCTTTCTGAAATAGAGGCTTATTTTTAAGAGGTGAGAAAAGCTCCTTGTGGATTCATACTTACATAGGGGACCTGAAGCCCCTGAGAACAACCAGTTTCCTAAACAAATAAAGCTGGCCCCTGACAATATAAGTACCTTCTTCAGCATGTTAAAAAACAGGGAAGCGATTAGCTGAGTATTTAAAGCAAAAGCAGATATTTTAGTACCTTTGAGGTGGTGAATATTTGAATTTCCCTTGTTCTTTTTTTCCTCAAGAGCAACCTTTTCAACATGTGTACTACTTTTTTTTCCAGAGTAATAAGACACACAAGACAGTCAAAAGCCTTTGTGTCATTTCAATTCATGATACACCTTGTTAATGTCTTGTTTCAGAGCATACATGCCTGGCAAAATTGTAACAGCGAGGGTATTTCAGTAACAAAATAGTTTATCAAAACATGTAGTGAACTCTCCGTCACTTAAAACTTCAAATGGAGGTTAACAGTCTTTATAAAAATTGTGTTGCAATTTAACCAGCATTACATACAGCTGTTATGTTCTGCTTTGCAGAAAAATCAAGACAGATTGAATGCAATGGTCCTTATTAGCCTTAAGAAAACCAGTCAATTGTATGTAGAAATACTGCATCCATTTTCCAACATCAAGTGCCAAACTTCAGATTTTGTAATGTTAATAGACGCTCCTTTTCCTTCTCACTTTCTGCTGTGAACTGCTGCCCATCTGGTTTATAAGCTTAGATATTTTTCCATGTCAGGTTTAAAAGTACAGTGGCCTTCCGTCCATGAGAGTGAAGCTGTGCTGTTTATGATGAAAAGCTCAAATCCAACTTCCAAGCACCCTGCAAAGTCCAACAGTATTCTTTTTGGAGGATTTAAGTCTCAGCACTCAAAAATGGATCCCTTCAGTGCAGATTCCCTGCACTGTACCTTCTCTGCAAAGGTAAGGGTTATTTTCACATGCGCTGCATTTGCACCTTATTGAGAATGAGCCTTTTACAGTATTTATAACTCATGATTCAGAAAACATCAACGTTCCTTCCAGCTTTGCATAAACTTTCCTTTCTGTATGACATCCCTCCAAACCTCACTGTACGTCTTGCCCATTACAATTTTAGTGGTAACTTCACTGCATTAGTCTAAACGCTCTAAGGCGTTGAGAGTTTTCCCCCCATGGCTGACCAGGAGCTTAATTCTACTAGCCCGAAAGAATAGCCACAAATAAGCATGTTTCCAGCACCTTCTTGCAAAGAAGTCAGTAGGAGAAGTTATGCAAGTCTCTTCATGATTATTGATTCCCATGTTTTGTTACACTTGCTTTCTAGCAACAATGAAGAAATGGTGGTGTCATGAAAAGAATACCTTACAAGAACAATTCCTTGAACTTACATTTTTCCAGCTAAGCTAAAGCATCTTACTGGGATAACAATAACACATACAAAGCACTGTAATACTAAAAATAAGACATCTGTATGGATATGCCTCCTCCACTTAGTTGCAAACAAGATTAGCACAGTGTATAATCAATATAAAATTGTGTTAGCTGCACAGGCCGTTTTCTACAAACGTAGCTAAATGCAAATACACATTTCATTTTAAAATCTCTGTACTTCTATTTCGACACAGTAGAAAATGCTATGCCATCATTGTAGAACTAAATTCTTCTCACAGTCAGAAACGATGGAAGTATATAACTGAGAAGCTGCAGCAAAAAGACAAGACAAAACCAGTTGCAGCCTGTAGTCATGCTAATTAAAATCAATCCATTGCCAGTGTCTTACACAAAATTAAAAATCACAAAGAAATTAAGATGGTGTGATATGGTGGCAAGAGAAGAACTGCATTAATTAAAGGTGAGGCAAAATTCCACAAAACCTAAGAAGGAGAGTCATAGCTGTCTCCAGTACTGGAACTGAATGCTCTCCATGCATTCAATATGAATTGTCAGGACTTTCTAAACCTTTGCAAGGAAATGCCTCTCATGCCATCCTGGTAGTTCTTCTCCTCTGTGGGGGATCCACCAGGGAACATACCGAGTGCACACTTTGGGACAGAGCTTTAGCCAAGAAAAACTCAGCATAAAGAAATGCAGATAATGTACTGCCTTCCCTGCTAAAAGGAAATAGCGAGCATTAATTCTTCTGCCATGAAACACATTTTCAGTCATAAGACAGAGCCTCGGTGGCCAAATATCAGGTTATGCATTTTCCAAGCCTTGCCCTGAACTTCACCTGGATCCCCAACCTACCCAGCACAGTGCTCACCTTATCCGCTCTCCAATCTTATGGGGCTAAAGGAAGACACTGGAGGAGTTTTGCAACTCTTGTTCTGTCCTAATTGCCACCAAAGAAACACAACAGATGAAGATAGCCCTATCTCTAAAAAAAATTTTTTTAAAATATACTTTTCTATTTTTATAAGTATCACGCAAGTAAGTGGAATATACACACACAAGTTTCTGAGAATATACAAGTCAAACCATTGTTATGATGAGTTTATAGCTAAGATTTTCTAACCTCAACAATTTTAACAAACACCTATGTGATTCACAGACAAGGATTTTCCAGTATTTTTACTGGAGGCTAGAAGTTTACTGGAAAACACACTGAATTGGCTACCTCCTGCTTTTATCCTACAGAAAACAACAGGATAGCATTTTTAGCATGAGCACCTCTCTAATGAAATGGCAAGGGTACATAGTAGCTATGATCTGATTATAAATCATAGTAATTTTGTATAAGGAAAAAACATGAATATAGTGGAAAAGACTCTTGAACTAACTAATTACAGACACACTTTAAAACATAAGAGTACAATGAAATTCAGGTAAATTGAACATTTGCAAAATACCTAACCATTTTCACCTGGAGAGACTTGGGTGTTATTTTTCATTATAACGAAATTTAACTACTGATTTATTCACTTATCCTTGAAAGATCAGCCTCTGTGGGGTCTGGTTCTCAGTCTGCAAATTCTGTTCTGGAACTCTGAATTAAAATAGCAAATGAGGAAAACAATGAATCACACAAGAAGCTCAACCTAGCCTTAAGGGACACGTATGACCACACATCCACAGTAGTTCACATGTTTCAACACCAAAAATCTCAGGTAGGAAACAGACGACCTCAGTGAAGTTTCCGCTCCTGAGGCAGATGGTGTTGGCATTCAGCAGCAATGCCACCATCGACAAACCTTTCCACTTTCACTGGAAATCATCTATGGAGTTGAAAGAGCACGTGATATAAATGGCCAAATCGGATTTTTTCCAGGGGACGGGGATGGGGCAGCGGGGGAACAAACAAAAAAACCCAACCACAAATCAGGATAATACTACCCTTTTTTCTACACTTCTAGTGATGACAGCTTCTCAGGGTTTCATTCTACCAATAACTGTACAGTTTGTGTGTCTATGCATGTTATCAGATACTTAAAAATAGACTTCTGAATAATTTGGTAAGTTCAGATGCAAAGTAGTTAATGCGTATTTAATACACAGTTATCAATCATTCACAAATAGTACTTTGCACCCATAAGAATAGAACATGGACATAAATAAAGAGCAGGTGGAGTCTCAAAACTAAATGCCCATTTACAAATCTTAATGTAAATAGTAGCTTCTACTAAGCACAAGTTAATCAGTAAAAATTAAAGCTAAGCTAATAAATGCTTTTCACAAGCATAAAATAAGCCAAAGATGATAAACATAGACAAATTTCAAATCTAAGTTGTATGTTTATCTATTTAGTAATAAACGGGTATATTTCAAGTGCATTTATATATATAACATCATAGGGATAAAGCTGTATGCCAAGTTACCATGACCAGCGCAGATTATCAGCAGGTTTATTTCCAAGAATCATTAGCACTGTTCTAGAGGTAACCAATAAATAGGTCAAGAAAATGTTCAATATATTTATCAGTTTTAACTTGTTACAGTGTACCTGTTGCACTGCAGTTCAAAACAAGAGGGTTTAATTTATCCATATTAGTAACTCAGCTACTTTGGGAAACTGGGGTTACACTGACCTGTATGTAACCCACACAATTAACTCCTGACAATTACAGATTCCCCAGAGACCTTTGGGTACAGAATGAGGGACAGAACAAGGAAAAACTGTGATGCTTAAGTGACACAAAGCCATTTTAGGTCTCCTTTGGGAGGATCTCCTTGCAGTTTTAGAACTACTTTCATGTTGTGGTAGTTATTCCACAAGAATGCCAATAAATCTTTAACTTGCTAGTATTTTTTAATAATTCAACCCCAGTGTTGCAAAATTAATACAGAGGAATCAAGTCCTCACAACATCATGTCAGACAGTTCTCATTATAAGCTGAAGGAGAGTATATGTTTTAGCCATTCAGCTTAAAGGAAATGCAACCTAGAAGAGCCAGGGCATTCACGCAATTCTGTCATCTTCATTATTCTGGAAGTTGCTAATTTAGTTGTTTCTGATGAGCACAATTAATTGTACTTGCTGCCAGGGAGAGAGAGGGAAGAGTTTCCCGAGGGAGTTAGAAATTTCCTTCCACAGAACAAAGCCAGTGGTTCATCCATCCCTGGAGATTCACTGAAAGTTAGCACAGCCCAGTATAAAGTTTTGTTCAAGTGATTTACCACTTTGCAATGTCCTAATAAGAAAAACCAGGTGCATTTAAGACATTGTGACAACTTGGATTTCAAATGTGACAGCTTGACAGGTGAAGCAGTGATGCTCAATGTAAGTTACTGAAACAAGCCTGAGGTACAACTCCCTGCAGCTTGTAAAACAGCCGTATCAGCTTGAGTGGCCAGACACAGATGATGGTACCTAAGTAACAAAGATGCTCTCTGTCAGTCTGGATCTCACTACAGTCTCCACCATCTTTTCCAGCTGCTTCTCTCCCTTTCAGTACTACCTCAGTCTTGTTTCTGTTGATCAAGCCAGCTAGTTTTCATCCAAAATTCATTCTCTCATTGTCTGTCTCTATCAGGTATTTCCAGCTGGATCACCCCAACACACTTGATGGCCTCATAGCCCATGTTTCATTACAAACCCTCCCCTTGGCACAATGCACATGTCAAAGGGCAACAAAACAGCTTTCTTTGACATCTCATAGGGGAGGGCAGGGGAATCATTGTCCCTAGCTATGTTTGGGGCCTCTTGTTCCTTTTCTCCTTCCTTCTACTAACTCCCCCAAAATATTAAATAAGAGAGAACAATCCAAGCTTCAGAAAAAATCAAGGTAACTTTACAAAAGTGAAAAAATGGATTTCCACAGTCAATCTTCAAATCTTTACTGTTCTCATAATCCTGCCACAGAAATCACTTGGGTGTGTAAGCAATACTAAAAACCAAAACCCCAGACATTTTATAGCATTTTGTGAATCATACTAGTTTTAAACAAGGAGAGATCATAATAGCAAATACCACAACCTACCATGTAATGCAAACCACCTATTCAACAGATGCAGATGATATGATTAAATATTCTGAAACTATAAATATTATTTCATCTATATCCCAGAGGATGGTTTAAAACCCACATTTGTACAGAAAAAACTATATTATGTGAATATATTCACACATATATACATATGTATATAGACAGCAGAAAAAATAATTCTATAAAACAAAAGGTTTATGAATAGATAATTGTCCCATGAGAATTGCAGTAAGGCATTCAGGGACAATGAACCCAGGTATTTAGTGCCTATACTTTTTTCTTTATAATCTCTTGTATATTCTATTTGATTTTCTGGTATTTTACCTTCTACAAAGACTCTGGAAAATGGTTACGTAAGTAGTTTTAACTAATGCTGTAAACAGGTTTTCAGCTATTTTGCCATATGTTAACAATGACAGAAGATGTTACAAGCAGCGATGAAATTCATTCACAAAGAGAAAGCCCAAGAATTCATGGGGTTTTATTCTCTAAGGGTAAGAAATCATTTTGGCGCTTTCCCAGAATGAACCGTTTAATCAGAAAACACGTTTGAATTTTGAATCAGAAAACACATTGAATTTACTAGTAGTTCAATACAGCAAATCTCACTGACCCTTCCCATTGTCAAAATCCTCATTTAAGGGATAAAGTTCCTCTCACTTAATTCATAGAAATATGGGTATGTGCAGTTGTGATTGTTAAGGTTAAGCAATATCATGACAGACAGTAGTGTATGAACATCATAGGAGTTTCTTTTAACCTTCTAAATACACCAGGAAAACTCCTTATTTGCCATTGCCACTAGACTGTGAAGAAAGCATCACAGTAGTTGGTAGACTGGCTTTTGGGTTCTCCACAAGTGTGAAATGCAGTGAGGAGCTAAGAATTTGTATCCCTAGAGGAGGAGGAGTAATTTGTCCCTTTGAAAGTATTTTGAACACGTTAGAATACCTGTGAGCAAAGCAGGGACTAAAGGGGACATTACCTTTTAAAGGCATTCACTCAATATTAATGCTTCTACAGACAGTTAATGTAAAACATGGCATTTAGAACACCATCCTGGTAACAGCCCTTGTTTATAAGGATTTAAGTAGACCTGCTCAAAGGCATTCATATGTCAGACTATGAATAGGTGCTGCTGTAGAAAGCAAAGTACATTTTTGCCTTCTCTGACAACACTGCATAATACTGAGCTCACTTGGAACTCCATCTGCCTTAACACTGAGATGAACAAGCTCATTCTTTTATTTTTCCTTTAAACATCAGTTCACAGTGGTATATTTCCATTCCATCAAAAATGCCCCCTACATTGCGCATCTCCTGGAACACAATTAAATACCTGTAAAACCTGACTGACTCATTCCAATTTATAAAAAAGTAATGCAATTATCTTGTTCAAATTAGATTTAATTACAAAGCCTCTAAGTGGTCTAAGAATATTTTCTTGATACACACTCAGCTGAAAACTCCCATCATTTCAGCAGGGTACACAACATCCATTTCTGGTTGTATACCTCTCCTTCTAGTTTGATAATCTATGGTTGATTGCACCACCTTGAAGCATCTCTTAAAATGGTATCTGTTTGCCATGCTAAAACATCCAAATCCAAAGGAAAATGCTAATAACCTTTCAGAGAGAAGCATGTCCAAAATCCCTGCAATCCAAGG